>CM031371.1:27402253-27820574 GCA_018208015.1 Medicago ruthenica | reverse complement strand
ACAGAATTGGCTCTATACAAATGTTGATGTGCCACACCAAAATCCGGAACAAGGTGAACATGTGGAAGAAGAGCATGTGGAGGGAGACCAAGTCCACGAAGTGCCGGCAAATAATGATTGGTATGCTAGGATTGAAGCCGAACAACAAAGGCAAGGCGCTGAGATCTTTAGGCAAGGACAAATGCTGGACTTAATGATGCAGCACTTCCACATCCAGTACCCTCCACCTGGACCTCAGTAATTGTAAGCTATCTCGCCCCTCTTCTATTGTAAGTGTTATGCAATTGGTGTAGTTTGTTTTATGGTGAATGTTATGTTTATCGTGCGCCATGTTATTTGCTATCATAGATTGAGCCATTCGGAGTAAGGGGCGGATGGTGGAGTGCACCTTGTTTGGAGTGGAGTTTTATTGTTGGTAAAAAACAATATGGAAGTGCGTTTGGGTTGACGTGTGGTTGTTTGGTTGTGTGTTTGGTCTCTATTGTCATCACAGCTGGAGGAAAGGTTTCCGGCTCAAAGGGAAGTATCATTTCATTTGATTGGGTCTTCAGTAGCAGAATATTGGAATGAGTTGCCGCTGGCTGGAGTGATATGGAGGTTTGCATATCACGGACAATGGTTTAGGGGAAAAACTGTGTATCGGATGTGTACCCGGTTTTAATAATACCCGGTTTTAGACATTGACCCTGTGTAACATAATATTCCACAAGATATGCAATATCTATAACCCCTTTTTTTTTTATTTTTTTTGTTGTTTTGAACGTGGTAGAATGAAGGTAGCCAGTAAATGATTCTGTCAAAAAAACTCCAAGAACGCACGATTCTTTACGCACGGTCGTGCGCCTTACGGGCCAGACCGTGCGTTTTGTATGTGGGAGAAGGGAGAGGGTAACCGTAAAATGTTCAAAAACGCACGATCGAGCGCACGGTCGTGCGAACTAGAGGCCAGACCGTGCGTTTTTTGCCGGTTCGTGTTTTTTTGTACAGTCCGTGCTTTTAATGAACTTTTTTTTTAATAAAAACTAGAAAGAAAAACAAAAGAATAAGTATAATTGTTCAAAATTTACGACATTTTGATCGAAACTACGGCATTTGATCAAAATTAAACATTTACATTAAACAACGAAATTAACTTTCATAATATTTGCATCCGATAAAATTAAACACGACAATATGATCATTTCATTACATTTTGCTTAAGATGGAAGTGCTTACAATTGAACTGAAAGATCATAATTGAACATGTTCGCAAAAGACAACAAAAAATAAAAACAGGATGAAAGGAAATGTCATAAAACATGATGGCATAAACCAAAACTAAATAAGGCAAACAGTTTGGAACTTGATTTAACTTGACATAGGGGTTTTAAAGGTTCAAAGACGTTGACACTAAAGTAAACCGTTCTGTTATTCCCAGCAACTGGAGCACCAATAATCATGTACGCACCACGCTGAAGCCTCCGTGCATCAACCATTCTCTTCCACTCTCCTCCTATCCTCCAAGTGCTTTGGGTAAGAGTTCCAATAACAAGATTGCAGTCCCAGTTGTTACCATTATCATCTATAAGCGACAAAGCAGTGTTATCCTTGTCCAAAGATAGCTCACAAAATCCAATGTTGGTCAATTTCTGCAATAACAGGAAAGAAATAAGTACGAAACGTTGTATAAGTTTAACTTACCAAATATATGTTAACTTACCAAAAATCCTGAAGTGATATCCGATGCAGTAAGGTACTTCTCATAAGAAACGGTGAAATTGTTCAAATCATGACGGTATGACAACTGGTGAATCGACTCAGGAAAACCAAGCAAGAAATGATCAGGGTTAACATTTTTTTCAACAACAAACCTCATCGGAGGATCAAACAGAGGGAAATCAATTTTCCTCTTAATTCTAGATTTCATTTTCTTGAGCCGAAATCTCCCAAATCCTTCGTAAACCAAAGTAAGCCACGCACCAAGGCTTATGCCATAGAAATCACGGAGAGCAGCAAAACCTTTCGTCAAAAAAATGAAATCATTGAATCTCTCAAACTTAATTTCAAACTGATTGTTATTACGGTCAATCAGTGTCGCATAGTTGTCTATTTGATCACCAAAGTCAGAACCAAAACAGGTAGGCATCATAACAGCACCCTGAAGCCAAACAGGCAATCATAAATTCTAAAATAAATTTAAGACACACACAACCAAAACAAACAAAAAGACAGAGGTTTTATTGAAAAGAATGAAATTACACTTACACAATCAACCTCATACTCGACAATATAAGTCCTGTATTTCAGCCGCAGAGAATTAACGATCTTGTCAATGTCATTAACAGGATTAGGATGAAGAGGTTCTGTTAACAAAATTAAGAAAATACGTGATTAGACTCTCTCTCTATTGCTTGCCTCAAATTGTCTAAATTTTTCTTATCTCAATTGGCAACCTTTATGTCACAAAGTAGGATTGAAAAAAAGGGATATGGACTGCAGAAGATCAATTTCATCCTTACAAAATGGCCAATATCAAAACTGTGACTGATATATTTACTGAGTGCATTATTTAATAATTTCTACAAACACTATTTCTTATATTTACTGAGTACATTATTTACTACTGAGTACACTATTTCTACAAACACTATTTCTTATATTTACTGAGTAAGTTCTATGTAGGTAAGCGTAAAAACAGAGAAAGCAGGTGTATGGAATGCAACAAACAATGAATTGGCATGTAAATCACAATTAACATTATTGTATGACGAACTGTATCTTCCATAGCATTCCCAACCAACTATCTAGACTCAGTCACAGTACGACAACCCTACAAAATTGCTACACTGCAACCTTATCATTTTAAAACATACTGAAGTGAATGTCACAAAAACCGTACAAAAATCAACTCTAAGTATGAGTGAAACAGTAGTTTACCCGTTAAACAATGGTAGGAAAGCAGAGCTTCAGCACCACGATCAGCCATGTTCGTTTGCTTCGAACGGAGAGGATGCGTATCAGAAACTGCAATTCGTTTGTGGGAGAATGAAAAGGCTAGGCGGATGGTTACTGAAGGAGTGGGAAAATGAAAGGATAGGAACCGTGCGTTTTTACTGGAAACCGTGCGTCATTAATGTTATAGGTATAGAGGAATTAATGGTGTAGGTAACCCGTCACCAGGTGTGACGCCCGTCACGAATAAAAAAGAGACGGACAAGCAGACCGTCAGTGTCGGTGACGACCGTCAAGAAATTTTAAAAATAAAAAAAAAATTGCTTCGATTATTTTTATTTGGTTTTGTGGTTGTTTTGAACGTGGCCTCTAGTGCAAAAAACGCACGGTCTGGCCTCGAGTTCGCACGACCGTGCGCTAAGATCGTGCGTTTTGAAATTTTACGGTTACCTCTATTCAAAACGCACGGTCTGGCCAGTAGGGCGCACGACCGTGCGTAAAGATCGTGCTTTCTTGGAGTTGTTTGACAGAATCATCTACACAGAACTATGGCTACCTTTCATTCTACCACGTTCAAAACAAATATAAAAAAAAATTTAAAAACACACTGATACTACCATCAAAGCTAAAGTTGTTTTGTGGTTTACTATTTGGATTATTTTTATTTATCAACAATTGCTTTTTCGGTAATAATAAAACAAATTTATATACTCTTTTAGAAAAAAAAATTATAATCACATTGGAATTGGAATTGCAGTAATGGAATTGGAATTGTAAGAACTTAATAGATTTAAGGTAGTAAAGTTATACAATAGCAAAAGGTCAATCTGAAAACTTATTGTACAAGAACTTAAAATATAGCTGTCTCTAAATTGCAGGATTTCTCTATAAAAACTTTGATGCTTGTTTCGTCATGGCTTTGTTGACCAGCACCCTTGCAGAGTTGATTTTCTGATGACTTTGAATTTTCTACCCTTATCACTGTTTTTTCATCATTTAGACTCGTATGGACTTTGAATCATGCGATACCTGAAATGGACAAACAATAGCAGCATAACATTGCAAAATAAACTAAAACATCAAAGTTAAAACATGTGTAAATCGAGTCAAAATATCAGTGCATTTTACGTGTTATCAAACTCCCCTACACTTGAACCATTGCTTGTCGACAAGCAACTAGCTTGCATATGAAAATAGTATAATGCAGCAAGTAACAGATATAGACTTAAGAAAGTAGCATCACAATTGATCATGTATGGTTTCAAAGTTGAATTGGTCAAAGGTTAACTCCGTAGGTACTACCATTAACACCAAAGGCATTGTAACAACACAAACCGCATTTTGCGGACAAAATTCTCCCTCCTATCATACTAATTTAAATCATGCTATTGTACCTTAGTCTTTTACCCCCCAATTTCGTTCATCCTCTTTCATTCAAGACAGTCACATTAAGACCCTTAAGTATCTATACTATTGTCACACACATGGTAGCCTAGCCGGTTAGCGTCGATTTTAACATATCTTTCTCTTGAATTGCACATTTTGCGCAGAGATGCTTTTTTTGCATAGATATTCAATGTTAACCATTATTGGTCCATTTATATGATACGCGCTTATATTCATCGACTAACCTACTTAATGTGTGACTATAGATGGTGTCCGACTGGATAAATAAACTACTTGAGGACTACTACAAAACAGGAAAATTTGAGACTACGCCACAATGGATATTTAAATTAGGATCCATATTCCGGAGGCTTTAGGTGTTGGAACAATACCGATTTTGTCAAAGTTTTCCCTAATATTCTCAACCCTTAATCTTTCTACCTTTGAAACTTACATACTTTCTAACTGAGTTGCATATCCTAAATCATAACAAAAATAAATATTTTGTACATATTTTTTTTTGGTTCGACAGGAGAATTCAATAACAACGCAATAACACACAAAAAAAATGACTCAATAACACATAAAACTCGATTATTTAACAGACTGAACAAATAAATAAAGATAAAAGAAAAGGAAAAAATACTACCTAGTGGATCTAATATCATCAGGATCAGCCTGGAGGCATGCCGTGCCGAGTCATCCAAGTGAACATTTGCCGGATCATGTGGCTGTTCACGCGCATTTGATGATCTCGTTCCGCCTCCCGATCATTTCTTTCCTGTTGGGCCGCGCGCAGGTCTGCAACCTCGTGTCTGAGAGCATTAAGCTCATACTCGACGCTGCTTTGGGAAGTATATGAGGTACCTGCAGGGAAATCAGAATGCATATACGAGGGAGGGGTTGGATCATAAGTGGGATGAGGTGGGTGGTGTGCTGTTCATGCGATGATGATCTCGTTCCGCCTCCCGATCATTTCTTTCCTGTTGGGCCGCGCGCAGGTCTGCAACCTCGTGTCTGAGAGCATTAAGCTCATACTCGACGCTGCTTTGGGTAGTATATGAGGTACCTGCAGGGAAATCAGAATGCATATACGAGGGAGGGGGTGGATCATAAGTGGGATGAGGTGGTGGTGCGTTTGATAAATTAGCGTGAGTTGGAGACAATCTAGTTTGTCGGTCCAACTCAGTGTCAGTGTCCTGACCCTCATCCGCGTTATTATCCAGGGGATATAACCAGTTCCCCTGATTACGGACTTCAGTTAAAGTCGGGTTAGGTAACACTATATGACGCACCAGCGCACTCCTAATCATTAAGACAAACTCATTCTGGCGCTGCATTTTAATCAATTTTTGTGCCATACATGTATTTAAATCAATTTTCATGCTACCCTCGAGTGCGGGCAGCTGCGCAATCTGTTCACCGAACCCCAATGCATAGGCTATAGAGGTCACTAATCCTCCAAATGCAATACCCCCCTTAGATGCTTTAGACATTTTATGCATATGAGCAAGCATAAATGCCGCTGTGTGCACTTCTTTGGATTCAAAGACGCATGAATAACAAATAATTCTTTCATGTTAACATTACCAGTGCTGTCACCGCGTCCAAAGATAGTGTTAGCGAGGATCCTATGAAAGTAACGGATTGCAGGATTATGAATGTGGGAAGATTTCTTCCCTTCCATATCAGTTGCTAATTCTCCTGTCAACCGTCTCCAAAATTGGCCAAAATGAAGGGTCCAGGGTCCGTCAGAGGGGACCCCATCAATGGCCCTAATGGATGTTTGGAACTGTAGCAGGTTTCCTATTTCATCATGATTAAACAAAAAATCCCTACCAAACAGTCTAAACCTAGTCCCTCCAAATCCGTGATGGACTCTATTTGCATAAACATATTGAAGGGAACTGAGAAACTCAAGTGTGAGTCGCTCATAGGTCGGGTGCTGTAGAGTTAAAAAGTAACTCCACCCGATTTGAGAAAACATCCAGCAAACACTATCAAACAAACCTAATGTTCTAAGACAGTCAGGGTCAGCATACCTAGTAGGCAAAATTTGTCGCCGGACCAGTTTTTCGAAGCGATTCCTCTGCACATCATCTTTGAACTCGATACCCATGTAATCAACCGGCTGATTTCTAGGAGGCATTTCTGTTTTTGAAATAGTAAAAAGGTTTTGGGGTGGTTGTTTGAAGTATGATGGGTATTTGTAAGAATTCGGATAATGCCTGGTGTTTATGATGAAATTCGATTTTTTGGAGGTTGGGTAGTGATTTTTCGGATTTGGGAATGTTGAGATGTTTTTGGGTTATAAAATTGGTTTTTAGAAGGTTTGTGATAGTTGGATTGAGGTTTTGGTATGGGTGTTAATGGAAGATGGATTTTATGGGTATTAATGGGAGGTTTTTGTTTGTTTAAAAATGGTGGGTTTGTGTGTTTGGAATGAGGTTGATGAAAGCCTGAAACGGTGTTGGTGTAAAATGGGGGGAAGAGAGAGAAAGTTAAGGTTTTAAATTAAAGGAAACCGTTTTCAATCTCAGTGACGGTCGTCACCTTTCATGACGGTCTGACCGTTCAACTTTGTTGACGGTCGTCACATTTGATGACGGCCTGCCCGTCAGGCTCGATCCCAATATTCTGCCTTTTTTTCCTTTAAAATATTACGTCATTTTTTAAAAAAATATTAACACACTTCACAAAATTTAATTCTTTCACTTAATAATGTAAAAAAAAAAAATATTGTCACAAATAATTGTCCACGTAATTTAATTTTAATATACACTCCTTCTCCAATCCAATTTACTGTGGAACCATTATTAAATATTAGTCTGATAGTTTTTAATTTTTTTTTCAAAAAATAATGTAAAAACTAAGTCTGATAGTTTTCAAAACTAGCAGGATAGATTGACAACAATGATAGAAATACTCGGTACAAACGACATTACCTATTTTAATTAATCATTTTGAAGTGTGAAATGTATACAATGCGTCGATAATTGTTGTAACAAGTCCAAAACAAGTTGAAGGTAATGCATCATGACCGTTTAATCCAACTTTGTATTTTGTTAATGTTTATAATTTCGGTGACTGCATAGGTTATCAATAATAACAAAAAAATATGATACTTATAACAAAAGAAAAGTACTTAGAACAAAACAAAAGGAGTGTAGCTGAATTACAAGATCATTAAATAGGAAGTGAATACTATTTTTGATAACAATAAAATTGAAAACAAATGCATAGATGTCGTGCATAAAAACACACAGTCCGTGCGTAGGTTAGTGACTTGTCCAATTCAATTCAATAGCTTTTCCTTCAAACTTCATGTTTTTCGTGGCCTGTTTCTCGCCGAAACTTCAAAACTCCTGCAATTTATTCAATTGGGGATTAACAAAAACAACCAACTAAATAACACTAAATATATAAACATCATTTATTCACCACATGCTTGAAACAAGCTTTGTTCATGAATGGAAAACTAAATACCTTTAAAATAGCTTACAATTACTGAGGTCCAGGTGGAGGGTACTGGATGTGGAAGTGCTGCATCATTAAGTCCAGCATTTGTCCTTGCCTAGAGATCTCAGCACCTTGCCTTTGTTGTTCGGCTTCAATCCTAGCATACCAATCATTATTTGTCGGCACTCCGTGGACTTGGTTTCCCTCCACATGTTCACCTTGTTCCGGGTTTGAGAATTAAACGTGAAAGTCACTTGAATTGCAAGCAACAAGGAAAATAAGTTCTTACTAAACAAATACTTTGTTTCGATCGAAACAGAAATGAATGGAATTTAAATGAGAAGCATTAAACTTTGCATGAAACTTAAAGTGCTTAAAAGATACATTTACATGAAAAAGTAAATTGCATTGAATTGTAAAATGTGCTTTACAGAAAGGAATGGTTCACAGATTCATACTTGGATCCCATTTCACTCGTTTCTCTCGATAGCATGGATACTTTGAGTTTACAAGGATTTTTGTATAAATGAATTGCGACCTTTTTCTGACTAAAAAACTACTATATATAGACTTTCGAAAATAAACTGCCCTAACGGTCGAACACTATCCTACTGCCAAATGTCCTGCCACGTACACCCTGCATGCACTTAACTGCTCCTTAGAACGGTTGTATCTCTCGAAGTCGAACTGAGTTTTGTGAAGTTTGTCAGAATTGTGCTAAGTCCAGAAATCACATCAACATTTGTATAGAGCCAATTTTGTGATCGAAGATGTTTGTTCTCGCAGTGTTAGGCAGTGTGATAGACTTGACTTTGTTAATCAATAGAGTAAATGTTTGTTTACTCTGATCCACATGGCTAACCAACAACATTTGAACACACATGTTCATATCAATCTCTTTAACACCACCTACAACTGGTAAATGCGATAATGCTTACCCAGCCCAATCTTAGTAGCAATGTAACTTATCAACCCTCCCAACACGATTGGTCCCGTCTTACCATTTCCAACATGAAACAAATGATTTAACAAGTAATGACAGGTGTTCACCCTCTGATTTTTTACCATTGCCCAGAGCATGAAAAGCTCTCCCACTCTTACAGTTCCAGATTCCCCTCTGCCAAACAAAGTACAAGCCATGATCCGATGAACGTATCGAAAAACAGGGTTATGAATTTGGCTTGCTTTAGCACTCCTGGCCTCAAAATGAGATTCACCAGTGATTTCGGTCCAGAATGCATGAGCATCAAATTCAGGTGTCCTAAGATTTTGTTTTTTCGAATTATGAATAAACCCGACATTTCAAAACCAAGTTTCGCACACAAGTCACCAAAGGGAATTCGATATTTTTTATTCAGTATTCGAAATTCTACAATATCAATCACACCCTCTTCTTCAGTAATGGCTAACGAACTAAGAAACTCTAACGTAAGACTCTCACGGGTAACATGCCCCCCAGTCAAAAAACCCATCCACCCTAGCCTATTGAACAGTTCTATGATATTATCCTTAATACCTAATTTGTCACAAGTCAAAAAGCAGGGATACCTGGTGGGGGTGATAGTTCGTTTGACCAGATCCTCGTATAATTCTTGTTGATCTTCATCCTCGTACACAATTCCATGCACATTAGCTCCCTGTGCCTTTGCCTTTCCTTTCTTGTTTGCATTTCCACCGGAAGTTTCAGCTTCGTCGGTGTTTCTCTTTTTGGAAGCCATTTTCGTATTAGTGGAGTTGTTCACAAAAATGGGTTTCCAAAAAAATTTGGGTTTTTTTTTTTCAATTGAGGGTTCGAACAAGTGATTTTGATGTTTGGGTTTCTGGGTTTTTACAAAAATTTGTTGTTTTGGTGAAGTTTGCTGAAGATTTGAGTTGGTTTGGGTGAGTAACGGGGTGGTTTTGTTTTAGGAGAAGAATGAAGATGACGATACGGCGCACGAAGGATCAAGAGGACAGTATAATTTTTAAGGCCTGGCAAAACGCACGGGCGTGCTATATAAACGCACGGTCCGTGCTTTTCGTCAGACTCAGGTTGCCCGCAAAAATCGCACGGACGTGGTATAACAACGCACGGTCCGTGCCTTTCCTCAGACTCAGCTTGCACGCAAAAACGCACGGACGTGCTATAAAAACGCACGGTCCATGCCACAAAAACGCACAGACCACTCTTTTTTCAATTTTATATTTTAAAAATTCGATAATATGGAGAATTCAATAATATAAAGTACTGTTGAATTCATTAAAACCACAATGTATCAACCTTCAAACATTAAAATAAGTGGCCACCAAAAAACAACATTAAAATTAAAACCACAATGTATCAACCTTCAAACATTGACCCAAAATACTTGTCACAAACAAACAGTACTAATTGTCTTCCAAATCAATAAGTTGATAATCAACCAAGCCACTAACAAATGCTTCTGTTTTCCGAAGTACTTCAAAACGCAAACCATTGTGATCCCCAAGCAACAAATTAACTGCTGACTTTATCCTTACTTCCTTTTCATTCATCTACAATTGAAAGTTAAAATACAAGTCGTTACCTCAAAAATATAGTTAACATAAATTAACAATGATATGTGATTTTTTTTCAACTAACCGTGCCAACCAAAGTGTCTGGATTAAAGAACTGTTCCATGTTAAGCCAATGTAAGACCCACACTCCTGAGTTGTTGCTGAATTAAATAAAGTATCATTTTTAATGTTAAAATCGATTTATAATAACAAAGGTATGTGTAATAATTTACTAAGACAGTGTACCTATCTCCAACATATGGGATTCCTCTCGCTTCAACTACTTTATAGTTATGAAAATCAATGCGCTTGTTGCGAAAGGCTTCAGAGTAGTAACCATCCACCATAAGGTGATATAGGAGTGACCCCTACAATATAAAGTTAATTGTTGTCGGTAATACATATAAAACAATGGAGTGGTGCACTGCTACAACAAAAGGTTCGGAGTAAATTACCAGTTTTTTCATTTTGAAATGTCTAGTTTCAGTGCATCCTAATGGACAATTAGTATCAAGTTGATAAGTAATACCAGTCTGAACATGAACAATCATCAAATACCAATGATCTTCGATACATTTGTGGATATCTTTGATTGGAATATAAATCTGAAACATATTGTAGTGACTTATAATTACAATGAACGACATCAACAAGTGAACTATAGATGATTTAATTTCGTGGTAACACTTACAAACTGCAGATTAGGGAATGGTGGCATCCAAGTTTCACAGTATTTTTTCCTTATATCCGGTAATGGCATTCTGGACTCCATGTCAGCCTGCATGTCAAAATGTAATCTCAGTTAAATAAATGATGTTAAAAAAATATTATACAAAGAGGGATTCTCATGAGAGTTACTGAAGATTACCGCAAACGACGGAGGCAAGCACCACACCGATTGCCTCTCGGAGTGTATTTCAGTTATTCGGGCGGCAGCAAGTGTGATGATCTAACAATGTAAAATTAAAAAAATTCACTTCTGATAACTATAATAATCCTGAATAAGACAAAAAAATAAATAAAATTCAAATATGTTTACTACCAATTCACTTATGGGTCTATCCGGAAGTAGACATTGAAGTTCATCCCGCCTAGCTTCATAGCCCATCGACACCACAAGATACTCATTCTTCAACTTAGTGTCTTGTGACTTTTGGAATAGGAATGAACACACTTGTGCATCTCTTTTAGCAATCATCAATTTATAAGGACTTAACTTTTCAGTGTTTGTATCCTAAATTAGACAAAATTCAAAACATTAATATCAAATTCCAAATTTAAAATTCAAGTATTTAAAACATATTGGCTTTTAAATAATGGTGTCTACCTTTGCCCCCAGTCCAAGCTCCCTCCAGTTTGTACTTTTGCCTTTACTTCCTTTCTCCAACTTAACCACCTCCTTCCTTAGTGATTGTTTTCCTTTGCCACTTGATTTAGAGGACATTCCTTCTTTTGGTTTAGGTGATGGAGTTGTAAACAATTCCTTCTATTACATACGAAACATTTGCATTTACTTAAAAAATTACTTACATGTCATTACATACAAAAAATTACTTAAAAAAATTACTTCCTGTAAACAATTAATTTTTTTAACTTAAAAATTACCTTGAAATTTGGTGTTTTTTTGTAGTCACTCTTACTAATGAGCAATGATTGTGTGGCGCTTTTCTTGGTGTTCTTCGCAAATTCCGGTGTCAACCACAAATCAGGAACAAATGGCGACTTACTCGGAAAAGTTGACTTATTCCCCTTCGAAACAGTTGCATCAACCGCACGATCCTCTATTGAGTCAACGTCTCCCAATACGGTGCTACTCCCATCTCGAAAAAGCCGTGCATAGTCATCACCTGATGCAACCTTATGTCCGATAATTTCAACATCGTCATTACTCCCAAACTTTTTTCTTTTCAAACCAATTTGATCAACCTCTTTAACAAATCTTTCTTCATCAGTAAGGACATTTCCCTTTGATATAAATAAAAAAATTAATACTACAACCACAACGAATCAATGGCACTTTATTACTAATACAAAAAAAATAAAAAAATAATACCTTCTCTTGAGTCTCTTGTTTCATCTTCACTTCCAGGACCAACAGCTTCAAATTTTTTAATTCATCCATTATAGTTTCCAGAGTAACTGGTTCACTTGTTGCCAAAGAACCACTAATTGCATCGTCCACATCCATTTTTAATTCACTACAAAATAATTTTTTAACACTTAATCAAATATATACTAAGTTCCAAAAAAATGTTATCATTTAAAGAACATTATGAAAAAATATAATCATTTATACAACAGCAAAAAAAATAATAACACATAAAAAGCACGGTCTTAATCTCAGACCGTGAACTTTACATTTCTTTCATACGTAAAAAAACACGACCACTCTCTTTACATGCTTAAAAAAGGCACGGTCTGTGCTTAAAAAAGCACGGACACGCTTAAAAAACGCACGGTCCGTGCTTAATGTTCATACTTCAGTTTTTTCTCTTCAGACTTCAAAAGCTTTTTTCCGTGAAACAATAAAATTATGTTTCATTTCTTAAACCTTAATAATAATCAAAAAAATATATTAAATTACCTACTAATACATAATCTAAACATTTTAGACATCAACTTATTTTCTTTATTGTTTTTTGGAAGATATTACAAAAGAATACAAATACAAACTAACTGTCATGAAGTAGCCAAAAATAAACTTTCTGTCATGAAATATTAATCTTTAACTACATTTAAAGCTTGGTATTGCATACTGTACTGTTTCAACAAAACTATTCACATTTATTACTGCAAATTGCATTTAAAGGAAAACTTACTTTAATGCACTAGCAGCAGCATCAGGAACTTCAGGAGCTTCAACTTCAACGTCTTTGTTTTCAGCCATAACTTCTTCAACTTTGACTGTTTTATTGGATTAAAACGTTGAAATGAAGTTTTTCTTAAGTTAACACTCATTTAATTAATGGTGACAACTTGGGTACCCATCAATAAAAGGTGGGTAACACAACCCATGTTGAGTTGGCACCAATCAAAGTTATTTGTTTATTTTCTATTATTTTTAATGTTATATAAATACATTGTTTTGATTGGGCCAACTCAACATGGGTAGTATTACCCACCTTTTATTGATGGGTAAACAAGAATTTCCCTTAATTCATACTTGCTACTTTTTGGGTGACACCTGTCGTGCATTTATTGGTCCAAAGTAATAAACTTTTAATAAAACTTTTAATAAAACAGACAAATTTCACCTTTTGACATGAAAAAGCACGACCCGTGCATCTTTTTGACTACATAGCTTATAAAAACGCACGACCCGTGCCTTTTAACTAGTAGCTTATGTGTTGTCAACATCTTAAAGGCTAGGCCAGATAGCACAGGACGTGTGTATAATTTTTATTGGTCCAATGAGCAGTTAGTACAGGATGTGTCTAATTTCTATTGGTTTAATGACTGTAAATGCAGACAAAAAAGGCAAAACAAAAAGCACGGTTCGTGCACAAAAGCACGGTCCGTGCTTTTTATCCCATTAAACCATGACAATTACGCACGGTCCGTTATTTCAGTACGCACGGTCGTGCATTTCCCTTCAGAAGGGATGTCTGTCTAATTTTTATTGGTCCAAATAAAAAATTATTATAAAAAATCGTTTTAATTGCTTATATAATATCATTATGACCGTTCTTCTTCCTTTCTCAATTTCCTCCTTCTTCCTGCTGATTTTTCTTTCAGTTTCACTATGTCTAGTGCAAGCCAAAGCTCCAGAAGCCATAACAACAACAGGGTTCAACAAAGGTCAAACTCAACATCTGTTGGGTCTGTGTTGAGAAGATCTAATAAAGAATGTGGTTGTAATGATATTGAGGTTTTGAAAACTGTGACTGATATAATGAATCCAAATTATGGGAAACAATTCTGGGGCTGTAGAAATTATCGAAACAAATTGGATCCTGGCTGTAACCATTTTAGGTGGTTCGATGATGATATTGTTGATGAAAGAGATATGTTGATTGAAAAGCTTAAGAAGAAAAACTTGAAGATGAAATTGGCACTCACTGGTACAAGAAAGCAGTTCAAGATGTCAATGGTGTTTGGGCTTATTTGCTTTGGGGTGAATATTGTGTTGGTTACAGTGTTTATGTCCAATAAGTCTGCATTTTTAGGTCAATTGTATTTGAAATAGATTTCTGAATTTGTGTTGATGTATTACGAAATATTGTCGTAGCGAAGGAGACCTATTATGAATGTTGTAATTGTTTTCAAATATGAATGAATGAAAATCTTGTTTTGTCAATTATGACCATCTTGTTATAAACAAAAAAATTCAAACCCTTTATGACAACAAAAAACAACTCAACCCTAACCCTAACCCTAACCCTATTGAGTATACTTAGAAAATTATACCACTTATATGATTTTTTAACGGTTAATCAAAATATTCAACGGGTAATCGAGCTCTCAACAATATTTGAGAACCTCCTAGCAAAGTACGGAGTGCGGCATAGAGCAGTTACCCCTTACCATCCACAAACAAATGGAATGGCTGATATCTCTAACAGATAAATTAAGCATATCCTCGAGAAAATTGTCTCCGTCTCAAGAAAAGATTGGTCTTCAAAGCTAAAAGATGCACTCTGGGCCTATAGGACAACATACAAAACCCCAATTGGAACCACTCCTTTTAAGCTGGTCTATGGCAAATCCTGCCACCTCCCAGTTGAGCTACAACACAAAGCCCTAAACATGAACCATAGTGCTGCTGCAGGAAAAAGGATGTTAGACCTTCATGAATTAGAGGAGTTGAGGTTAAATGCGAATGAGAATGCATTGATCTACAAAGAACGGACTAAAACGTTGCATGACAGGCGTATCACTACAAGGGAGTTCAACGAGGGCAAGCTAGTACTACTGTTTAACACTGTTTAACTGTAGGTTGCGACTGTTTCCTGCAAAACTTCGCTCCAGATGGAGTGGACCATTTCAAGTTACTAAAGCTAACCAATCCAGTGCAATTGAAGTTTGGAGTGAATCCACCGGAAAATTCATTAACCATCGCTAGAGACTGAAGCACTACCATCCAGCAGAGAAAATAAGACAGAACGCCACCCTCGTGATGTGTCCTCCAGGGTCAAGCACTGAAAAGTCAAGCTACTGACGTTAAATGAAACGCTGTGTGGGAGACAACCCACGAGTTTTTATTTTGAGGTCTTTTATTCCTTTTCTTTTCATTTTAATTTTTTTATATAAATAAAAGGGCATGACTAACAAAATAAGTGACGGGCAACCTGTCACCAGCTGTGACGACCTTTGGTCTCTGTAGGACCGCCTTAATTTAATGGCGACCCCTATAATTTAATTACCACTGCCTTAGATAAACAACATCATAATAGATAACGGTACTTGACGTCGGTCTCTGTAGGATTCGACATCTTTTATACTAAAACCGATATTTTCGTGCACTTGCGGACCTATCAGTTCAGTAACAAAATGTTTAAATAACATCATCATCTTCATAGCTTCAGGAAATACACAAGAAACCAACTTAATTCTTCTAGTAATACAACAATTACTTAATACAACAACAAAGTAAACATAAAAACACTAAAATTCATTACACATAACATAAAATAGTACAACCTAATACAATATAAGATTAACTAATCTACTAATTCACCCTCTCACTTATAACCAACAAATACAAAGGATCCCCTCCATTAGTTCGGGATCGAATCATTTCCTCCACATCAATGTCACTTTCAAGAGTCTTACAATCATAGGTTGCCTTGTAGTCGTCACTATCATCCGCCACTGAGTCGTATAACATTACATGACAAATTTGTTTCACCCTTCGAGTAGGATCGTTATCTACGATGAAAAAACGGTTGAAAACCCCTATTAAGTGTGAGAGCGTATCATTTGGTGAAATCCACCAAGACTCAAACGGCTCGGTTATATGATGGAATTTAACATTGCAAGCTATTCCTATGGGCATAGGCATGGTGAGAAAGAAAAAAGAATAGGGATAAACAAGATAAAATATCACAACCAAAGATGAAATGGTGTAAGTGATTCAGGAATGATGGTATCTATTTATAGTGGATGACAAATTAATATTTTTATTACAACTTTAAAAAAAAATATATAATTCAGATTTTTACCTTCAAAGAAATAAAAAATCAGATTTTTAATAGCTATACTTTTTGAAACATCTACTTAAATTCATTATTTAACCTTAAACAACTTATTTACTCATTAAGTTTTATTTAACCAAAAAAAGTACATACAACAAAGGGAAAGAAATAATCTTTTCTACGACAAAGAATTTATTTTAAATTAATTTCGTCATAAATTATAAATTATATTGTTCATTAAAATTTTACTAAAGTACTATCAACTATATAAATTTGTTTTTTAAAAAGCCTATTTAAATTTGTTTAATTATTACCAAAAAAACAAAATACATTTTTATTCTGCTTTTTGTTCATAAATACAAAAAATCCAAATAGTACACGACAAAACAACTTTACCTGCTTCGGGGACACGTTTCGAATTTTAATTGCTCATTCTTCCAATCAAAACATTCGGTTCGTGCGTTTTCACCAACTGCTCGTGCCTTTTTCACAATGGATCGTGCGTTACAGCGTCCATTCTTCACAATGAAAAAAGCACGGTCCGTGCTTTTTCCCACCAGACCGTGCATTTATCCACATACACTGCTTTTAACCTCTTAAATTTCACAGACCGTGCGGATTAAAAAAAATTGTTCACAATAATCGCACGGTCCGTGTTTTTTAACAACCAGACCGTGCGTTTATCAACCTAAACTGCTTTTAACATCTTAAATTTCTCAGACCGTGCGGATTAAAAAAAATTGTTCAGAAAAATCGCACAGTCCGTGCTTTTTAACAACCACACCGTGCGTTTTTCATCCTAAACTGCTTTTAACATCTTAAATTTCTCAGACCGTGCGGATTAAAAAAAATTGTTCTCATAAAACGCACGGTCCGTGCTTTTTCACACCAGAACGTGCTTAATTACAATAATGCTATGGTGGGGTCAGATTTTTTTTTCCTATAACCCACCAAAAAGTAACCAACAATTTCCCCTTCTTCAATCCCAGCCATTCACATTTATTAATAATATATCAATGGTTGATAATGATTTGACATCAAATTCTATTACCATACACAAATTTGTGTTGGGTGCATAGTAAATGGCACCATGTTCTTCATCTTCTTTTTTCTTCACCCATGCACCCAATCTCTTCATGTTTTTGTTCCATTTGAGAAACATCAATTTTTCTTATATTGTTCTCCATTCATCACCATCGAGCACCACACAACCTATACCATCCGCATCTTCTCTTGTTCTTTTATTGGTAATTGAGGGCTTTTGTTTTGATTGTGAAATTCTCCAAAATCACCACTTCTACATATGTTCTTGTATGGTTTTGTTTCTGATTTTGGATGAAAGAAGTTTATGGTTAGCATCAACCGAATCAAAATCTGAACCCAAAACCTCATCTTCAGATCCGCTAAAATCTAACACATCCGAACCCAAAACTTGTTGTGACGAGAAGAGCAAGGTAAAGAGTAATTCGTGGATGAAGAAGTCAGAGAGAGAGAGAGAGAGAGAGAGATGGAATGTAGCGATGATTGAATTTTCTGTTTGTCTCACTTTTCTCTCTATTTCAGATCCGGATTTTTTTGTTAAATATGGAGTTCATTTTTGTCTTTCTTATATTTTTTTATAAACCCAAAACTGTGTTGTTGTTATTGTTGATGATGAGGAGGATGAAGATTTTTTTTAGGATTTTTTGTAAACCCAGGTGAATGAATACGATGATGATGATGTTCTTCATAATTAAATTTGGTGTTGAGGATTTTTTCGAAACCCATATTAATGGATATGATGATGTTATTTGTAATAAAATTTGTCGACGAGGGTGAAAATGATGTTGTTGAGATTTATGAGGTTGAATGTAGTGATGATGAAGAAGATGGTGTTGAGGATGATGATGAGAAGGAAAAAATATTGCAATTTAAGTTTTATTTATTTATAATCCATACTTTAATGATTTTTCAATTTAAAAAATTTGATTTGATGACATGTTAATATCATTTTCCATGTATGCAATGCCACATAAGCGTGTTTTTGGACACATCGTTAAAAGACTGAACACATCAGCATTTTTGGAGGGCAAAATGGGCGTTAGGACCAAAAGTGCAACAAAAATGGTAGTATAGTGGCAACTTTGTTTGGTTTTAAAAAAAGAGGATCAATTTCGTGAAATGGTTAAAACACGAGGACTAAAAGTGTAATTAAGTCTATTGGTTTTGTCTATATAAATTTCAAAGAGATAATTATCTCTAGGAAAGGGTGTATTTTTTTTTTCTAAAAAATGTTGCAAAAATAGTTTGGGTTTTTTGTGTGTGAATCATTTAGGCTTAACTATAAAGACTAATCGTTCAATCTTTGTGGGACCCAAATCTGCTGCAAACTCTTGTGAGTTTTAATGTTGTACGCCCAAATTCAGGTTCAAATCCAAGACCTAAGCAATAAACTGCTATATTACTTAAAAAATGAGAATAAATTTTAAAGAGCATGGGTGATCAACAATTGAATAAATTTATGACATTCGGTAGAAGAGAACTTAAATTTTATCTATTATTTGGATTTAAAAAATAGAAAAGAAAAATTACTATCTATGTTAATAGATGTAATATCAGGGTAGGCTTGGCCGTGATTTGAGGGATAAAAATCAACTAATTATTTCTAAGGATATTTTAGGGTATGATGCATTTTATCAGGGTGATGTTTTAAAATTAATTATTGATTGGCAATGGTGTTATTTGAAATTTGAAAGGATTTTTCCTGCGATACTCTGTTCATTATTTGGTTAGATGCAGTTCAATCTAGATGTTATCCACTGAACTGATGTGGTTGATTTGGACATTGTTTTAGGGGTTGAAACCATAATGATTCCTGTATAAGAAATTATCATGTTCTTCGTAGAGCATTTGTGGCTTCATTCAAATATTACAGAGAACATGAATGTGTCCACAAAATATATATACAAATTTCCTATTGTTCTTTGGCAGCTAGCTGTTTCTTTAGGTTGAGCACCTCTAATCCTTGCGAAGCCAACATGTCTTTCAGCCTCTCTGAAGCTTCTCTATACTTTATTTTGGACAAAGCTGATTCATCAATTGCTTCCTTATATCGACAACGAAAAGCATCTAGCTTCGCTTGTGTTCCACGTAGTCTCATTCTAAGTTTAGCTGTTTCATTGATGTTTGTAACTTTATCCTGTTCATAAAATTAGAAGGTAAAAAGATTTTACTGATGACCGATTGAATGTTCAAGAATGAAACTAGTATGTAGCTCAAGGTGAGGAATATTTGAATCAAACACATGCATGGCCAGATAACTGACTATGATCGACTTACCGCGTGGATTTTGACTTCAATGCAGGAAATTTTATGACTCAGCTCCTCAATATGGTTCTTTGCCCTTGACAGCTGTAAAACATTGACGTGATTAAAAAAAAAATTATAAGGTAAGTTATCATAAGACAATCCTTAGTCTACCTCATCTTGGCAATGTTTTAGCAGGAGTTCCACTTCCACAACATGTTTCTGTTGATCTTCCATCTGGGTCGTCAATTTGTCCCTTTCCTCTGCGACAATGGAAAGCTTGCTCTTGAGGTTCTGCAGAGTCACCTGAGATGATTAGTAAAACTAATATTGTGCTGATTCTCACACATACATCTTTTATCCCTTAGTTCCAAGTTATATATAATGGACAATTTTCTTAGGCAGTTGTACAGGTAAAGGCAGTGAAGGTGAAACCTGAAACTCAATAAAAAATTCTGACATAGTATCTAATTCTCTTAGAATTGATAGATTATCTCCTTTATTAAGAGCTTGCACTTCTCTCTGAATTCCATCTTCATTCTCAAGACAGTCATGCAGCTCATGCTTGATAGACTGCAACTCAAATTTGGGTTTTGATATCTGCAATGCAGGCCAATACAGTGACAACTATGTCGTGCACTAAATCATAAGCCTATAAAACCATTAAAAATCAATATTCTTCACTTCTTGGGATTGTCTGCTCACATCATTGATCGTTTCCATGTGACCAAAATCTAAAATGTTTTCCCTGTAGCCAGAAAATATGACAATACCGAAATAAGCATAGATTATCAGAAAATAATAAATCACCTGGAAACAGTATACAAATAAACAAAGATCACTTCATGCAAAGCCTTGCAATACATAAAGTTGGGACAATTTAAACAATTTTGACTAAGTTCAACATAGTGATAGTTAGAGGTGTAATCTTAAAATAAGTTTAACAAACCTGGATTTTTCCTTGCCAAGCGTATTTTCATATGAAATAGTCAATCTTTCACGGAAGATCTTGCATTCTTCTCTACAGGATTCCAATTCTGTCCTTACCTAACATTTGTAGACAAATTTTATAAAATTAAGTAAATGATGCATTGAAAATTCGAAATGAATTTTATCTATCAAACTTGAAGACATCGTGGAAAAACGAAGCTGGAGTTTATCAATCGTTTTTTTCTTAACTACACTACTATCAAAAGATAGAATTTCTAAACTGCTTGTATCACAGTTGACTATCACATTTAGAACGTTTCTCTTTAGGCCCCCTCAATATCTCTAAGGCCCCCTAAATACATATCAGGTAGTTATCTACCGGATGTATATTTGACAAAAAACGTACATCCGGTAGATGACTACCAGATGTGTATTTAGGGGGCCTTAGAGATATTAGGGGGCCTAAAGAGAAACGCCTTCCCATTTAAATGAATTTTGGGCTTAAAAATGGGATGATACATGAAATTATTTGCTACAGGGTTATATCTAACAAAATTATACCAAAGGTAACTGTTAAAATTAAGAATCTTTGGATATTCCTTTAAATCAACAACTTCATAAACTGATTGATATTACTCCTTGAGTATACAACTTCCTAGGCTAGTGCATACTTATTAAGCATTGAATGCATTTATTGTAAAACCATTATAAATACAAGGTGTGTGATCTCATTATAGACACACAGAATTCACAGAGCTTTACATATTTTTACAGTAGCACTTGCCTGATGCACCATGGGACAGAAAATAACACGAGTTCCATTTATATTTGATGCATTTTAAAAATTGAACATAACAAGATGGAACCAATAATAATAAAGGCTAAAATATGCTTCCAATCCTTTATCTTTTACTCAATTCATTTTGGACTTTTGTCTTTGCGGTGTTATACAAATTCATCTATTTTAAATGCAGGAACAATACTAGTATCTCATTGTGCCTTCCACCAAATTCTAGCAAAGTAATTAGTAAATTTAGAGTTATTGTTTGGTTATAATGTAGAACTTTTAAAAGGGGTGAAATTGAAACACTTAAACTAGGGCATTCGTGAGAAAATTAATGCTCAGCAGTCCATGATGTATTGTGCATCAGAAGCAAAAGAAACAAGTCCCTAATAAAATTAAAATTTGAGCTTACATGCAACTATTCATGTTATAATTCTAAAACAATTAAAAAAGGAAGAAAGACTAACACATTCCAATAAAGGAAGGAGACATAGTAAACTTCACAAATAATGGAGCTTCAAGAAATCAATAAAAAAATAAAAGAAATTAATCAAGGTTTCATAGGGACCAGTTTAGAGATAGATTAGCTTCTTCCTTATAAGAGCTACTCAAGTGAGATAAGTATTTGATTCTTAAGTTGCAAAAAATTAATTATTAGTTTATAGGTGCCTATGAAGAATGAAATGCAATTTCTGAAAAAGTTGAGGTACAAAAGCTAATTGCAATATATATGAAAAGCTGTAATTTAGAAGACTCATAATCATTGCAAAATCATTTCAACTTTTCCTTTACAATTATTTGCTAAAAGAATCATCCATACTAACTCTAAATAGTAAAGCCATGATTCTTACTTCTGCTAATTCTGTTGATAATGATGTATTTTGCTCATTTTTTGACCTAGCTTGTTCTTCTATGGCTAGAAGTGCATCTTTCTCCTTGGCAGACCAAATTGCCCTTTCCTCCTCTATTTCCAATAGGGCATCTGTGAGTTGCTGCAAGACCGAGGAGACACAATGAAACAAAATTAAATTAATAAATTGAAATCGCTTGAAAAGGGAAGAATCACAATCAAAAGAAAGAATAGTTGCAATTGCACCACCATTGCCAACTCCTCCTTTTCTTCCACCAATAGTTTGATAGAGCTTTTAAATTTTTCTTGGTTGAGATCGGATTCTTCCAACCTTTGTTTCTGGATGCACAAGAATAAGATGTCAGCTTTGATGGTTGGAATGAGAAAACATATCAGTCATTAAACACTAATTGTTAAAATAGTTAGCTGATTGTGTCAGTTTCTAATCTACAAATGTAATCTGCGTGTTAAAGTAGTTAGCACTATGTAATAGAGAAGTTAAATCTGTTAGAACTGACAAGTGACAACTCAGTTGGAAGTAGTCAGTAGAGTCTCTTACACAAGGAGTTTTGACACCAAGTTGGAAAGATTTTTTATTTTTTTGTTAAATATAAGCCCGAGTGCAAATTACTAGATGCATTTATAAATAAGCATGGAGGTAGTACATGATAATTTTCTGTTCAATCAGAATCATCAATATATAGACTAATGCTCATAAAACTATCCTAGAATAAAGCTATATTACAGCTGTAATACACTCAATATACATGTTCTAATAAAGATACCAATCTGCATGATGATGATGAGAAGAACAACGAGGACAACAACGACTCTCAACTTGAATGACATCATTGTCACACGCGGCTCATCTCACTCAATTAAGCAGGTTCATTGCATTGTGCTACTATAACTAGGCCCGCCCCTAAAACCAGGTTCAACATTTAATAAAGTAAGCCCATGTATATCTGCTGCAACCTGTGAATCCTCAACAGCCTCTTCTTTTTCAGGCCTATTGGCCGTAGATCCAGATGACAGAAGGTCAATCTCTGGCTCCTGAATATGCCAAAGATTATAACCCTATCTATCCGTGGTCCAACAAACACCAGTTGGAATGCCCAATACAAAAGTAAACTAGAGTGTGGTAACTGGCAAATACAACAGCTGAACAGTTGTGGCTTCACACACTGCTCATAGAGTTGTTAGTGCCAATTACCATTCCTATCTTTGGTGATAATCCTGGCACAAAGTGACTCACAGAAATATAATCCACTGATTTATTCAGGGACTAAGTACATGGAACCAGATCTCAATAAAAGGTGTAACACAAAAAGAGCTGGAATGTGTGTCATATATCCCCACACGATGAGTAAGCAAATACTCTGACCATGGTACTATTTCATACAAATTCTGTGAAGTGTGTGACAAACTCAGATTTTTGATCAATTCTAATTAATCCACCCTTAGTTTGAAGGGAAAATGAGTACTTTGTTGTGTCTTGGTTTCTAATTAGTATGTGCAACTCATTGTGCTAGAGTACTTAGCACTCCTGTCAAGTAGTTTGTTTTCTGTTGAACTGACAACTGTCGATTGGTTAGTCATAAACAGTTAGAAAAATACCGCATGTAAGATCTCAAAAGATATCAACAGTCAATTTCACTTGATGCATTTAAATTCAGAATCTTTCCCTATCTAAATTCTCTTTCATTGGCTATCATTTTCTCCTTGCTCTTTAGCATCAATCAATCATTTAACATCTGAGTTGAAACCTGAAAGGAGAAACCTAAGAAAAACTCTACAGAACAACTTACAAGAGCTGAAATCTCCTCCGTCAAATCATATATTTCAGAGGTTGATGTCCTAAATTTTTCAGTCAAATCTTCCAGTTCTGAATTCAAAGCTTCATTAATAGATATCACCTCTTCTTTTTCTTTTAGTGCAGCTGTTATCTCTTCTTCCAACGAAGTGATTCTTGTTTCTGATTCAAATGCAAAAACTTCCAGCTTTTTGTACTCTTCCTGGTAGGCAATACATGCATATTAGAAAAATCAGTTATCCTACTTGAAATTTAAAAAAAAAAATAAAGACAAATGATCATGTATGAAAAATAGTGCAAGACTGTATTAGCCAATTTTACCATTTTTCATATAATTCATGATATATAATCAAATATTATAGCTTTAAATAGAAAAATCCTTTCTATAACTTTTTATTGGTGCTGTCAATAACTGCACATAACCTATTGTTGTCATTATTACAAATTTTAAAACCATATACATTGCAAAATAGAAAATATGCAGAGGGAAGGGATGAGTTTTGTTGCAAAGAGAAGAGTGGGCTATGTTTTTTCTCATGCACAAGCGGGAACAGTGGGGCTGCTAGAGTTTATTTTCTCCAATCAGAGTTGTGGTCTTTTGCCGACCCCACTTAATGGGATAAGGCTTGGTTGTTGTTGTAGAGTTGTGGTCTTTTCTAGGGATACAAAGAGACCAAAATGTCCAAAAAAAGAACGGAGCAATAAAACCAAAAATAATTCAGGTTTTCATTCCATCTTCACTGTTGTGTTGTGACAGCTAGATTTTACCGTGTTTTTGGGCTTTACAGCCGCAACCTTAAAAAGCAATGATGCAACTACGGCTGCTAGTACAACCACAATTAACTGCATAGGCTGTTGTTAACAAAACCTCAGATCATACGTTCTTTTTTCTTGCTACAATCAGTTGTCTACAAAAGGAGTTAAAGGCCCTTCTTAAATAATAAGTAGTAACCACAGTTTCTGCAAACATATATCTTACCAAAGAAAATGCAGGGCCCTTTGGTTTTTGAGGATCAAACATCTTTGAACTCTTTTCAACTGTTGAATCACGTCTTCTACCAGCAAGTGAATCACGTTTATTGATATCACGTTCAAGAAGAGAGTTCTGACCATGCAACCGTTTGATCTCTCGTTCAGCACAGGCTTTCTCACCCTACAAAACATGTTACGGAATAAAATTATACGACTTTGACAAGTAATAGGTTACAATGAAAGCAAAAGACCCTTGAGTATAACAAAAACAACCTCAAGTTTTGTTTTCTCTTGCATAGCATTCTTAAGCTTGGATTCAGTTTCTTTCAACCTGGTTTTTGTCTTCTCAAGATCTCTTCTTAAAGTTTCTTTTTCCTTGGCCACTGAAGATGATGTTGAACATGATATATCTTTTTCAAGAGTTTGGATATAAGAAATCAGCTCTCCATTTTCCAATTCTTGTTGTCCCAACTGTTCCTGTAAAAATAATAAAAAGTTGGTATGTACCATTTGCTGCATTATAC
Organism: Medicago ruthenica; assembly: GCA_018208015.1. Lineage (NCBI taxonomy): Eukaryota > Viridiplantae > Streptophyta > Magnoliopsida > Fabales > Fabaceae > Medicago > Medicago ruthenica. Next base: position 27,794,989 of record CM031371.1, on the reverse strand, counting down.
AATCAGACAAAATAAGAGATAGTACAGATACAATATCATCAAATAAAGGCCCACCAGCAAAGAATTATGGGAGCTCTGAGCATCTAGTTCTGACTCCTGATGAAGCTTTTGAATATTAGCTAACTGGTTGTCCAGAAGAATCTGCAACAAAAATATTAGACCTACCAGAGAACCCAGATACAACTAGAAATATATCATAATAGAAAGGCAATTTTACCTTCTCATTCTCAAGATCGGATATTGTTTGTCTTAAGCAAGAATTCAACTTCTGATAATTACTGAAGATTAATTTTTGTTCTACAGAATCCTGAGATATTGAGGTTTTGAAATCCTGCATCAAATCATAAAATGAAACTAAAATTGAAAAGAGTCTACACATATTTATTTGTATACAATAATTAGTTGGAAAACAGAAAATAGCTGCTCAAGACATTATAAAAAATAAACACTCAGCAATTTCATTTTTATTACATTTATCCAATATACAGCCTGAACAATACTTACAAGGAATATATTACAGAGAGTAGAGAAACTTTTAGTTGCGTCATCAACCATCAAAATAGCACTTTGAACAGCTTCTTTCGAGTTTTGTACTTCGGACATTATGTCTTCAATCCCCATGGAAACTCTTGTTATAAAGTCAACATGCCCATCCTACATGAAACTTTAAGACTCAGTTTTATAGGATAGGTTATAGTATGTATAATAAATATATAAAACTGTTAACTTATATAATCATGAAGACATTATAATCAAGCAACAATCAAAAAGTTCATACAAAGCATCAAATGCATACATCAATGTTGCTCACAGTTTTACTGGAAATAAGTTGTTCACTCGCCATCCGAGCTGCCTCCCGTGCTTTTATAAGCTCTTCATTGAGCTAAGCACATGAAACAGAATTCAGGAATTAAAAATTGTGAATAAGGAAAAAATGAAACAATTTTATACATCACCAAGTAGCTCCATACTTTTGCATGTGTAATGTAGTTATTTGGATTTCTATAAAAGGAAAACAAAGGCATATGAACATTCTTTTGGATAGCAAGGACCAGCTACCCTACCTAGTGGGAAAGTTTGATATCTTTAAATTATTAAGGGAAAAAAAATATATCTATGCTTGACCGAAGTTCAGGGGGTAGAACAGACAACTTGTGATTCTAGAAATCTAGATGGCCTCAAAAAGAATCTCTTTTCATATTATGTCAATTGCAATTGAATTAATAAAATATCACTTCCTCAAACAATTCAACTAAAGCACACTTACTGATAGTCAATGTGTAACCAATAATCTAATATCAATATCTTTCAATCAGATTAGAAGGCACGGCAGAACAAAATTATTAACTAAAACAATGACTACCTCGTCAAATTTCTCCCTGGCACTTATGTTCTGTTCGGTTGCCAAATCAAAAACAGTATCCAGGTTCTGTTGGCTTGATGACTTTTCCATTTCCAAAATGTTAATCTTCAAAATACAAGGACAAAAAAAAAAAATATAAGCAAGCAAGACACATCTAGAAAACACAAAATAAACAAAATGGATTTTGTTAGAATATATAAAATATTTTAGGCTTGAATGTAACATCAATTTTCAGGGATGCCTACTGAAATGTTTTGGGCTGGCCAAAATGCCAAAGAAAAGAGAAGAAAACAAAAGTAATTTACCCAAGATTAATTGTGCAGAAATTCTATAATGAAAAGATTCCAGAATTGAGAAAGAAGAATTTATTTCATGACAGTTCTTGCTTCTAAAAATGTCGCAAGAATATTTAGGTATAATTGTTTCCTATGATGGTGTAGCCACTAAGGTTTAATCTCATTAGTTTAAGTTGTTTTTACAATTACCAGGATTGAAACATATAAAATCCTTTTTATTTTAATCACTGAAACATAGGAAATCTGTTTTTGGTCTTTGTTGTTTTGGTTTTAGTCCCTATAATATTTGTCCATATTAGTATTAATCCCTATATAGTTCTTCCAAGGAGTAAGATCAAAACAGTACACATATTATAGGGGATTAGTTCCAACACAAACAAATATTATAAGGATTAAAAACAAAACAATCAGGAGGAAGAAAATATCTTTTACTATGTTTCAGAGATTTAAGCAGCATTTTTTTTAAAGGACGGCTAAATCTGTATATATTACAAAAACCAAAAAGTTATTTAAGCAAATAACAAAACATTAGGATTCTAGTAGTTATCATGATTATTTCCATATTTGATTATTATTTTGAAGTATTGTATTAGTATAACAATGAGGATGAAAAGAACATCTTTTTCCATGTTTCAGAGATTTTAACCGGCAATATTTTGATAAGGCACTAAGATAAAATTTGTATATATTACTAGGACCAAAAATATGTTTAGGAAAATAATAAAACATAACAACTCTACTCACTAAATTCCTTTTTACTTGTCGCTTTTGTAAAAAAAAAATTGTTCCTAATTTTCAAATATCAATGATACCGTTAAGTATTTATTGGAAAGAGAGAGAAATATATGGAATGAGACAATAAGTAGTTACAGGTGTTATAGGCAAAAGACAAATAATTCTACAAAAATCTAAAAGTAACAAAATTTATTAGTTTTTTTGGTAAGGGTGTATAACTTTAAAACGACAAGTTAAAAGGAACAGATGGAGTAATAGTATCATGATTATTTCCATATTTGATCAGTATTTTAAGTATTATTGTATTAGTTTAAGAGTCAATGCTCAGTGTAGAAAATATTTGCTTCATGTTTACGGGCTGTTTGCTTCTTGTTCAGGGTCTGTTTGGTTGTGAAAAGAGGTGAAAACCCAGCAATGAAGGCTGCAAAGGGTCACAATGAAGGTGGCTAAGCTTTATCGCAACGACGAGGCTAAGGTTTATGCAGAAGCGAGACTCAAAACAGAGAGCTCATGATACCATGTAGAAAATATTTCTGATATATTTTAAAGTTGTTCATATGATACAAGCACAAAATCGTTTAAATATGTTATTTTAAATCTAATGGTCTGAATACAAGAAGAATTACAGATTACAAATATATGATATTTGCAACACTAAAGTCTTTTGTATCAAATCATTATATCAAACCACAACAATTCAAATTCTTTTGTTCATTCTAATATTCCTTAAACATACTTTCATGCAGCACAAAGCAGGAAACGGTGATAAAAAAATGTAAAAATCAAATAAACTTTTGGAACTAAGATGTAACAGAAAGAATGGGTCTAAAAGGAAAAACCTGCTCTTGAAGTTTCTTGATAACAAGAATAGCCTCTGACTCTCTAAAATTCTCACATTCTGCTTGCAGTCGTAGATCTTTGTTATCTTCCTGCTATGTTTGCAAGATATTAGAATACAAACTACTGAGAATTTAAGAAAAGCAAATATCAATTATAGTCATATGATATGACAAACCATAGATAAGCGTTTCTTCCATGATGGATCCTTTCTCCTGTTTGTTACATGCAATAAAGCACAGGGGTTCGGTAGATTGAAGTTGTCATTTGCATCACCTTTATTATCATCTTTCTTACAAGAATCATCCACATTGTCATCTTCATTTATAAGTTCATTGAAAGGAAGAAGTGGACCCATTTCCAGCTTAGGTCGAATAGGTTCTTCAGTAGAAGCATTTGCGTCGATGCTAGAGTACACCTGAAGTGCAGAAAACAAACGAGTTAAGATTACAAATATGACATACAAGAAGCCAGATAACTATCATAGCCTAAAATCAACATCATAATATACTATGCAAGCAAGGATAACAGTGGTGCTGTATATAAAATTAGTTTCTAACCTATGAATATCAAATTTCTAGTACCTTGCATAAGAAAATTATTTATATCAACATAGGACAGTCAATAAATGAAAGTATTTCGTGAATTCTTTACAGAGTAGCAAACAACTTAGTAAATGCAACACAAGTTGAATGTCTCATAACCACGTTGAAGTCATATTGAGAAATGAGAACTAGCTCAGAAAATTGAAGCGGTCCAATGTCCTCTCACTCTCTTTTTCTTAGGTATCCTGAGTTGCCAAATTGTATACTACAACTGGATACAAAAACCATATCAGATAATGCTGCTCTTCAGAATGTCCATCCATAGCATCTACCAATTTGTGTACTTTTCCTCAATACAGGTTATTAAAAGCTTGTGTATTTTTTCTCAACAAAGGAGAAATGATATGATTACAATAATAACAGTAATTTGATTAGTATCACAAGTAAACACCAAATCATAATACATATAAGACCCATCAGAGCTAATAATGAACTATTAGAAAGAAACATGTTACATCTTTTAGAAGCGTCTGCGAAAGATTTCCAGGACACCATGTATCCCGCCTCTTCTCCTGCAGAACATGCATGAAAAAACTTCATCAACCAATGGTAGTGAAGAGAGTAGGATGCAAGAAATACAAAAAGATTAGTTGTAAGGAGTTAGTACTGGCCAAAAGGAAAATTAAACAAGTATGGTTATGTAGGTAGCAATTGTATCAAGGAAACTGGAAAAATAAGCATGCAAGAGAAAATTAGAAAAACCAGGTGTTGGCGCAAGGTGCCCATCGGTGACAACTGCTTTAGAAGAAGTCATTTGTTCTGATAACATTCTCTTAAATTGTGATTACAAGTATTTTAAATTTACATGAAACGGCTGCATACAGAGTCTAGTCATTATTTTGAGGATAAGCCATTGATGTGGATCGAATTAAGCTCTTGAATCTTGATATTAGATTCCAAAGATCAAGGAGAAACTGAGAGAGATAGAGAAAGAAAATTACAGTAGAAGATTTGGGACAAAGTGAAAGAAAGTTATACCAGAAGATTTGTGAAAAAGTTATATCTTGTGTGAGTGTAAGTGTAACTTTAACTAAGGCTTATTCTACCTAAAATGACACATGTCAATTTAGAGATCTAGCAAGCACCCAAGTTGAGGTAGATGTTGTACAAAGAGCCTAATACAAACCAAGCTACTCCAACAACAATGAATATATTTTATTTGTAAATGTATTTCAATCCCAGACATAGTAAGGTTAGATTTGATGGCCAGGAAAAAAAATAAAGAAAAAAAGAGGATGCATCCCACTCAAAAAGAATACTTGATTCACATATGCATTAGTAATACCTTTTTAATATATTTGTTGTTCTCGTCCCTATTTGAAAACAAAACCATTGAACTCAAGTTTTCAATTCTCTTGGCTTGCTCATGTACTCTCTTTTCCCATTCAGCTTGAGTTTTCTTTTCCTCCTCTAATTCCAAAGCTATGCGTTCCCTTTCTAGTTCCGTCTGGTCAGAAAAGCATTGTAAGCTCGTAAAATAATGAATAAACTAGAATTTTGTAATGATTAACCAAGAAGGAAAATCCATGCACCTGTAACAATGTATTTCGAAGGTTCAGGATCTCCGTTTCCAAATGCTCTGAACGAAAACCCTAAAGAAAAGGTCAGATATAATTTTTATCAGTATTTAAGAAAACAAAATTGTGTTTATTTTCAATTAAACAAAAAATGTACAAAAATAAAACAAAAAAAGCAACAGAAAACTAGATCAACCGTCAATTTTGCACGAAGCTCTTCAATTTCCTTCTTTTGGCGTTTTAATAAAGCAGCATCTGTCATAATCTGCAGCATAGACAAAGAGGAAAAACTTATACTGAAACATACACTTCAGTGCAAAGCTGAACCAGATCATACATCATATGACAAAAAGTGTAATCAGACAACAATTTAGATAGTAAGAGCATCTTTTCATCAATAATTGAACCTGCCCGCAAGAAATAATACAATGAAAATACACTCTTTAAAGAGAATGGAAGAGAGAGAGAGAGAATGAACACATGTAATAGGACACACAACAAGCAGAAAAGTACAACAAAATGTCATGTAATACCAAAATTAAAAGAACAGGATCAAATAAAAGAGCTCTATAAATGAGGGAAATGGTTTAGGACAAACCTCATTGACTTTGGCGCAATTTGTGACACGCAAAGCACGGCTTGCGAATTGGAGACTACTTTTAGTTTCATCTGTATGTATCTGCCACATATGAAATAACTAGATGAACAAAACATTAAAGAAAAATTGAGATTCCTTCATAAAAATGACAAATATAATAGATCGGTCGTGCATTAGAAAAGTTTGATATGTATGCCCGTTGATAGCTAGGAAGCCTCAAAGTTAGAAATATATCCATTGATATTTGATATACAAAACAACTGGCAATGTCGTATCAGCCAGCCAGTGAAGCCACCTGCTTTTTTCAACTAAAATGTAAAGCAGAATAACATCGCAGCTGAAAATGGTTTGAACTAACACTATATTCAATTAAAGGATAAAGACTAAATATTTTTGAAATGTAACAAACTCCTTACAGACACCTTACAAATGGCTAGTTGTTTGGGAGGAGCAAAGGAAATTTGGGACTAAATCCAATCCATGTCACCTATGGAGGACGGACATAAATTTACATGTGATAGTTTTTGCAATTATATAAAAGCTCATAGTAGAGAAACATCCACTAGTGCATTGTAGTATATTAAGAAATTTGGAAAAGAAATAGTTTACAATGGATAGAAAGAGTTAACTTGTAGATATCTGATAAAGTAGTCTGAATGAAGCATACGAAACAATGCAGGGATATCTTACCTGAGCAAGTGTGATATTACAAATTATAGCCGTGTTAGCATTTCCCCCTAATGCAGGTTGCAAAATTCGCGTAAGCTTGCTATCTCGATATGGAACATGACCCCTACGTCAAATATCATATTTTCAATTTTTCTCATTGAAACGCCAAAATCTAAAATATAATCATTTAAGCTTACCCTTGGCTCTCAACGCCTTCACTCAATTTTTTAATCACGGTTCCCAAAGTCATTAAGCTTTTGTTTATGTGAGAACCCTCTTTGAGTCGTACACCTTCGGCTCCAGTTTTTGCAGCACGCTCTGAACCAGCAAGATCCACTAAATTCTATAAAAAAGGACAATGATTAAACATATGAAAGTTTACACAAAAATTATTCATTTTTCAACAAAAGGAGAGAAAATACACATGTGATGTAGGTGAATGGCTAAATGCCCACACACAATAAGTAAAGACCTTTTCAATAAGATAAACATTTCTAGTTGAAATAGTGACAAACCAACACTGATACACGAACAGCATCACAAGAGCTATCAGTGGTTTCATCTTCATTTCGATCCCTGCTTTCAATTATCTGTGAACACACAAGATATTAATGAGTGGAGGGGCAAGCATTAGCAATTTTTTTAAAGAAAGGGTAAAATCTGAAAGAATATCAATTACCATGCGAAAAATAGTATGGGATCTACTACTGTACAAATTCATATTTGTCTCTCCAATGTGTCTATGAGCTGATACAAATTCAAAGAATGGAAGGAAAAAGTTAGTTTTGTAGAAGTAGTAGCAATTAGATAACCCAAATAATGAATTGAATGCAAAGTAACAGATATGCATGTGAGTATTCAAATGATCGGACAAAATGAGACTACGGAATTTTAAGCAACACAAAAACTGATAACGGAGATAAAAGTAACACACAAGAAAAATGCAAAAATTAAAATTACATTCTCCAAACTCCATGAGATCAAGGACTTGCTCAGGAGAGGTAACAATTTCTTCTCGCAGCCCCGCAACATATATTCCCCGCTGTGATTTCAAAGAAAAATTATATAAAATATCAAGGAGTACAAATATACCACCAAAACTGAGCAAACTTCACCCGAAAAAAGAAAATAAAATTAAAATAACCTCTATGTTTTCATGAATCTGCAGTTTTCGATGTTCAGGAGCCAATAAATCATTTATCTCTTCATTGTAAATCTCCATGTATGACATTCGTAGAAGAAACTCTCGATCAACATCCTAAAATAAAAAACACCATGCATGAGAGTCATTATTGAATAGAGAAACTGCAAATTTGGAAAAAGGTTAACAGTCCAATGACAATATCATAATAAAACAGCATAGATGGTGAGATTTTAAAATCATCTATAGATGCCCAAAGGAATAAAACTACATTAAGAAAACGGTTATCACAGCCAGTAGTTCTCCTAAGTCACAACTAGTAGTTACAAGTCCAGGTACACTCCCATCAACTCGATTAGCTTTCATTAAAAGGAGGCGTTCAAAAGACTATACTTATTGTAATAATTAAATAATAACCTTGTAAAAATACAAATCAGTTAATAAAATCAAATTTATCAGTAATTTTGGCACAGTTCGAGTTTCAGCCACCCAATCAAAGATCTGAAATACAAAGAATTTAATTGACACCTAAACGGGTGGTTAGAAATGCTTTTTTATGAAGAATAATCCATCAGTGCTGAACTAAAGTATCATAAATAATGGACAGTTTATGGAAATAAGCTGAAAGGAGCTTATGAACATGTCATGAGCTGTTTTCATAACATAAGTTCTTCCAAATAGTCTCAGTGCTTATGCCAATATATGAACTAAAATAATCTAATGCAAACAGGTCCTAATTAGTTCATAAAAACAAGTTCACTCAAATTAGAGTACACATTGGTAATTACTTGTTCAAGAATTTGAAATAAATCATGTACAGCACGAGGAATGACTCCAGGCTCGGCTTTCGATCCGCGCATTGTATGAGTCTTACCGCTGTTAGTTTGTCCATATGCGAAAACAGTACCTTCAATTCAAAAACCCTAAGTAAATTAACAACTATATCACCAAAAAACAATGAAAAAAATTAAAAACAACATATACAAACCGTTGAATCCACGAACTGCAGCAGCAACTATATCTTTGGTTCGAGCTTCGTAGACTTCAGAGGTTTTACAATTCTCGTTGAATATTTGATCTGTAAACGCATAATTTGAAATTAAAATGGAAATGGAGATGAAAACGAAGAGAAAATGGATTTGGAGAGTACCGAATTCGAATTTGGAGGAGTGGTTTGGAATGAAGATGGAGTTGCCAGAGATTCTCCATACGGTGGTTTTGGCATCTTCCGGTGAGAGAGGTCTTGCACGGACGGTGACGTGAATTCTCTCCATGGTGGTTGATGATTTAACTAAGAAAGCGATATGTGAGAGAATGAAGAAAGAAATGGTTACTGTTTGTTTGAGATTTTGATTTTGATTTTGCTCAAATTTGTTTTTTCCCGCGCCGTGTGACCAATTCGGACTAGAAGTAAGTACCGAAGACTTGTTCGTTCCACCTTTCGGTGGTGCTTAATTACTCATTTTGTGTTTATTGGGGTTCACCATTTGATTTTGTAACAAACTACTGTGTTAGCCCGTGCCATGCACGGACGACAAAGCGCTACTATTTTTTTAATTTTTAAAAATACTTTTTTTTTTGAAATAAAAATACATTATTTCTTGTTTTTTCTATTTATCAATGAAATTATTTATTCCGTGTTTTTTTATATTTATCCGTGTTTTTTACGCCGCAAAGATAGATATGTGTCTCATGTTTTTTATGTTTATTAGTTGTCCCACTTTTTTTAATATTTATCAATGACAAATACTTATTCTGTTTTTTATGTATCAATGACAAATAATAGTCTCGCAAGTGTTTATTTTATATTTTTTCAGTTATATATAATTTTTTCTTATCATATTTTTTTATGTATTAGCAACAAATGTTATACATCTACATATTTTTTTTGTGAAAAATATATAAATGTCTCAAGTTTTTTTAATATTTATCATAGATGAATATTTGTCTTGTATCTTTTTAAATTAGTAGTAAGGAAATTTTTTTCTTGTTGTTTTTTGTATTTTTCAGAGATAAATATTTATCTTTTGTTTTTTTTAATGTATCAATGACAAATATTTATCCTGTGAATTTTTAAATATTAATTAGTGACAAATATTTAACTCATGTTTTAATATATATATATATATATATATATATATATATATATATATATATGTTATTTTCCTCATGATTTTTATGTATCAGTTACTAATATTTGTCTTGTTATTTTATATATCTATCATTGATAAGTATTTGTTCCGTGTTTTTTTAATATTTATCACTGACGAATTTTTGTCCCATTTTTTACATCAATGAAAAAATGTGTCCCGTATTTTTTATGTACCCGTGATAAATATGTGTCACGTGATTTTTTATATTTATTCGTGACAAATATTTGTCTCACCATAATTGTAGACCAATCGTCTAATTATGACTTCAGCCTAATTGTAGACCAATCACCATAAATAAAATTTTCATTCAAAAAATCAATTACCATTGATTTGTAGGATATCAAATTATTTGTGTTAATTGAATGTTATTACGTAGTTTATTACAATGATGATCAACACGTTACTATAACTGTTAAGAGGTAACACATTTTTTTCAATCTTCTTAAAAAAAACATTTTTTTCAATATGTTTTTTTAATTATTTGCTACACGTTTTTTTCTAAGCTTGATTGAGTGTGAGATATCAAATAATTTGCAATACGTTTTCTTCAAGATTAATTTGCAATACGATTAAGAGTTAACCCATTTTTTATAAGTCATAAGTCATTTGTAATATAACGGGGCATATGATTTTTTTTTATTTTTAAAAAAGAACATTTGCAAGCATTACAATTTTATATTTAGAACCAATTTATTTTAATTTATTTTTGACGATTTTGAATTGCAAAATTTCAAATCACTCATACATTTTTTTAATTGATGTGAATTGGTCCATTTTTAATTCAATTAAATTTTCATATGTCAATCAAAACCAATTTAAGAATAAGTCAAACAATATACATGTTTAATGTCATTAAAAATTTCATTTATATGGTTTGTACAACATAATGACATGTGGTCATTGTTTTAGATAGAAGAAAGGAGAATGCCATGTGGATTGGTTATTTGAACTATGATCAAACGTATGTATAGATGATTGACTTTTTATTTTTTATTACCAAAATTACACAACAAATTGATTTTTTATTTTTATTACCAAAATTATACTCGTTGTCTTTTATTTAATTTCATATAACGATTTTGTTATTTATCTTTTTTCATATTATTTTGTTTTTTTATCTGTTTATATATGAATTTTCAAACATCAAATCTAATATTCATATGAAAACATAAGTGAATGATCATATATTTGAATACAAAAAACTCATATCGAAATAAAATCATATATTTAAATCTTAAAAATCTATATAGAAATTGATCAAAAAGACGAAAATTACATGAAAAAAGAAAAATAAATAATTAAATCGTTATTTGAAGTTAAGTTAAGAGATGACAAGAGTACTTTTGCCTAATTTATTTTATGTTTTTTTAGGATTTTCTTTTAAGGAAAAAACTTAGATACAATTCCTTAGGTGTTTTTCTTATGGTTCTTAACTAAATTCACCATGATTTGCTCAAATCCATAATTTTCTCAACGTTTGTTATATCAAAAAAAGATGTATTTTAGTTAATAATCGTACGAAAAACATTTAAATAATTATACTTAAGTTTTGTCCTTCTTTTAAAGCATAATGGTGTGATTATATTTGCATGCTTACACTAGTTATCGGGCCTTAATATCTGGTTTACTAGCCAAGGGAACATAATGCTCAATTATTAAAAGAAGAGGTGCAATGGTTATATATCTATCCATCTATCTATTTATATATTTGTCCATTCATCTACATATACTTTACATTTGAGGCATATTCCTCAAATGTATATATAACAAGTGCAAACCTCACCAAAACATGTTTATGACATGTGTGGTATCCTGAAATCAATCTAGCATTCTCAGGATATACCAAATTGATTTTTGTAACCATTTAGATTTTTTATATGATAAATCAATGCAGTATTAAGTTTTCTAAAAGAGTATTATTTTGTTAGTAACCGAATTTGGCTTTTGGCTATAAGGAAATAGAATAAAAAATATATAACTAATGCAATATTAATTTTGTAACCGTTTATATTCATCCTAGCTTATTTAAGCAACCAATAGTTATATATGGTAGTTGTTAAATTTAAATGTCATATTGTCATGTAAATTATTTAATGAAATTATAACAAAAAAACATGAAATCGTTACATGAAAACAACACGATTTTTTTTTTATTTTGTATAAAATTTCGTTAATTTTTCAGAAAAAATTCACAAAAATGCATGCTTTATTTTCATGAATTGTAAATTGCATATAAGCATTACTTTATTTTTTGACAGAAGCATATAAGTATTTCTTAAAAAATAAATGTCAAAAAATATTACTTAAAAAAACATTTATACACGTTAGTAAAATTTAAAAGTATATAAAAAAAATCATAGTCCACGTATAACATTTAAATTATTAAAAAAACAATGCTCTTTATATAAACCGCATAATTCGGTTGAATGCATAATTCAAAGCCTTTTGCGCAATGTTCTTTCTATAAATTGCATAATTTATGCCTAATGTTGTGCATAAGAATAATTTTACCAAAATGCTCAAAGAATTGCATGGTTTGTGAGAGATATGTGTTTAATATGAGCTTCATTAACAATATTATGATATGTATATGTCGATTATAATTCATGTATGTCATATGTTATGTTATTTTGTATTTCAGGATCTGGCGACAAAACTTAACGAGATGGGTGTGGTATTGTTATAACATGAAATTGTTACATGAAAACAACACGCTGAGTTAACTCACGTTGGAGTTCAGCCCTAGTTAACTCACGCAGGGTACCGAACGGAAGTTAACTTGCATTGAGGTTAATTGTGGAAAATCGGGGTAGGAATGAACAATTTTGAAAGGGAGAATAGTAAAATTCATTTATGCTAATCAACCCATTTACAAGAATAAAGAAGGTAATCAATACCCCTATCTCTGAAGATTACCCATGTCATTTAACTAATCGTGCCTTGCTTGCTTTTGACAACTGCTCTGAGGAATTTGTTTTGGTGGTTTCATGCCAATGTCATTTACATGTTTATCAACCCATTTCATGCCAATGTCATTTTATGGCTTCATGACCATTTCTCTTGTCGAAATACATAATTGAAAATACAGGCTAACACCAGTCGAAGTAAACAAACATTTGTCGAAACCTTCTTATAACTCCTGTCGAAATACTTGTACTTCCACTTGTACTTAGAGAATTTCGTGGTCTTGATAATCATATTGTCTGTCGAAATGCATATTAAAAAATCCAGGCTAACAATATTAATCCGTTATGACCATATTCCACGATTTTTCTATACAATTTTTTCTAGTAAGTGGCACAAAATACATAAATTTTATAATTAGTAATTGATTTGATTAGTTTGAGTTCTCTGGTTGCAACTTGTTAGTTAAAAGAGCCACGATCAAATTAATTAGGCCTTTATGTACACGCTTTTTACTTTACATTTATATCTTTTTTCAAAAGCTAGTACTTGGCACCGATCTCTGTTTTTTTTTTATATATTTTTTAGTGCTTAAAAATCTTAAAAATCCATTAGACGATCTCTAACATGATTATGATATAAGGTACGAATACTTGACGGTCATACTTCAAGAGCCGTACAAATTTGATCTTGGATATATATTGGATGGGGAGCTACAAAAGGAAAACGTTAAATTACAATATTTAAAACAGCTATTATCTTGTAAAAAAAAACATTATCAACACCTTAATCTTCTGTACTGGCTGCAGTTTTGAAGCCATGGCATATAATAATGAATTAAAAGTAAGAGTCATGCTAACTTGCGCTTTACTTTAAAGACTCAAGTTAAAAAACTTTAAAAGGAATTTAAAGTCACTTTTGTATTGAAAAGATAAAATTTTACAATTTTAAATGCACCATTTTCAAAAAAGTAATTCTATATGTAGTTTCTAAACTTGTGCCCACAAGTTAACATTTCCCTAAAAAGAACATTAAACAATCGAGTGTATTTATCCACCTTTGGGATAGGGGGTCCTCGGAGGTGACAACTTAGTTGAGATGTCTGAGTTCCCCTTTGATGCATGTCCTTATCCTTGCTTTTGGTTTATCGAAAACAAATTATCCACCTTCCTTTGGTGGCTATTTTATACATTAATCTATGATTCAGAATAAACTTTCACCACAACTATTGTTGCGAAACTTTATTATAACAAAGAAAACTTTATTTCCTTCATTTTCTTTGTTATATATTAATGGACAGTAAGTCAGTAACTTTCTTTGTTGCATACAGATATGCAGATTCACCCAATTTTGGTGAAACTTTGTTTTTCTAAGCTATCTATGTCTAATGTCCATTTAGGAAGAGTATTTGATTTTATTGTTCTAGAATTATGCAAAGCGTGTGATTTAAGTATTCAACACAAAAATCACATTATATTCTCCTGTTCAACTTGATTTCTAAAAGCTTGAATGCGATTACAGCAAGGAAGCATAATCACAATGACTTAAAATAGCAGTTTTAATTGCAAAGAAATAATATAATAGAGGTCAGTGTCTAAGAGTGCAAGTTGGGTATACCAAACTATGGCCCTTACACTTATTTAAATTGAGGTTTTTCCAGATTCCAAAACTTAAAAGAAAACTTTATTTCCTTAATTTTCATGCTAGCACTTAGCAATGCCCTTGTTTACTTCTTATTTGGGTTTAGGCGCATGTTAAAATGTAATGGTGGTGAATTTGTCTATAATTTGTCTTGCAAACCACTGATTTCTAGCGACTAAGAGCATCTCTAATGTAATAAAGTTAAAGCACTATATAGATGAATCATACATTAATGCCATTTGACATAGGGGTGTTCGCGGTGCGGTTTGGTTCGGTTTTGAGGTTAAAAGTCATCCGAACCGCAAGATAAAAAAACATGCGGTTTGGTTTGGTTCGGTTGACTTTTAAAATAAAATCCGAATCAAACCAAACCAAACTAATGCGGTTTGGTTTGGATCGGTTGATGCGGTTTTTTTCGAGACAATACAATTTTTTTTCAACATTAAAATCAAGTTAAAAATATATTTTCAACAATGTTTTAAATTTCATCCAACATTACAATTTTATTTTCATTTAAAAAATTTCTCAACTACATAGACCAAATTTAAAACGTAAAAAAAAGTAATCATATTTTGTAAGAAATAGAAAAGACTAAGATTTTAACATTCACTAAAAGTTCAAGTAGCATATGAATACACTTTTGAAATAAAATGCAAAGAAGAAACTTATCAAGAGAAAAAATATGTCATTTTATAAAATTTTCCATTGATTTTCTATAAGTATTGGTTTAGGTGACATATGTTTAATTATTGTTTTTCTTATGTTGCGGTTTGGTTTGGTTTGGTTCGGTTGGTAAAATAAAAACCGCAAACCAAACCAAACCATGCGGTTGGGTAGAAAAATGATCCGATTACATCCGAACCAAATGCGGTTTTTTGCGGTTTCGGTTTGGGTTGGTTTGGTTTGCGGTTTTTTTATTGGATTGGTTCGATTTTGAACACCCCTAATTTTACACATAGGATATAAAAACACTTCACTCCAATGGAATAAATAAGATTAAAGAATAAATTTTGCAACAAAAACGTGTCCCTTGCATAGTAGAGAGACAAACACAAAAACATCAAGAACCCTTGAGTAGCTAGTAGAAAGGGTGTTCAAATCAAAATCAATCTAAATTAAAACCACTAATCGATCCAAAAAAACTAAACATCACACAAAACCGAATATTATTGGATGTGTGTGGATGTTCTTTTGTGAAAACCGTTCGGGTCGAACTGAATTATGGATTGATTTTTCAAAACTGAATCGAACAAAACCGCATACATATATTTTAATAATACATTTATTTATTAGTATGATATATTGCATTAATCTATTATTCATCAGTTTTTTTATTACTTATTAGTTTAATTTGATTTTTTTTACTATTTTATATGTTTGCAACATAACCAATCATTGTCATTTAGTAATATTAATTTTTAATATGACATGTAACATTCGACATCAAACATATTATTTTCGTGTGTCTTTATAATATTAATAAAAAAAGTAGAATTTGTAATCATAATATCTAAAAATTGATCCAAATTAAACCACATTAAATTGGATCAAACTTGGTTAGATTTTTTTGAATTAGTCATCGAATACTGAACCAAACCGCGAGTAATTTTATCTTTAAATCGGATGATTTTTGACCCAAAACCAACCCAAACTATACCATGAGCTAGCACCGGTATCTAGATTTTTTAGAAGCACAATGATCAACAACCGAGTGATGATCTAGGATTACCAACCAAACATCACATTTCCACTCAAAATCTTAAAGACAATAATAATTATGAATCATTTTTCTTACAATAATAAGAACAAAGAGTTGTTCTTACATAAAAATATACTATTATTATATTTAAGAACTACAGTAAGAACATACATTGAAGACACTCCAACGACGCTTTCTATGGGAACAAAATAACTTGAAGGAATAGAAGAATCAATCTTTGTTGTTTTTTCAGATAAAATAAAAATTAAAGCACCCTTAACTTTAAGTCTTTTGTTTTTTAAAATTTTGGAAAACATCTACCTATCTAGTTCCTATGATGTACATGAACCATATCAATAAAGCTATCTTTTGACTGCCTTTCTTCATTCTTAAATCTTAACTTAGTTAAAAACCCATTAACTTATTCTTCAAATTATATTAATATATTCTGTTCTTCCAAGTTTATATTATTGTAAACAAGTAACCAAATTGAATAAGTATGTTTCACTGTTTATTGTATCCTATCACTTCCAATGTGAACAGGTATACTAAGTTTTTTGAATAACATAATCAGGTTCTTAAGCTATTATTTTTCCCTATAACAATTTTTTATATTAATTATATGCTCTCATATCTAGATATGAGATGTTCTTTTGAGATCATAATAAAACCTAGTGTCTAGTTTAGTCTTATACTTCAAATTTCAAATGATTGATCTAGATATTTATCAGATATTTTAGTTCTAGAAAACTTATTCAAAGTTAGAAAGATCATAGTTCTAGCTCATTAGATTATTAATATAGTCAACAAAGTAACAGCTGCCAATATGTAATTAGTAAAGGAATGAATAAATATAAGAAAGGAGGAGAATTTGATTGCCTAAACTCAATTAGTTATAAATCAAATCTGAAAGGTGTCTGTCTAGTTTAAAATGCACACAAATTCATTCTTAAACAGTAAAATGTTCCTTTATAATAATAATAAAAAACACACAAAGAAACAGTACTAAAAATAACTTGACCATTAAACTCAGAGGCGATTGAAATGAAAGGCCTCAACAAATGTGCACCATTGAACAAAAAAACACAACCAACACAAATCACATGACTATCAAGTCAAGCAAGAAATCATCGGACCACAGAAAATGTACCTTTTCCAAAAGTTGAATCATAGTTTACTGTTCCATGTGATCTTGTTTGAACTTTGAAGAATTTAGGTTATGTCTCGTAGTTTACTGATAAGTGGAAAGGTTATTCGAGTGGGTCAGTCAAAGATAATCTTATAAATTGGACCATAGTATTAAAACACAAGTTGTACTACGTAAGAGATCTGCCCTGCTGTAAGAGATGCAGACACAATTGACCGAACCCTGTGATCAAATATCCTGTATGTCTATGTTTTTTGAATCTTTTTACTTTTGAATGAGAGTTATTGTTCTAACAAAGTTTGAACCATGAATATTGTAGTCACCCCAGTGGTTTGAATCAGATTCCTTTGTCTAAGTTTAACAAAAAGGGGTTGAGTGATAATTAGTACTATATAAATTGAGACCCCCTAGCTTCCAATTTGTAGCACAACAGAACACAACAGACTTCCTTCCTTCAATACTACTTTCTAGTCACTAAGGCTAATTAATATTCTCACTCTCACCAACCGAAGAGTCACCACTCTCTTCAAAGTAGTAAAATGGGAGGAAACAACAATCAAAGGAAGTCATCTAAATCATCATCATTCAGGTCTGTTTTTAACATATTCAAATCTAGCAGTAACAAGCAAAGAGGAGGGTATTATTATGATCATGGTGCTTATGATAACAAAGTGTGGCCAAGTGATGAAGACAGAGGTAGTTGGGGTGTAGGTGATCCTGTCATTGACATGAGAGCTACAGCATTCATTGCTCAATACAAGAAACGAATTTCAGAATCTGAAATTCACTGCCAAGCTCAACCTGATCAGTAGGATACGAACAATCTTTTCTGTTTATCCATTTTTAATTTGTTTGTGCCTCTCTGTTGTAATTAGTTTTGATTATCATTTGTAAACTATGATAAGTAATGTTTAATATGTATAATATTTCATGTTTATTATCTCTTAATGTCTTTTACTTCCAACAACATAATTTTTGCTAAAGAAATTCAATAAGGAGAATGAATGGGTTAAGGGGCTGAATTGTTTCAATCACTATGCATGGTCTTGCTTATCCCTTTTTCAATCAATGTAATGGTCGACATCTTCTGTGAGTCATACAGTTTTAACTTGATCCTTCTACCAGGGCACAACTCTGCATGGCTCCCTCAAGACTATAATATTAAACCTTGCTTATCACAGCTTAATTAAAATATGATCCAAAATTTTTCAAATCAACTTTTAAAATATTAAAATTTTAGTATTTAACCAAATAAAAAATATCGAAAGTATAAAAATAAGTACATATTATAATAAATATATAAGATATATGATTACTGAATTAATTTTAGTGTTATATATAATTATAATTAAATATTTATATATGTGTTGGTTGCAGGACATGTTAGACACTAGAGTGTCCATACTTGCACTCATACCCATTTAATTTTGGATAATTACTTAAGCCAAAGTCCAAACTCTTAAATGCAGATATTTACCCTGTTCGTGGCAGACATTTTTACGGGTGCCCAACGAACCTGGATCAAGTCGCAATGCCTAAATAAATGTCGTAGTCCATGTAAACCTTTCACTATATAAGTAATGAGTACACCAGTCTTTCTAATAACACTAGAAAACAACAAGCATCAACCAATCATTATCCAATGGTGGAAACAAATAACATAGAGAACTTCTACAAAAGTGGGTATACCAAACCAAGCTAAAGAAATGTAAAACTACTAAAAACAAAATATCAACATGACAAGCTCGGCGGTTGAAACAACAAACAAAAATTACATCAAAATCTGAACAAGTTTGCTGCACAACCATCCACTACCGGAACAACTTTTATTCCCTCTTCTCTTTTGCTGTGTTTTTTTTCCAGTGCTGCACCCTTTTTTCTTATCTAAGTCGAACTAAAACAATGAGGTGAATCATCAGAAATCACACAAATGAATTGAACACCACATCTTTACCTAAATTTTTTAGACTTTACGGATGAGTAAACGACCAAATTAGTCCATGACTTTGTAAGACGGCCTCAAATAAGTCCTGAGATTATTAATATTTCAAAAAGGTCTCTGACTCAATCAACTTTTACTCGTATTAGTCCTTCTCAAAATATGGTATGAACTAAATTAATAGTAAGTGGTTAAACTTAAAGAACAAATTGATATTAAGTTGTTAAAATATAGAGACCTAATTGATAGTGTTGTTTTTGGATTTCCAAACTGTTGTATTTGGATTTCCAAATTCTATTTTTGAAATATAATATCTACCGAAGTTGTTTTTGAAATATAAATTCTCTTTAAGACGTTTCGTGGCACTGCCCAAAATTGTGCAAGGCAGACTATCAACCACGCCGCCTCCAGGATAAAACAAGCCCAGCTACAACTGTGCGGTTAACTACTGCACTGTAGAAAACCGTTCGAGATTTACACCTCCAATATGGTACTAAGACCACTCTTTAATACTGAAACCACTTTCTAATATGGTACTGTGACCACTCTATTAAGGTGCTAAGACCACTCAAATATGGTGTTATCACCATTCTAACATTTGAGCTCTCCAAAATATCAATATGGTACTAAGACCACTCAAATATGGTGATACCACCATTCTGACTTTTTAACTTCTTCAAGAGTAGAAAAATATCGAAAGAATATTTATATACCGTTAAGATCATTCTTAATTCCGACGGGACATTATTATTTCAAAAGGGACTATGATCTTAAAAGTACTCTTTATTCCGAAGGGACATATATTATCGAAGGGACTATGTTTTAAGACCATTTTTAATTCCGAAGGGACATTATACCGAATAGGGACTAAGGTCTTAAGAACACTCTTAAATCCGAAGGGACAGAAAAATGAGATAAGGAGAAGAATAGCTCGTTAACACAAGCTGGAGGGAGAAGAGAGAAAGAGTTATCGACAACTCAATAGAACTCTTTGGTGTGTTTTTTGAACTGAGTGGAGTCCTCTATTTATATAGAGATTTTGTAACTGTTTTAGCTAAAATTGCAGCAGCAGTTACTCTAATGGATAAGATCAAAAAGAAACTTAACCACTAATCAGTTCAACAATGCTTGTGGATAAGATCAAAAGGAAACAAATCCACAAAGGTGGAGGAAACAAACTCATTGGATATGAATGAAGGAAAGATAAGAACTCAGTTGAATTCTTATTCTTATCACAAACAACATAAACTAAATTTATGGGAAGTGATATTCACGAATAAAAATAATAATTACTATTATTTTTATCATTATAAAGTATTTAAAATTAAATACCGCAATTTAAACACTACTAATGTGTGTGTTCTATTTTATATGGGACCCCACTCTTTTTTTTTCAATTCACATCACACTAGCTCAAAGTCTTATTACTTGGTGTTTAATCTTTCAATTTCCTTCCAACTTCACACCAATGTTCCAACAGATAGTAAGTGGTTAAATTTGATGACCAACTTGAATTTCATAGTCTAATAGAGCCGGGGACAATTTTGAAATATTCATAATCTCAATTTGAGAGTGTCTTACAAAGTCAAGAAATAATTTGATAGATTTTTTTTTGAGGTGCAACATAAGGACTTTCTTGGAGGTCATCCATTTAGTACTACTCTCGCTCAAGCACGCTTAACTGCGGATTTCTTATGAGATCCGGTGCATTAGTGCTGTTATGATCACACCTAACTAATTTGATGGTTAACTCATTTATATATACGAGTCTTTTCATTTATATATTGTTTAACATTAATGTTTTTATTAAATACGAGACTTCTAACTCACACTTGACACACCAACAATTCTAACAACTAGGGATTTAATTCCCTCTACATACACATGGGACAAGTCCATTAGTATTTCCCCACGGGAAATTTTACCCCACACCCCTACATTTATACCTTGACCCCAACATTTGACGCAAAATGCCAAATTTACCCTTTGTATAAAACAAAACTGCACTCTCTCTTTTCCTTGTTCACCCCACTTTTTCTGGAAAAGGAAAAAACGGTGAGTGCATCACCAGAACCCTTTCTTTGCCAGAAAACGTTCTGATTTTATTTTTCTTTCACCTGAGATGAACTCCTGAATTGTTATTGTTACCGGAATCATTGTGAATTTCACGTTTCTGGTAATTGTATTTGCTCTCTAAATTATTAATTGATGTTTTATGGGTTTGACATGGTTATTTTGTTTCCTGGAAATGGTTTTCAAGTTTTGTATTCATGATTTCATGGAATCATTTGCCACTGCTCTATTGAATCCCAAAAGGCATGCAAAGCGTTTCTAGAAATCTCTATATTTGTTTGTTTCCGGCATCATGTACTGCTCTGTCACTCTTTTGTGATGACAATACTGGGATATAATATATAGTGCTGGTGTTAGTGCTTCAAAGCATGCGAATACTTTCATCACACGTTGCTTGATGCTTTCTTAACCAAGAACCAACATTATTATATATTATATATTTTCGGAAAGGATTTATATAGCTTTCCGGTATCCATTCCGGACACGTAAACATGAATGTTTCGGAAATTTTTTGGAAATGTTTCTCGTGAAGGAAAAAAATGGGAAACACACTCCTGCAAGAATATCATGTGGGGGTCAATTAATACTGTATTGGGAAATATCGAAGGTGAGGGTGAAACATTAATGTGTAAAAGGTTAAATAGTAAACAGGGTAAAATTGGAAATTTTGAATATTTGTAGGGGTGAAAGTACATGTGTCGGGGTATAGGGTAAAATTCCTTCCCCTATTTGGGGAGTGAACCATCCAACAAATCTTCAACTCACGATTCAAGTGGAAAGAAGCTTGATAGTTCTTCATTAGATTAGATGCAACATTTTAGAGTGTTTTGAATTCTTATTTAGTTTATTTCTTCCGGTTTAATGTTGAATTTAGTCATTTTTAAATAAATTTTGTTTTTGAATTCTTGAGTCAATTAGGTGTGCTAGCTTTTAATTTCTCCCTAACGATTTCTTGTTTGATGAAGTTAATGGTTTTGGTTGATATTTTGATATGCCATTGTCCAAAAGTTGAATCATAATTCAATGTTCCATGTGAGCTTGTTTAAACCATGAATATTGGACTCACCCTAGTGGTTTGAATCAGATTTCTTTTGTCTTTGTTTAACAAAAGGGTGTTTAGTAGTAATTAGCACTATATAAATTGAGACCCCCTAGCTTCCAAGTTGTAGCACAACACAAAACACTTCCTTCTTTCAATTACTTTCTAGTGACTAAGGCTAATTTTCTCACTCTCTACTCAGCAGTAAAATGGGAGGAAACAACAATCAAAGGAAGTCATCTAAATCATCATCATTCAGGTCAGTTTTCAACATATTCAAATCTAGCAGTAACAAGCAAAGAGGAGGAGGAGGAGGGTATTATTATGATCATGGTGCTTATGATAACAAAGTGTGGCCTAGTGATGAAGATAGAGGTAGTTGGGGTGTAGCTGATCCTGTCATTGACATGAGAGCTACAGCATTCATTGCTCAATACAAGAAACGAATTTCAGAATCTGAAAGTCACTGCCAAGCTCAACCTGACCAGTAGGATACGAACAATCTTTTCTGTTTATCCATCCACTTTTAATTTGTTTGTACTTCTCTGTTGTAATTAGTTATTGATTATCATTTGTGAACCATGCTAAGTAATGTTAAATTTAAATCTTTCAAGTTTCATGTGAGTATTGATTTTAATTCCACGTGCGAAGTATACAAATTGAATGTTTCTTTAGTAAGTTACTTTTTTTGCTAATTAAAGAACTTCAATAAGGAGAATCAACGATTAAGGGGCTTAACCATTTCAAATTTCAATCTCCTGCACCTCCAAAATCTCAACTTTCTCTTGTTGACTACTCACCATCTCTGGATATTTTTAACTCCTTAAATTTTTCTCTAACTTATGAAATTAAAAAAAGATAAATATCAAAAAGCCAATTTATATGAAGGCTATGATTCTGCGAAGTCTGTTGCGACACACTGCAATTGTTGCACACAGTTGCATTGCGGATTTTACAGTAATTTTGAAGAATAATGTAATTGCATATGAAGTTGCAAATACTTTCTCAACAACTCACAAGTGTTTGGATATGATGATTTATATCTCTTCCTGCTTAAGGCCGAGATCCTGGATTCAAATTCAGCATTAGAAATCTACCAGCAGCGACATTAAAAACTCTTGATCAGGAAGAGCTTTGCGTCCATTGTGATCCTATACGGCTTGAGAGGGTTAGTCTCTATAGTTGTGCGGCCTGATTTACACCCAAAAAAATTCTGCAGCAACGCCAATATTGTTGCAATATCACATGATGCAGTACACAAATTTAAACTAACAATGTTGGCATGGGAGCAGTACTTTTTCATTCAATATAAAGAACCGTACGAAGTCGCTGTTAGAACAAAATAGAATTATAAAAGAAACAATGTTTGGTGACAAAGTCCGGCTACGTAAGTCTCCCACTAGAGCAGTTGTAGCTCCGTACTATTGATAACGAGTAGGACTATCATTTACAGTGTTACAACTCATATAAGTACTACAATCCAAAATACTACAATACCCCTAAACCGTACCACACTCGCTTGTACATGCCCGCTCGACATCATGGAAGAGCCAAACTAGTTTCTTCATCGGGTTCATCCATGCATGCCCTGATTTGTTCGTATGTCCTAGGATGAATCAAACTTGCCCGGATAACATAAACAAATTGCAACAAGGTACTTGGAACTATATTGACCAAATATAGATAACATCGTTCTCACATTGTGTGAGACACATGTTCCTCGACAAAGATTGGTCGTTGTTAAACGATTGGGAAAATTTCGTAGCTATAATATAGTAACCAAAAAATAATTTTTTCCACTCCCAACTGAAATTTTTCCGTATGCAAGGGCCAAAAATCGAACCTTTGACCCCTTGCTTAAGGGGCTCAAGCCTCGTACCACCTGGACCAATTCATTAGTTGCTACATTTCAACTTATTTTCCATAAGGCATAGTTCATCTAGCAATATCGAAATTGTTAGGCCTGATATCTTTTGTGGTTACTCTAATTTGAATATGGGATTTCGTCCTTATGTTGTGAGTTTAATTTTTAGGTGGTACTTGACGCTACGTCTTCCGGCAATTTTTTTATTTTTTTTTTGGAAAACTACATATGCAAATGGAAGGTTTTCATTTTTCAAATATATGAACTGACCAAAATTTACAATTGAGAAGTGACAACATATCCAGTTTAGTTCATGTTTAAGATAAGCTAGATCCAGCAACCTTTTTGTTCCGGACCAGACCTGTGGATGACCAAGCCCAATATCTCATCTTTTAGGCTATAAAAAACTCACATCACCATCTCTCAAAATATGCATTATTCTAAACCTAGAATCCACCCCAAACTTCTGAGGTTTGCAGGTACACCCTCACCAATTTGAATCATCACCATTGTGGATTTCGGCCAAACACCACCTCTGAGGAGCTTTCTTCTGCAGATTCCCCATACCACGATGAGAGTGTAAGCTATGAAGCACATACATGGAAACCAGAGACAACATTGACACGTCGACATCAATAATTATTTTAAAAAACGACATAATTGTTTGTATTCAAATTTGTCTATGTCGTGTCGGTATCAGACACTGTCACATGTTAGGTACCGAACACACCTTTTGTCAGAAGTGTCATTGCTACATAGAGTGTGAGTTCTGTGCAGAACACTTTTCATTAATTTGGTCAACGTTTGCTCTTGTGTGCAAAACTATTAACTATCTTCACGTAATTATTATCTATTATCTAATTCTAAACCATGGGGAAAACTATTATGGTGCACATAGTTTGCTTGGATTCAGAAGTGGAAATGTGCCAATAATAATAACTAACGTGAATCTTCAGAAGAGAAGAAAGTACAAAAGCAGAACCAACAATAATCAGTGTTTTTGGTAGAATTCTCTCATGTACGAAACCAGCGGACCACAGAAAATGTGCTTGACAAAGTTGTTACAACCCTTCCAACTCAGCATGATTTGAACCATTTACTTTGGTCTTTACCACTGCTTTATCAGATTCTTAATTTAACACTGTTAATCACTTATATATAAATAAGATTACATTGTCATTTAAAAACCACGACAATCACTCCTAGCAAAAAAAAGAAACAGAAATTAGTGTTGTCCTTATCCAGCAGCTAGCATTAATCATCATGGGAGGTGGTAATAGGCAGAACAAGTCTTCTTCAGGTTTCTTCTCAATTTTCAGTTGCTTCACATCGAAGAATAAGTCTAGAGCAGGGTACTATGATGATTGCGGGCGCAAGACTTGGCCTAGCGATGATGACAAAGGTAACTGGGGGGTTGCTGAGCCTAACATCAACAGGAGAGCTGAAGATTTCATCCGCAAATACAAAAATCGCATTTCAGAATCCGAACGCTATCAAGTTGATCTGTCTGCCGAGAATGCATAATATGAGTTAATTTCACACTCCTTTATCAGATTCTTAATTTCACACTGTTAATCACTTATATATAAATAAGATTACATTGTCATTTGAAAACCACGACAATCACTTCTAGCGAAAAAAGAAGCAGAAATT
This sequence comes from Medicago ruthenica, assembly GCA_018208015.1. Lineage (NCBI taxonomy): Eukaryota > Viridiplantae > Streptophyta > Magnoliopsida > Fabales > Fabaceae > Medicago > Medicago ruthenica. The sequence goes on along the minus strand of CM031371.1, from coordinate 27,769,116 downwards.
AGTGTTGTCCTTATCCAGCAGCTAGCATTAATCATCATGGTTGGTTCTAGATTATCATTATTAAGTTAATATTAGTTGCTTCTACTATAAGTTCATAAGTTCAACTAATACTCATGACCATGATCACCAAGCATGTTGCATTGTCAACTTACATATATACTTGCACGTAATTTGTTCTTCCTTTCTTTATGTAATATAATATAATATATGCTTTCAATATATTGCAATGGCCTTAGCATTTTTTTTTATTGCCACCATTACATTAATTATGCCACTGACTTTTGTGTTTATGTATGTGTGTGCTTAAATAAATGGACAAATTAAGTTTAATTTTTTGCAAAATCAAGTATCTAATTTAAGGGAAATGCTGTATATTGCGACAAGAAGTTCACGAATGATTTCCCGAATGAGCTTGCAAATTAATATTCATTAGATTTTATATTTATTTAAGTAACTATTTCATCCCCTCAAAGAAAAAAAGTAACTGTTTCAACATTAAAAAAATACGAACAGAAACCTCCATGATTTCCAGCCGGCAAAACTTTTGATTGGGTAAATAGCCTTTCGTGTAAACATCCCTCGGGATATATAGCACTTCTCTTTATTTAATTAAATCGACCTCAATTGAATTTTATTGATCACTTGAGTTGAATGACATGATAAAATTACAATTTGATTTGAACATTTAAAAATCATATATGCGACTCTTGTATGGCTTCTCAATGATGTTAAATGTATAATTAACAATATTAATTCTTGATAGAAATAAGTTAGGTTGCCCGCCTATGATCGAGTTATGCATAATAAGTTTTTTTTTTTTGAAGGAATGCATAATAAGTTAATAATGTTGATTGTTGATGATACTTAGCCATACTCATGTTATTCAGTTCAAGTTCTCAGCAATAAGATTCATCAACGGCCTATTCAAATTTCAACTATTTAAATATTTGACATATAATAAGCACTTAGTTCCTTGTATGGGCGGGGGTGGAGGAGGAAGGAGAGGGAGTGATAAAAGAAAATTCTATTGTTTGATTTGCTTGGTTGAAGAACAGAATACCGAGAGAAGATAAACATAATTTACTATATGCCCTAAAGTGAAAGAAAGAAAATTGATTTGTATAAATATGTATTAACAATGATGAATTTTGTATGTGTTTTGGTGAGCATTTGAAACGTAAAATTTTGAATAAAATTGAGTTGGTTAAAATTGAATGTGAAATGAAATAAGTTATGTTTGGATTTTATTACTGATCTAAACACAAGTTTCTTTGAAATAAATTTTCCATAATACTTTCACCAAAAATAAAATAAAATTCCATAATGTATATATATTTTTTAGTTACTGTGATATTGGTACGAATTTTCAACCGTCGCTTATCAGTGACTAATCTCACTCGAGGAACCTCTGTGACACACAAGGTGGGTTCTTCCCTCGATCCCAACCGGATTTTTTCTATACGTCTGAGCAATAAATTGAACCCCTGACCACATGCTTAAAGAGCCAAAGTCCCTTTACCACTTGGACAATTAGTAAAATTCCATAATGTATATTTTAAATTAATGTGAAACTATTCTTTTTATCAGTTTTAGTCAAAATAGCGTTTGGAGACATAATCAAGTTTATCTCATTGTAATAAAAAACACACACACACATACATCCATATATATATATATATATATATACTATAACATAATGTTTAAAATATGTGAAATCAATTTTAATATCTTCCACATGAAAATCCAACATACATGTGAAATAGAAATGTTAAGTTAACATGTATTTCGAAGCTACAGTGCGGTGACACCTTGGATTTGGTGAAATCCAAACACACAAGTCATTATATAGCCCAACATGATTGATCAGAATTGAAAGTCTTGACAAAAAACATATATGTATTTTAAAAAGTTTCATGACTTTATGTGTTACACTTGACCGGTCTATAAGTTATCTATTCTCTCCAAACTTTTTAATCAAATAAAAAAGTATAAAAATTCTTACCCCTTCCTCTGTTGTTCTCCAACCAAACATTTAGTAAGTGTTAGCCAGCTTGTGTAATCATACATGTTTCCACAGACAGAGGACTGTGTTTGTTTCATGAAGACTCATGTTTATTTCGTACGTCCTTTTGTGGTTTGAATTTTAGAAAAGTCCCTTTTATTTTTTCTCCTTTTTAACTATTTTTATTCCTTCCTTATATTATCTACCAGTTTCATCTTCCAAGCATGAAAATGTCAATGGAGTACGTAGGAAAAAAAGAACTCCACAATCCAAAACAGTAAGGAATTGGAGTTAGTGTTGGATACCAAAACACGATGTCTTGTGAAAATTAGCCAATAAAAGAATAACAGAAAGGAGATGAATGTGCAGGTGCCATCTTATAAGCAGATCATTTCATCTGCACAAAATATATATATATTTTTTAGGGGAGCTGCCCAAAATATTTACTATTTAATCAAGAGCTGAAATATATAATTGAACTTTGTTAATTTAGATCAATTTATTTTATAATGACCTACAAGTGTCTACTTGTCTACCCAAATCTGATGAAGTAATGCACACGAAACAGTCACAACTGCTAGTAAAAATTTGAAATAGATATCAGATGTAATAGTTTGTTACAATAATTAGTTGCACACTTACACTAGTTAGTTAGGTTAACTTTTTTTAAATATATTCAGTCTGAAACTTCAATATATTTTTCTCCAACTTATTGTTGTGAATTCGGACTTAAATCTCACACCAATAAACTTAGACGTGTGGAGCAAAGAGGAAGTAGTAACCAATATCAAAGTAACCTCAGTAACAAACATAGATCTAATCTAGAAATCAAGTGTAAATCACAAAATCATAAACAAAAGATAAAGAGAGAAGAGAAAAACACACCAAGAAATGTTTACCAAGTTTGGTCCAACAATGACCTACTCTGGGGATGGATTGATCTCTTCAGTCCACTATCAACGAGTTCTTTACAAAGAGATACAAAATGGTTACAAAAAATTAGCTTCAACAAGCTCTCCAAGAATAAAACCTAATGTCTACCCTTTTCTCAATCTTTTCCCAAGAACAAAAGACTCAATGATTTCACTCACCTAAGACGTTTATAAATATTTTCCAACCCTAGAGAACCTCACCAAAGACACTCAACCCTAAAGTAACCTCCTTTGATTTCCCAATTTTATCTCTCTTGAAGCTCAAAAATGAACAATGAAGCCTTATATATAGTGCTCCGATACTTTCAAAATCTTGTCACAATTTGCTAAAATCGTGCTACGATAAAGCTCGCACACAAAACAATGCTACAACCTTATCCTAAAACCGTGCTACGATTTTTACCATCGCGCCACGATTTTGCTTCGAGTAGCTCACTCATGTACTGCCTCAAAAATCGTGCCACGATTTTCAAATTGTGTCACGATTTGCACTTCCAGCAAATCAACAATTTTTGAGTTACTGGAAACATTTATGTTAGTTTTTAAATCATCGTAATGTGTAAGAAGTACATATTAAATACTTTTGTTGTTCAGTATGACTCATTTTTATTGATGCGTGATCAGACAGTCGGTCGAACGTAGCAGAGCGAGTGGAGTTAAAAGCGCAATGAACACATGACCTATTCACATGTTGGGTTACGACTAGGAAGGTTGGGGGTGCGGGGGAGAAATCAACAAGTATGGTTCAGGGGTAAGCTTGTAATCTAGACCAGGGGCGACCCAAAGGGTATGCGGGAGGAGCGGCCGCATAGGGCACCAAAATTTTAGGAGCACCAAATTATTTTTTCTTCATAATGTATACATAGTAAAATAAAAAATCATATAATTAATTTAAAACATGGTAGTTATTGCATTAATCTTTGTTTAGTATTGAAAGACTTAGGTCATTTTCTGATGAGGACTTGAAATTATCTTGCATTAGGCTTGAAACTTATTTAAAACATGGTCATTTTTATGATTTTCATGGTGAAGTTCTATTTGAAGAATTAAAAGTCATTAGAGAGATTTTAACAATTGAATCAAAATAAAGTTTTATGATATTGAGTTCTCAGAACATTTAATTGTTTTCCTAATGCATGCATAAATTTATAATATTGAATATATTTATGACTTAAAAAAAAAGGGGACCATGTTCAAATTCGCAAAGGGCACCCAAAATCTTGGGAAAGGCCCCGATATAGACTATAGTATTTGATCACAATTTATATTTTATAACCCTAAACATTACATAATAGAAAAATTACAATAGTTGCTGTTGTCAGAAGCGTAGGCATATATTGTCAAACTCAGTGATCAGTTGCTGTGTTCTTTGCGTTTATTTATGTGATTTCATTGTTTCGACTTATAAGGTGATAACTCTACCTACCACTCATAAGCACATGTACATGCCATATTTTAATGCGAGACTCTTAACATACCCACACCATTCATACCTAGGATTGGATATCCGGAGTTGTCTCGAGTAGCCTCGATAAAGGTGAGCTGATAAGAGATGGTTCAACGGATCCTTGATATGTTTTAATACAATTTTAGAAATTGGGTTTGACCTAATTGAAATATTGGCCTTCACGTCCAGGACTATCCGAGTGGTTCGATAGTGATGACTGATGGACGAAATTGGCAAATGCACCAAATCGTAGCAAGTAATAAAGTAGTAAGTTTATTGTTCTCCACAGTGATTGTCGCTCAACTTAGTAATTAATAAAACTTATTTCAAAGGATGAAAGTTAAATAAAATTGAATAGATTGCATGGTTGAATTGCCCTGCCTAATGCAAGATTAGGTTTGTGATTCAGATTATTAACGACGATTAGGAAATCTTTGAATCCCCCCTTCATCTTTGTTGGAATTATCTTTTAAGAAACAAAACAACTTATGTGGTGCCTACTATTGATTTAATGAATCCGACGATAAAACTCATACAAAGCTTCTTACAACAACTATTGTCGGACTAACCTAGGTTTAGATTATGCACGACGCTGCCCAAAGAAGAGAGTAATGACAGAAGAAATTCAAACCTTAACTTCTTAACCTCTATAAGAAGCAGTAATTAGAAAGGCCAATGGAACTTATATAATTTCGGGTTGTCATAGCCTACTTTTATCCTACGGTTCATTCTTCAAGATTACACACGTAGTTAACCAATTGAAAAAAGCATTAAAGAACAAGCATAATCTAATTTAAATCGAGCACAATAAAAGCATAAACTGAATGAAATTTTTTATTAATAATATCCAACAAATAAGAAGAGGTTCATCTTGGAACCCTAATCAAGAGGTTTAGTTGCTCATGGCAACAAACATCATAACAAAACAATAGAAAAACATACCCTCGAGAGAACAAAAGAAGGAAGAATCCATCCTTGAAGCTCTAATGCTTGACCCTTGCCTTGAACCGTCAATGTTTCTGAATGAATATTAATGTGTGAAGGGTCTTTATTTATAGCATATGGTTACTTAGGGTTTAAGAAAAGAAAACTGGGCTTTTTGCACCGATCCAGCTTGGAAAATAAGCAAAATCCAATTCCTGCCAGCATTTGGGCGCCTGGGCGCCTACAGGCACACGCAGGGGCGCCTGAGGCAGCCCCTCCCGTGCGTTTTCTTGCGTTTTCGTCCCGTTTTCGATCGTTCTTCCTTCTGAAAACTCCTAGGAACTTGAATGAATTTTCTTCACTTTGTATTGTCTTCAACAACCTTCTAAGAACCATTGGTCTTCAATTTCATATCCTTGATCCTTCATGTGATGTCTTGATTTGTCGATTTACATGATTTCTCACTACAAAACACTCCTAAAACCTATGGAGTTGCATGATCTAGGATAAAAGTGAATTACAATGACTCAAGTGAAAACAATACAATATTTTCCTCAAACCATTAACAACTCCTCTATCTCTCATCTTATTTGTCTTCAAATGCAAAGAAAAGTACTAAAAAACATAGCCAAAATGTCATATGATGCTCTGTCATCAATGACCTAACGACAAATGGTCCAACAAATCTTGTATATGTTCTGATACCATTTTACAAGTTGGGTTGGGTATAACTCAAACACTACAAGAAATCTGGAAATTTTCCAGGGGCGGATTCCCTGAGAAATTGCGCCAAAGCCCTGGGAAAATGCAATTTGCCAGAGCTTATGTGAGGGGCATGAACACTCGCAAATGCAGTCATCGCAAATGGTAATGCTAGGGCTTTAACTCCTGCAAATTTGCGAGGAGCTACCCCTGTCAAAACCCCTCGTATAGCTCCTAGCAGAACCCCTGGCACAACCCTTGGCAACATGTCTGACTCAGCTGCCTGCTTTTCTGACGCACTGCAACTCTGATGCACTGTCACATGTCACATCATTGACCCAAAACAACGACAGGAGCTTTGCGAGGGGTATGCCCCTGTGAAAATGCATAATAACTTTTTTTTTTAAAAACGTTTTTTTAATTGTTTTTTTAATTTAAATTATTTTAAAAATAAAATAATTACATTTAATTATTAAAATGATTTTAATAAACAGTTTAAAATTTAAAAAAATATAAAAAAACAGTTTTAATATTTGGAAAAATTATTACACCATTAAAATTAAAATTTGAATAAATAACAATTTTCTCTAATTAAACTTAAAAAAAATACGGTTTTAAATTAAAAAAACAGTATGCACAATTTAGTAAAACCTAATGTTATTATTAAAAAAAACCCTAATATAAGACTATATTTATTTTCCAATCTAATATATTTATCAGATCTAAAAAAATACTTATACTTATATTGTAACACCCATACTAAATTATCTAGAATATTTAGCATGTGTATTAATCTGATATCAGATACATTAAAATTTTCAATAATAATACTAATACATACAACTGAATGAGTACAAGATGGCTCGTTTATACAAATATTCGTATACCAAAAATGAATACTTATACATAATAATAATAATCTCCTGAGCTTATACTTGACGAGCAACTGCACTCCATCCAGCGTCTCCCTGATAGAACATCTTCAATACGATCCTCTTGCGTACCTGAAAACCTGCACCAGAAGGATTGGGATGAGACATAATGTCTCAGTGAGCTCCAGCCCAACCTACTGTTGGCAACCACGGGGGAAACCTAGGGTCGCCGTGCCTACTCTTGGCAATCTTGGGGATTCCTACGATCGCCGTCATTCTCTACATATTTCACGATCAGGGGAAAACTAGGATCTCTACATGTCTTTATCTTATCTTATACTTATCATAATCTCGTCTTAAACTTAAACTCATACTTAGTGATCTGGGGACATTCTATGATCACTTTCTTTCTCTGCTGACTACTCATCATATACTCATAATAATTTCATAAGTATTAATAAACATCATTCTTAATTATAAAGTTAGTAAGTCAGCGTTGAACAAACAATAATTATCTGAGTTCATTTTACGGAGTGCATCCGGGTGGAGTAACCCCGAATTACATCTCCCTTCTTACCGGTGAAATTCCTATCATATCAGGCTAACACCGGACTCCTCTTTCTTTTGTGCGGTTGTCCTCGCGGACGGTTACTTCACCGTTCCAGCTGCCATTTAAGGCGGTACTTCACAGGAACCCCCTGTATTCTAACTAGCGAGACTACAGGAGACACATTAACTTTCTTGACTTGGATGTGTAGCTGCCCTCACGAGCGGTAACTTCACCATTCCAACATAAACTGGAACCCCTTGTATTCTAACTAACGAGACTACAAGAGACACATCTAGTCCTTTAATTACTTTGTTCTTATTCTTTATATATATATATATATACATATAACTTATAACTTATAACTTATGCATATCTGATGCATTCTTCAAGTAAATCATTCTTAAATACTTAACCTATGAAAAGGTTCTTAACTTTGAATATTAAATCTTTCCTTGTGCATACGCACACTTAATTGAGTGCATCTTAATCATGCTATCTTAGGTGCATTCCCATTTCATTAATTCTCATCTTAAGTACTTGTAAGTACTTCTAATACTTTCCTATAAGCTTTTGCATATTTAAATGCATTCCTTCAGGGAACCAATCTCCCAATACTTAACATGTGAGTATAGGGTCATAGGCTTATCGTTTTCATAAGCCACTGCTTGATTATTGGAAACATTCCCATACCCGTCTAGGCTTTGCCCTCACATTACTAAACAATTCTAAGTTATTGCACAAATCCTTGTTCATCTATTCCTTATGTGTTATATGCCCCTCGGATATGTCCACAATGGTGTTTTCCTTAGAAATTAAGGTTTTCATTGAAAAGGGTTACCAAATGCCTCGCCGGACGCGTATACAGCTCACTGAACGAAGCAGAACAGTCCCGGAGGTCTGTCTGAACTCGCTGGGCGAGCTGCATCTCGCCATGGCGAGTTGATGCAGGGAAAAATGTTGAAAATTCGCTGCAAGCTCGCCCCGAGCTCGCCGGGCGAGTTTGACAGCACATGAAAAGTTCAAAACGTGATTTTCCACCATTTTTGACTTATCTAAGCATACCCAGGCATCATAACAGTATAAGGAATGATTTACAACTATAAATTGATTGATTAAAACATGATTGAACAAGGAATTGGCAAGCAAAAGAGAGTAGGGCACTAATTTATAAACTTTGCTCAAAATACAAAATACACACCAAAATCTCTCAAAGTGGGTTCTAAAACCCTAGGGAGCTCACCTGAATCACTGGTTTGCTTCCTTGCCAAGTTTCCCCTTCAATTCCTAGCTTGATCTCTTCTCAAAACCCTAGCTTAATTCCTTTCCTTTCTTGCTTCCTCAAGCTACCCTTGAATCAAAGTTTCCAAAAGTAGGGATTGCTTGCATGAGAGATGAGAGATTGGAGTAGAGGTTGAAGATTAGTGAAGGGGAGAGAGATGGCGTGAGATAGAGGGAGAGTAGAGGAAGAGAGAAGAAAATTCTAGAGAGAAGGAAGAATGAGGAAAGTGAGGGAAATTTTGGGGTATTTGGCTTTTATAGCCTAAGCCTCAAAATTACAAAAATGCCATTCCTTATGAAATGTCTCTGATACATTGTCTCAATACTGATAAATATTCAAGTTTTAAGCGGGATATTACATATATTTAACAGATATAGACAAAAAAAACATATATTCAAGAGATCTAGAAAAAAAACATATATTCAACATGCAATACACATACACTAAAAAAATTCAAAATTTATACATACCCTAAAAAAAGTTCAAAATATCAGAAGATACAATACACATACACTAGTTAATTCAACCATTAATTAACATCCATCATTCTAAAATTCAAAAATTAACATGCAATATCACAACATGTATACACAACAACATATATATAACAAACCAACCAATAATAAATTCAAAAATTTATATATAACAACATGTATAACATATCAACAATTTAAAGTTGAGAAAATACTAACTTGTTGAAGCTTCACAAAGAACAGATCCCAAAACAGCTAAGCAAGGAACCACATGAGGCAGCTTAACTTGACATGCAAATGACATAAATTACCAAATAGATGTAAAAAAATAGAATAAAAAATAGTGAAGAGATTACCAAATAGATGTAAAAAAATTAGTGTTGTTGGAGAAGGAAAGAAGGGTCTGTGTTGAAGGGGGAAGGAGAAAATGCATTGGGAAATTTTTGCAACTGTCTGCAAATGTGAAAACGAGGGCAAGGTTTGAATATATAGGCCAAACAAAGCCAAGTCTAAAACGAGGGGTATATATGCCCCTCGCAAAACCCATCCAATCCTTGCCCAACTTGCACTCAGAACGGTAAAAAAAAAAGCCAGGGAATGCATGCATTTTCCCAGGAGCTAGCCCCTCGCACGTCAGCTTTACAACTTTATGGTAGGGCTTGGTCAAGTTAGGCACAAATTCCCTTATGCCAGGGTCAACCCCTGGTTAAAGCCCTGGTACAAGTCAGCAACTTCCCGCCTTCTGCTTTGGCAATTTGCCAGGGCCTTCCCTGACTCTACCCCACGTTTTTTTCCCAGGAGTGCATGCCTCTCTCTTAAATCCCTGACAAATTGCACTATTTCTTGTAGTGAAATATTTGGCTTGGTTCGTGAAGATAAATTGTGAGTGGCCCAACTGGATAAACTTTATACTATCAAAGAATTTGTGTTTGGCCCAACTCAATCTTACAAAATAAGATTGTACGATCTGAACTACCAGCCACTTACAAACGCATGTTCAAGACATATCTCATCTATGTTGGACTAACAATCATATTCTATTTACTATTAATGACTGTGCGAATACTGTTGTGACTTGTAACAGAAGTAATAGTGAATGACAATGATATTCATTCAATTATGGTGAATGATGGATCATGGACCCATAAAATCAAGAAGATTACTAGTATATATAGTCATTAATAGAGAACATTATTGAATGAATGAGAAATAAAATAGAGTAGCCTTAGCTTAAACATTCTGCATTAAAACCCACCTTTATACCTTTATATTTGTGGTGTTTAAGCTCTCTCTATGCCATTCTTCCATCACCTCATTAATCATCACACGTCCATTTTCACATCATAGCACGTTACATGTACCCTCCAAAGTAAACAAAGACCAATAAACATCTTAGAATTTCAAAACATAAGGTATCAACATACTATAACCAGCAATTTTTGGAGATTTGTCTTGTCTTAATTTTTTTAGGATTCAGATCCCAAAAAGAAAGAAAAAAATTAAATCAGTGAGTTTTTTTTTTTGTTACATAAATCAGTGAGTACTCAGTACTACTCAACACTGTTGCCATACCCTTGTATAATTGTATTACAGATTTTGAAATGGAATAACAACCGAATCTATATTTGTGTAAGATTCTACTTTTTCTGAAGGAATCATAAAGAGTTCCTTTTGATGGTTTCATAACCGATTATTTTTAGCTTTCAGTCTTTAGTCTCAAGAATCACCTTTTTCAAAAGTACTCTTACTGTTGCTTTCTTGTCCTTTGTCAGATCTTAATACAGAGAATTTATTATGTATCAAATCTTCAAAGTATTAATTATAATTAGCAAGATGATTAAATAAGATTATTTGAGATATTTTGTTATTGCTTAACTGTTCTTGTTTCGTAGGAATAAATGTACCTTTACTGCTTTCAATAAAATACACAATTGTTGCTGTAAAATAATATTTTCCACATGGATTTGTTTGAATTATTGGCAGTCAATGTAGAAGAATAAATAATCAATAATTGGCTGAATGTTACAGAATCAGCTTGCCAGCAAATAGGCAATGGCATGACTCTCTTTTACCAACGTTATTCTAAAGTGCAAAAAGTAAAATGGTTTTTGATTCAAGAATCAGTGGCAGTAATGGCTCATATATGTAGTAAAAAGTAAATAACAGTTTCATAATCTGGATTATATTAAATTAATTTTTTTTTTTGGCACTATGAAGAAGATAAGAAGCATTTTTCATAGTATTGTATATGAGAATCTTGTTGAATTGTGATCCTAAGCGGGGAACTTTTGCCTTTGAATTCAAGCACGTTTTATGAAATATCAATTTATACCCTTGAATTGAAAATGATCAATACATTTAGCCATTTTCTCAAATTTTGCACTACAATTTTTAATATTATATGCTTATTTTGATGTAGCAATGTCTTTTATTGATTTTGACGGAGAGACTAAATTGAACGATATTTTTAAATTTATTCAAAGGACTAAATTGCTGCCTCGTAAATTTGAGTTGTTAAATTGAACAATATTTTTAAATGTCAATGACTAAAATGCATATCTAGTCGATTACTGTTCTGGACCGGCTAGAATGCCCAATCTCATAAAGCCACGTGGATCAAGCCCATGAATCAGGGCAAAATACCTTGAGAGAACACGCTAGTTCTGGTATGGGCCACCGCGCTGGAACGCGCCCCCGTCTCTTATGCACCGTCCACGTGGCCTCCAACGACTCTTTGATGAGGCGCCGTATTTTGCAGAAGCCATTATCGTCTCCTTCGCCTATATAAGGGTGACTCAACGTCACCCCACGGTACAATTCATTTTCACACTTACTCCCACTTATTCAACCTCATTCCTCACACTGATTTGGGCGTTGGAGTGCTAACGTGCTTACAAGCACCTTTCGCTCCGCCGTGAAGACTACACCGCCACCGTGCCGGAACACCGCATGCAACCGTTGACATTCTCTGATCACTACCGGACAGATCAATTACTAATATAGTAAAAAAAGTTACATCTTCCAATACTTAATTAGAAAGGACTGAACAAAGAAAGAAGAAGAATTTGTTTGTCTCAACTAAATTAGTTTAAAATCAAATCTGCCAGGTATCTGTCTAGTTTAAAATGCACACAAATATGCATCATCGAACAACAAACACAGCCAAAACCAATCACATGACTAATGAAGTCAAGTCAAGCAAAGAAACCATTTGACCGCAGAAAATGTACCTCTTTCAAAAGTTGAATCATAATTTACAGTTCCATGTGATCTTGTTTAAACCATGAGTATTAGAGTCACCCCAGTGGTTTGAATCAGATTCTTTGTCTTAGCTTATCAAAAAAGGCTGTTTAGTAGTAATTTGTACTATATAAATTGAGACCCCCTAGCTTCCAATTTGTATCACAACACAACACACTTCCTTCCTTCCTTCAATACCACTTTCTAGTCACTAAGGCTAATTAATATTCTCACCCTCACCAACCAAAGAGTCACCTCTCTCTTCAAAGTAGTAAAATGGGAGGAAACAACAATCAAAGGAAGTCATCTAAATCATCATCATTCAGGTCAGTTTTCAACATATTCAAATCTAGCAGTAACAAGCAAAGAGGAGGAGGAGGAGGAGGGTATTATTATGATCATGGTGCTTATGATAACAAAGTGTGGCCTAGTGATGAAGATAGAGGTAGTTGGGGTGTAGCTGATCCTGTCATTGACATGAGAGCTACAGCATTCATTGCTCAATACAAGAAACGAATTTCAGAATCTGAAATTCACTGCCAAGCTCAATCTGACCAGTAGGATACGAACAATCTTTTCTGTTTATCCATTTTTAATTTGTTTGTATCTCTCTGTTGTAAATAGTTATTGATTATCATTTGTGAACCATGCTAAGTAATGTTATAATATGAATAGTCTTTCATGTTTCATGTGAGTATTGATTTTAATTCCAATGTAGAGAACAAGTGCAAAATATACAGAATAAATGTTTCTTCTGTAAGTTACTTTGTTAAAGACTTCATTAAGGAGAATCAATGGATTAAGGGGCTTAACCGGTTCAAATTTCAATCACTATGCTTGGCCTTGTTGCACTAATTATGGTTTGAAATCTTATATATCCTGCCCCTCTATAATATCAACTTTCCCTTGTTGCCGACTCACACTATCTCTGGACATTCTTAACGATTTATATGAAGACAATGATTCTATGAAGCCTGTTGCAACACATTGAAATTGATGTGTGCAGTTGCATCACGGTTTTTACAGTAATTTTAAAGAACAGTGTAATTGGATTTTGATGTATTCGCAAAAACTTCTGCAACAACCCATGAGTGTTTGGATAAGACGATTTAGGTCTCTTCCAGCTTAAGTAGAGGCAGAGATCGTTGATTCGAATCCAGCCTTAAAAATGTAGCAGCAGCGAGAAAAACTCTTGAGAAAGAGCTTTGTCATTCATTAATGTGATCCTAAGCTTAGGGGGTTTAGTCTTTGCAGTTCTGCGGGTAATGATACATGATTTACACCAAAAATTAAAAAAATCTGCAACAACACCGATATTGTTGCAACAACACACGAGTACGCGAATATTGTTGCAACATCACATGATGTAGTACACAAATATTTAAACTAACAGTGTTGTCATGTGAGTACTAATTTTTCTTTGAATATATATAATTGAACTAAGACCCGTAAGACCTAGCTCAACTGATAATACCGATTTTGTTAGGCTACAAAACTTCACCCAAGATCTTGCAGTTGTGTTTAAGTGTCAAGTGCGGCTTGCCACTTTGTCTAAATAAATTGAACAAGTCCCGAGTATTAAGAGAAAATTGTTATTTATTTATTTGTTTTTTGTTATAGTTGTAACTGTTTCAGGAAAAATAGTTGAGATAGTTAATTAGATGAGCGTATTACTTTTTACTTACTTTTAGAGGAAAGACCATCAACAATTACTGAGAGAAAATTTTCTATGTGAAGTTACTTTGTTAACTAAAGAACTTAGCAACTAGGAAGGGACTTCCCTTGATAATTTCTCTTTTTGTTAAGGTCTCATCAGAAACTCCCTTGGTTGCTAAATTAAAGGTTCCTTGGTGTCCACGGTTATATTAGAACCTGCTCTATTGTTGTTGCTGCTGCATTAAGGGGGTATGCTTCATGGTCTCCGTCGTGTCAAGCAATTTCTCATCACTTCCATCTATGTGGAAACCGACTCTCACGTTTTACTCACCACTTTTATTAGGAAGGGACATGCTAACACAACCTTCCTCCAACCTCTTTTCAATGAAATTCTTCACCTGAAATTTACATTGATCATGTCATCGTAAGACAAATTCTTGCGCTGATGCTCTTGCTTGTTTAGGCAACTGTGGTGACTTATCTAGGACTATCCTCCACATTTGCATTTTCTTTTGCACTTTGATATAATTGTGTCTAGTCCCCCTCGTTTTTTTTACGGTATTACCTCGTCCTGTGCCTTTTGACAAATTTTTGTTATATATATCAAAAAAATGTTTACACTTTAGTAAAAAGAATTAATTTATACTTTAATATAATATACAGTTAACTGAAAAATTTAAAATAGTTGGATGTTATGGTAAAGAAATATCTAATACAGTTAAAAATTTGAAACTAATCCTATAAAAAAGACAAAATTGTCAAGAAATAAACTGACCAGAATTTACAATTGATAAGGGACAGGATATCCAGTTTAGCTCATGTTTAGGATGAGTTAGATCCCACAACCTTTTCATCAACATGGACCAAGTATATTTTTGCCCTTATGTCCAAAAGTATTAATTATCTTCGCTTAATTCTAATCTAATTCTAAACCATGTTTAAAACTATTATCGTGCACATAGTTTAGGTACTTGTGAACTAGAAGTGGAAAAGTCCCAATAATATAACTAACGTGAATCTTGAGAAGAAAAGTACAAAAGCAGAACCAGTAATAATCAGTGTTTCTGATAGAATTCTCTCACGTACGAAACTAGCGGACCACAGAAAATGTGCTTGACAAAGTTGCTACAACCCTGCCAAGTCAGCATGATTTGAACCATTTACATTGGTCCTTACCACTGCTTTATCAGATTCTTAATTTCACACTGTTAATCACTTGTATATAAATAAGAGATATTACATTGCCATTTGAAAACCAAGACAACCACTTCTAGCAAAAAAAGAAACAGAAATTAGTGTTGTCCTTAGCCATCCAGCAGCTAGCATTAATCATCATGGTTGGTGGTAGGCAGAACAAGTCTTCTTCAGGTTTCTTCTCAATTTTCAGTTGCTTCACATCTAAGAATAAGTCTAGAGCAGGGTACTATGATGATTGCGGGCACAAGATTTGGCCTAGCGATGAAGACAAAGGTAACTGGGGTGTTGCTGAGCCCAATATTAACAGGAGAGCTGAAGATTTCATCCGCAAATACAAGAATCGCATTTCAGAATCCGAACGCTATCAAGTTGATCCGGCTACAGAGAATTAATGCATATGTTACATAATATCTATCATGTGTATATATTTCATTGTTTATTTTTCTAGATTATCATTTATTACGTTAGTATTAATCTCTTCTACACATATGTTCATAAGTCCAAGTGTTCAACTATTACTAAGTATGTTGCATGGTTAACTCATATAATATTTTTTTTTTTTGAAGGAAATCATATAATATTGTTCTTCCTTCTTAATTAGGTAATATAATTTATACTCTCAGTATATTGCAGTGGCCTTGACATTTTATAGTTACAGTTACACAAATTATGCCTCTAATTTTTTATGTATGTCTATAATTGTGTGAAGTTGGTTCCGAAACGAGGGATCATATAATTAACTTGTTCCAATTCACTAATCTCTTTGGTCGTTTCTTCACAAAGTTCAATTAAACTGCATACTTTGTTTTTAACTCTATGATTTACAGAAGAAAGGGTTTTCTTATAAAAAAAAGGAGAAGAAGAAGAAGAAGAAAGGGTTTTGGTCATGTAGTTGGAAGATAATTAAAATATGGTCGAAGATTGTTATAGTCAGGGATCAAACATGAGTACTTTTAATCGATTTGACCTTAATCGAATCTCATTACATATCGTGGTTTGCACATTTAAGAAGTACGCGACTCTTTTTGTCCGACTTCTCAATACTATGTAATGTGAAGGTAATTAACAATATTAATTCAAGTTAGAATAACTGTCAGGTTGCCAGCCTATGTTTGATTTATGCATACGTTAATGTTGTTTTGAAGAACATAATAAGCACTTAGAACCTTGTATGGAAAAATAAATAGAGTTTTGAAGAATCCAAAGGAGTGAATGTGAGGGGAAGAGAGTGGAGAAATATAATGAAGTGGTAAAAGATAATTATCTTGTTGAAAAAACAAAACTATTTTGAGATTATGTTAGGTTTAATTCAATCTAGACTATTTTGAGTTAGTGCTGGAGCACTAATTTATTTTCATGATATTATTTTTAATTATTTATAGGGGGCATAGACAATATCATATTTGGTAGCTAGTGTAGATGAATGTTTGTAGTTGGTGTCAATTTTTTGTTAAAATTCATGATGGTTGATTGTTGATGTTATTAGTTTTTAGATAATGTGAATGACAAAAAAATAATTTTTACAACAATGGTTGATGTTAATTCAATAGTTCTGTTGATGTTAAGTCTATTGACCAGACAACAATATATAAATTATTAAAATTGAAAGTTATGCGGTAGTAATATATGAATTTAATTCTCATATACACCGTCTTTATAAAAACAATTGTTCACAGTAATATTTATTTATATAGTGTATCTATATCCCACTATATAGATATATATTTGTGGATATATTTTAAAAATGAATATAGCAAAGTGACATATAATATACTATGATTGGATGCAGGTGTGATTTTAATTTGGGTGAAAATATTAATTTTTTACATTGAGTCTAACTCATCGTAGTTATAAATGGTGGGTGATCCAGATTGATAAACTCCGACGAGAGACTCTTTATAAATGGTGTTGGTGTAAGCCCTAGAGACCAATTATTTATAAGAACATGGTACTTGTATCGAATATTTATTTATTAAATAAAGGCATTTCTTTATTATGTTTATATCTTAAAATAATACAGTCCTAATAGTTAGTCCGTTTAATGGAACATTAAGTGTGACTTAATTGTGAGTCCCCATTAAACATAAGGACATTATTAAAACATCCGTAGTTAAGCTTTAGTGTGAAGAGGGATAAAATTAAAGCGTAGATACTATTATGTGGATAGACTGATGATTACATATCACGGATCATTGATAAGGAGTTATCAAGTGTAACGACCCAAAATACTAATTGTGACCGGCGCATAGACTTATACATTTTAGTCAGGCAAGCCTAACGACCGAACTCGACAAATGACAATTAAATAATTTACACATAACCATTTTTCATCAAAATAATATTTACAAAAATTTTAACAGAGTATCCTCTGTATTTTCAACGTTTTCAAGATCTGAATCATGTCCATAAACCTGTTTCCATCAACCAGAATCTTAAAATGACATTTTGACAAATTTGTACAACTCAAAATAAGACATTTATAGACTTCAAATAGCTGCAGATACACTAACTGAAATATATACATAAGCAAAAGAGCCGTCCATCAAGGAAGCCTACCAAAAAGTGTGACATTGCTGAACTTTGAGTCTAGCAGCTTTCTACTCAGCTGCTTCAGAATCTGAAAAAAAAATAGAGAATGAAAGAGTAAGCCACAAGGACTTAGTGAGAAGACAACAACCACCACAAACTAGAAGGGAAACGCATAAGGGCACAAGTAATTAACTTCTCAAATCTAATGTCAATTTTTTAAAAAAACTAGTAACCGTATAAAATTCTATTAATCCGCAAGCGTTTATAAGCATGAAAATTCACACATTGTAAATATTTCCAATCAAATAAGTATACTTCAAAGAAAACCCAATATCGTAAAGAAGTGAAAATAAAATTACAAGCCTTTAAAAGTATACTGCCGAAAATCATAATAAAAGCCTTTAAAGAAAATATAAAAAAAACTCCATTTAGTGAAAATAATCAAAATTTGGTGAATCGAGAACTAGCTCCATCTCATTTATACTTCTTTCCTACTAAGAGTGGCATTTCTCTTAGTGATAGCTCCATCTAACTGATAACTCTTTTTTCTCGACTCAAAACAAAAATAAAACATTTTCAATTAGGGAGTTTACATCTCATTGATAGCCCTCTCCTCCTAATGGCGGCCTATCCATAGGGGCGGCTCCATCTAACGGAGTAAATCCACCTAACCGAAATCAATACTAGGTGCACCTAGGTTGTCACAATTATAATCGTATTTCTTAAACACATAACTTTAAAACCATGATTCGTAAAATATCAAACTTGTAACAAAATGCACACAATCAAATCTCAATTTGCAATTCTTTGCTTATAAATCGTAGATAAAATCCAAATAAGAGATCATATTAAAATTGGTGACTTTAAACATGTATCAAAGACGAGAAAAATAATATTTGAAGGGTGTGTTCCCCATTTTGGTAAATACTTTAACATATAAAATCATAAAAATATCAATAATAACGATAATGAAAATAAGTGATAATGATCGTCATTAACTCACAGTTACGATGAATCAACAAAGTGTGCTCTCCAACCACCTCTGGAGAAACATGTGAAGGGTCTGGCGCCATATCTGAGCATGAATAGTTTTCTATCAAAATTTAGAAGCTCACTCTAGAACTTTAGTAATAATAGAAACCCTGAAGTGTAAGTTGAATATATTTATATTATAGTATTATTGATACCATGTAGGCTTCAACTTGTTAATTTATCCCCAACTTTCGTTTTAGACAGAATATGAAACAAATGCATATTATACACATGAACAACTAGCAGATGCAACATACTTTATGCCAACATTGTTGAAGTTACATAGAACCATTCAAATCAAATGAAAGTTTGTATCATAATCATATGTTGAAGTTATATATATACTCTACTCTCTAAAATTAATTTCTAACCCACTAATCATGCCTAAATATGCACTAATTGAAAGGTAAGTTGATAAATATACCTAAAAAAGTCTCAATGAGCAACTTTCGCAAAATGAGTATTTTTCTTCCTCTTCAAAGCACAAACCCTAACCCCAAAATCCTATCAAATAGCACTTGTAATGTGAAATTACTTTGCTTAGGTGAATAAATTTTCTTATGGGTGTTTGATATGTGAATGAGATTGCTTGATTTGGGAAGGAAGGAAAATGAAGAAGAGGAAAGGTGAACGATGTGTTTCATCAAGTCTTCGCATAGATATAAATATTATGAGTAATATTTATATTGGATTGACCCGCCATGAGAATGTTACATAGAACATTATGTAAAAGTTACAAGTCATTCTCATAGTGATAAATGGTGTATTCTACCCTTCGACCTGAAACCACTTTGTTGTTGTACAAACGTCGTCTGTAACAGGATGACTATAAAGTCAGTTGATGGGTACTTGACGAATCATGCTGAGGGACATGAGTGTCCTAGATGGAATTTGCCCCTCCTACATAACAAGAGAAATGTCTAAGGGCCCAATATTGAACTGGACAAGGGTGACATGCTATGCCTTGTGTTCAATATAGACATGAGTAAGGTTTGTCAGATCACGTGGCATTCTCGTTACTTGGGTAGCAGCGATGTGTTGCTGTAACACCCATACTAATTTTATCTAGAATATTAGCATGCGCATTATACTGATACTGGATACATTAAAATTTTCAATAATAAAAATACAACTAAATGAGTACAATTGGCTCGTTTATACAATTATCCAAATACCATTTCAAATACTTATACATATATCTGATAAACTCATGAGCTGGTACATGACGAGCAACTGCGCTCCATCCAGCGTCTCCCTGAAGAACTTCATCACGAACCTCTTGCTTACCTGCAAACCTGCACCAGAAGGATTGGGATGAGACATAATGTCTCAGTGAGCTCCACCCAACCTACTATTGGCAACCTCGGGGACACCTAGGGTCGCCATGCACTACTATCGGCAATCTTGGGGAAAACCTATGATCGCCGAGCTCTAACTCAACCCATATAAGGTTAAACCTGTCTGTTCCTCCTACCCTATGTAGTCGTAAAATCTGGACTACATCCTGCTAAGCTATGTAGTCATAAAACTAGACTACAAATTGATAACTTGGTGATCGAGGGGAAACCTAGGATCACCGCCTGATATCTGCTAACTGATACCTGATACCTACCTGATAACTATTTCCTGCCTGATAACATAATAAAGTATTTTCCTGATATTATTATGTTAGTATGTTAGCGTGTAACAAACATTATTATCTGAGTTGATTTTATGGAATGCCCCCGAGTGGAGTAACCCCAGAGCACATTCCCCTGATAACCGGTGAAAATTCCTATCTGAGGCTAATCACCGGACTCCTCTTGCCTATGTGTGTGGTTATCCTCGTGGAAAGTTCCTGCCCGTTACAGCTGTAACTGAAACCCCCTGTGCTCTCTAACTACGAGAACCCAGAAGACACACTAAAACTTATGTGTGGTTATCCTCGCGGAAAGTTCCTGCCCGTTCCAGCAATAACTGGAACCCCCTGCGCTCTCTAACTGGGAGAACGCAGAAGACACAAAGTTTATCCTGATAATTAATTAAATATTAATTCCTGATATATACTGATAATTTTCCTGAACCTATATATATATGTGAGTCGTCATGTAGGCTCCCTAACGAGCTGGCGTATCCAGAATAAATCTGAAGCGTACCTGTGCCATGACTTGTCAACATATATACATACATATAATCTGTATAATTCCTGATAATTTCCTGACCTGATATGTGTACCCTCAGTGTCACTCTGACGTGAACATCTGAGGCACGTCCTGATGTACATGAAATGTACCTGTAACTGGGGAAAATCCTAGTACCTCTGCCTACGGTACACTATAACCTGCCTGGTTAAGGGTATCCTGAAAATCTAACCCTTAACATACGTGATACTATTCTTATCTGAATCCTTGAATGTTGAGAAACATTCCTAGTACTCTTGTACTTTCAACTGAATACCTCTCAGTTCTTGTTAACCTATTAAAGGTTCTAGACATATCGTTGTCATATGTCATACTTATGGGCTTACTATCCCATCTGTTATAGTTTCCTATTCCTCTTACCTGAAATCATGTGGGTAAACTACCCATCACTCTGTATGATATATATGTTTATCCTAGGTTAATCCTTGAAGGTTCATAAGTATCTCTGTTCCAAGGCATCTCAAAGATCATGGGCTTGATATAACTGTTTGTTAATAAAAGTCATTCTGGACCATTTCGCTTTGCGACCCTTAGCTTCGCTCTGCGAGTACCTGCGTCTGATCATTCAGAGTCTGAAGGGTGAGTCTGAGTCTGAAGCTTCATTTTGCATCTGAACAGTAATCCTACGTCTGAATCTTCATTCTGAGTCTGAACAGTAATTCTGCGTCTGAAGCTTCATTCTGAGTATGAACAGTAATTCTGCATCTGAAGCTTCGCAGAGCAAAGTCCTGGTCGCTCTGTGATCGTAGCAGAACTCAGAATCCTGAAACTTGTGTTTTAACCTCAAAATCTTGGTACCCAACTGCCAAGTGATCTTTGAAACATGCCAAGGACTCATTTTAAACTATAAAAATGTACTGGGTTCAAGGATTAAGCATGAATTAAGCATATGTATCAAAAGGGGAAAAACTATCATTTTTCCTTTAGCCTCAGAAATTAAGTTGTGATTCTCACACAATATGACCCAAAAGGGATAAGCTGTACTACGGAACTCACCTAATACTTGCAGATCTTGCCAATCTTCCTTTTACCAAAACCCTAGCTTTGGAATTCCTCCGCTTGACTTGGCTTCCTTAGCTTTCTCTTGCTCCAAGCTTCCCAAAGTTTAGCTTGCTTGTGATCCAACAAGGTTTGGGAAGAAAAGTGAGGGATTAAAGGTTGTTTGATGATGATGGCCAAAATCCTAGAGAGGGAGAGAGGGAAAAATCTGAATTCTAGAGAGAGAAGGGAAATGAGGAAATGAAGAAAATCTTAACTTTCCCATATATAAAGCCTTTCCAACTCATAATTACAATTTTGCCCTTACTCGCTCGTAATTCCTCTGATACTGATAAAAGTTATGTTTAAGCGGGATGTTACACTCTACCCCCTTAAAGATATTTCGTCCTCGAAATTTAGAATCCTCCTGAGATCATGAATGAATAGATCTTTTCTATCTATGCCTTAGTTATTCCAGATATTCTCTACTAGCTAATTCTTTCATTCAACTAGATCAACAGGATTCCATGGCTACTCTAGGGTCTGACATGTAGATTATTCATGCACCTCAATTAAACCAGACTGGTTAAAACTGTTCCTTAGCCATGGTTTCCAACTCTGTAAGTCAAAATATTTGACAATCTCTCTTCTAACTGAAAGGCCTGATGCATATTGAACAAAAAGGCGTGCGGTTGTCTGAACCAATACCCGACTCACCTGACTATGCCTTTTGTTCACACACTTCATGTAAATCCATCTTAAGGTTATTAAGAATTGGATACCCTTACTGAAACCATAAGTTTTCCTCATTGTCTGTATGGTCGTACCCTGACGACATCGGTCAATCTTGTTTTCCTCAAATAATTCCATTGAATTCTTATCTTTGTCCTTCGCCCAGTATAACGACGTCTTACATATATAATTATACCATAATTATACCATTCTTCATATAGAATCATCCTTACCCTGAAACATCTGATATTGAGTACTCTTATCGGAAGTAAAGATTACTGCAACTACCTCCATTATACAAATATAAGGAGAAGGCATTACCTCTAGTACTTGTCCCTTTTCTTTCTGACACCTTGGTGTAACACTTATCACAACCATAAACATTGCTTCCATTCCCATCACGGGAATCCTTAAGGGCTCGAGAAATCTTATAGGCTACTCGTGTCCCGCCTTAACTAGTCGACGATAACGTGTATCCAATTGACTTAGGAATTTCCCTCTTACTAGGATTCTGACAATTTGCATCCTTCAAGATACTTCTTAATCATATCGGGGTGAGTAGAACCGGCCTCATAATCCCGTCTACAACTTAACTTATGTCGTTCAAAGACACTCCTTGTTTTCGGAAAGAAAACTCTACTCTGATCGCAACCAAAATAGCACACTTAATCTCTTAATCCTTTATTCATAACCTGAACTTACGTAGCCCTTTACCGCAGACTACGAGTGACTTTTGACCCGCATAGCATGTTCTTCTTTCTCTATCTGTGAACATTAAGTTCAAGAATTTCCGAACTCCTCAGCTAAGATATGTTTGATATCAACAAACCTGTTCTGATTAATACCTTCCTATTTAAACATTCCTGATTGCGCACCACGGTTACTAATACATGTCACATAATTGAAAATCTGTTACACTACTATCCGAGTAGTATAAACACTGTCTGATAAGTATACATAATACTAAACATAACCTGATACATGCAACATGTTAACATAACGTGGATACAAAGTGGAAAAACTCATATACCACTGCATTGTCGTTTCTGATCAATGCTTCAAATTCAAAAATATCCTCTTGCAAGTGCAACACGTACTGTTGTTGCCTCATGCATAATTCTCGTTGGCTAAACTTAATCTTCAAGTCCACTTGAAGTTACTGAGCTAAAATAGCTAGATTTACCGTATATTCATAAACTGCTTGATTTCCTTTCCTCATGGGTTTCGAGGTTGAAAGTATCCCTCAACTTAACCTTTAAAATTTCCTGATAGAACTTATAATAAGTTCGAGTCGTCACTGCTTATTGCTATTCTGTGTTCTGAGAAACGAGTACTGAATACCTTTACTACAATTCATCTGGCAAGGACCTCACAAGCATCCATGTTCCCTAAGCTTCAGCTTAGAATTGTTCGTTAATCCGTCCTTGAATTACTTCTCCGCTGCGCAACTCTGATTTTTAACAATTCACTTTAGAATAGGAGTAATACACCACTATTACCAAATTAAATCTCCCGGCTAATCTCGTTCCTTAATGACTTGTAGCTATCATAGCAGAACCATCTTACGTTTGTTGATTCTCTTGTGGCTTAAACCACCTGCTTAACCTACTGATTGGTCATCTCCTGACTTTGTGTTTCCTTTCAGACTTAAACAATATACTTGTTTTCGCAAAATTACGCCAAAACCTGTAAGCAGTTTTCAGCAACAATTACGAGCCAAACAGTGTTTCTGTCAAAACAGCTTATACACTGGTTCTAGCTTTTCTCCATATTCCGAATTATGTAACCATCTCATGGTCAGCTTAACATATATAATCATTTAAACATTGCAGAAACCCTACTGAAAGCATACCTGAAGCAACTTAAGCTCACACATTATACACTTGTGGAAACTTAAAAAAAAACAACTTATAGCTTCTGGAGATTCACATCTTTCATACATTGAATCAATTGCTGGTTTGAATCTCGTTCTATTCGTATCCGTAAGGGTTTCATATCCATAACCTTTTCCAAGACAACTTAGGTCCCCACAACTTTTCCATATCTCTTAGGTTACTCCTCGATTTTCTCCGGAAACAATCCGTCTGGAATAGATTCAAACTCTTACCGGCTCTCCTGTAAGCCCAAACATAGGTTACGTCTCTTCGAAAGCATACCAACATCAGGCGTTCTCTGTCGGTTTTCCAGAATAGTTGTGTAAGGAAACCCATCAAACGAAAACATAGAACTCCTTAACATTAACCACGACCTTAACTTTGACTTGTGCGTTAGCAACTGATAAACCACTTAAATGTATAATTATGGTAGCATTTTGGTTATATTTTAATGCAGTTATATTATTATTAATCATATACTTATTTATTTTCCCTTATTTTCCCTTAATCATCTACTTCTCCACGTCACAAGTGTTGGAACAAAATGTATGAACAACTCTCTTTTGGGTTTTGATGATAACAAAGTGTTAAAAAGAAAATTGGAATTGCTAATGCTTTGTTCTAAGTGTGCAGAACCATGTTCTTAATGTTTGGTAATTAATACTGGTTATGGAAGAACAAGCTAAAAGCAAGAAGGAAAGCATAGAAGCCCTGTTGCAAGTATGAAGCAAAACTGGGTCTGAAGCAGCTTCTGAAGACTGAGTCTGAAGACTGCGTCTGAAGAAGTGCTTCTGAAGACTGTGTCTGAAGAAGTGCTTCTGAAGACTGCGTCTGAAGGGTTCGTCTGAAGGCTGAGTCTGAAGGTCAACAAAAGTCAACGTCTGAAGGCTGAGTCTGAAGGTCAACAAAAGTCAACGTCTGAAGAAGTGCGTCTGATGAACAGTGCTTCTGAAGAGTGTGTCTGAAGACCTGCTTCTGAAGAGAGCTTCTGATGAACAGTGTCTGAAGAAGCTTCTGAAGTCTGACTCTGAAGGAAAATCAACTGTCTCTGTCTGCATTTAATGCCTGCACTGTCAGAACAACTCAATGGAACAGTTGTCTCCTTGGCCAAAACATTCTCCAGCTTTTAAGGAAAGAATTCAAAAAATGCGTGCTCTGTTTTCTGCAGTTCAGCACACAAATTCAGCTGGACCTAGCTTCCAATTTGCAACGGCTCTTTGCTGGATTTCTGGGCAATTCTCAACAGCTCTTTTATCCTCTATAAAAGGGTGAAGATTTGACGAAGAAAATGGCTAAGACTCAAGAAACTAACTGACTGAAATTCTGCTCTGTTTTGCTGTCAAAAATACGAAAGTCACCAAAACTCTTAGAAATTCTTACAAACTTATCATCTTAGAATTTCTTAAGTTTAGATTCTTAAACCTGAGTTGTATTTTGTGAACACCTCTGATATTTGATCAAGTGTTCAACTCAAACTTACTTTCTTTGTAAATCAGTTTGAATCAAGTCTCAGTCTGCGTGCTGAGGAAACAGAAGTCTCTTTACTTTGTGTATTGAGCAATTAGAAGTCTCTTAGCTTTGTGCTTTGAGCAGAGAAGTCTCTTGACTTTGTGTCTTGAGC
Source organism: Medicago ruthenica (assembly GCA_018208015.1). Taxonomy (NCBI): domain Eukaryota; kingdom Viridiplantae; phylum Streptophyta; class Magnoliopsida; order Fabales; family Fabaceae; genus Medicago; species Medicago ruthenica. The sequence goes on along the minus strand of CM031371.1, from coordinate 27,742,896 downwards.
ATTGGAAGTCTCTTGACTGTGTGTCTTGAGCATTAGAAGTCTCTTGCTAAGTGCTTGAGCATTTGAAGTCTCTTAACTTTGTGTTTTGAGCAATTGTAATCAGTTTGATTATAGTTAAATCTCCTGTAAGTAATAGGGGGACTAGACTACTTCCGGTTTGTGGAAGAAACTGGTATAAAAGCCTTTGTGTCTCTCCTTCCCTTTCTCTCATCTTTATTTATCCGCTGCTAACAAACTCTGAAGAAGTTTCAGAATCTGATTCTAAACTTAAACATAAGTTTTGAGAAAAGGAAAAACAGCCCACACAATTCAACCCCCCCTTCTTGTGTGTTTTTCTCACCTTCAGTTGGTATCAGAGCTCCAGATCTGATATTCAATCACTTAACAGTGAGGTAGTGAGTGCTGAGGAAAACATGTCATCTAGTGATTCCCCTCCACCTCCTCCTTCTGGTAGTCATACTTCTGTATCATATGACTATGGTACAGATGATAGAAAATCTAGATCACACAATAAACCCCCAATGTTTACTAGTGATCCTGAGAAGTTCTCATGGTGGAAAAGCAAGATGTACATCCACATCATTGGTATTGATGATTCCTTATGGGATATTATAGAAGATGAAATCTCTATTCCAGTTGATGAAGAAGGTGTAGCTGTCAACAGAAGAGGCCTGAGTGATGCTGAAAGGAAGATATACAGAAAACATCACAATGTTAGAGGTATCATTGTGGATTCTCTACCTCACACTGAGTATCAGAAGCTGAGTGATAAATCAACAGCCAAAGCCATCTTCAAATCCCTCTGCTCTAACTGTGAGGGTAACAAAAAGGTTAGAGAAGCAAAGGCTAATATTCTTGTTCAGCAATATGAGCTGTTCAGAATGAAAGAGGATGAAAATATTGAGACTATGTTCTCAAGATTTCAGACTCTGGTTTCTGGACTTCAGATTCTGAAGAAGAGTTATACCACTGCTGATCATGTGAACAAAATTCTAAGAAGTCTGCCATCTAAATGGAGACCCAAAGTCACTGCTATTGAGGAAGCTAAGGATCTAAATACTCTAAGTATTGAAGAGCTTATAAGCTCCCTCAAAGTGCATGAACTAGGACTTAATGAAGATGATTCTGTTAGAGAGTCTAAGTCATTAGCACAGAAATCCAAAAGAAAGACTGTAAAAGCTCTAAAAGCTATTGAATCTGATGAAGAGTTTCCTGAGGGAAATTCTGAAGAAGATTCAGATGCTGAAGAGCTTGCAATGCTTTCCAAAAGATTTTAGTACTTAATGAAAAGACAGAAGAAATTCTCTAACAGAAGCAACAACTCTAAAGGATCTGGTTCAAAGAGGGAAGATCAGAAAGGTTGCTACAATTGCAAGAAGCCTGGTCATTTTATTGCTGATTGTCCTGAACTTCAGAAGGACAAGTCAAAGGAAAAATCAAAGAAGACCAGTTCTAAGAGCAACTTCAGAAACAAACTCAAGAAGAGTCTTATGGCAACATGGGATGATCTTGACAATGATTCTGAGTCTGATGATGAAGAGGAAGCAAATCTGGCTTTAATGGCAACATCATTCTCTGATACAGAATCATGTTCAGACTCTGATGATGAAGACGAGGTATACTCTGAACTTACAAGATCTGAACTGATTAAAACAGTTAAAGATCTTATGAACCACCTCAAAAGCAAGTTAGGTGAACTAAAATCTGTTAAAAATAAACATAACTTGCTGAATGAGGAGAATCTCAAACTTCAGAATCAAATCATTGAGTTTGATGAAGAAGTTAGAGAACTCGGAGAAGTGGCTCATAAGAAACCTGAAGAAATTCCAAATGAACATGAAATTGCTCTTCAGGACTTTATTTTAACTGGAATCAATAGAAGTAAGGTTTCTTCTATGATTTATAATATTTACAGAAACAAAGGTGAAGGTATTGGTTTTAAAAATGATTCATTCAATCTTTCAAATGAATCAAAAATATCATCTTGTTCTAAAAATATTTTGAAAGGCACTGAAGTGTGCTTTGTGCCTGCTTCTGACAGTTCTGAGAAACTAAATTTAGCAGAAACTGAGACTGCAGATTCTGAAGTTCTGAACTACTCAGACTCTAAAGCTTCTGAACCTAAGGGAAAAATGAAGGCAGATGTTAAAACTTTGCCAAAGTCTAAACCAAAAGGTCCTAAGTCTAAGAGTATGAGAAAATCAGACTCTAAACCTAAAAATGTTCAGAGTCTGAAGAGTTCAGAACCTGAAACAAGTAAGTCTCAGAGTCTGAAAAATTCAAACTCAAGTTTTACTAAGACTGGGTTTATGAAACCTTCAAAAATTACTAAACCAGTCTATTCATAACATTTTCAAAACCAGAATGTCAGGCAAAGCAAACAAAAGAAAGCCAATATGTCATCAGTTTCTGATTGTATTAAGAAAGGTCAAACTGAAGTTTGCCTTGTGTCAGGAGCTAGCAAAACTAGAGTTCTGAAGAAATCAGAACCAAAGTGTTCAATGGTTCAGACTCTAAACAATTCAGAACCAAAGACTTTCAAGTCTCAGGTTCTGAAGAAATCTGAGTCAAGACCATTGAGAACTCAGGTTCTGAAGAACTCAGTTTCTAAAACTAAGACTTATTCAAGATTAAAGTGTTGAGTATTTTGGTGTTGGCTGCATTGTTTGGCAAAACCAAGGTATTGAATAGAAACATCTTAGTATCTAGAACATTTCTTCAGTTGGAAGTTTTCTCATTTGAAACTGTTCAGTAGCAGAAATTTACATCAGAAGCTGAATGCTCATCAGAAGCACTGTAGCACTTCAGAAGCTGATTCAGGTTCTGATGCTCATGTTGACTTTTGTTGACTTAATCAGAAGCTGCATATTTTCAAGTTATTCTTGTGCGAATCTTTGCAAGATATGCTAAGGTTTTATTATGAATTAAAGCTTCTAGATTGCTGGTTGATTTGAAGAAGATTTTATTGAAGATTTGGTTCAAAGATATGATATTCATATTTTCCTGTTATAATCTTTAAAAGATTCAGAACAGTTTTATTTGTTACATTATTGGACCAATCTTATTTCTGTAACAAATCAAATCAGAAGATTAGTTTTATTTTGCAAGACTGAAGGCTATATAAGGAGGAGGGCTGCTGCTATTCAAGATATGAATTAGAGAGAAAAATTCAGAGAAAAGAGTCTTAGAGTTTTTAAGCTTTTAGCTTTATTTGTGCACCACTCTTTTGAGTTGGTTTAGGTGTTTTGATTGAGTTGTAATCACTCTAAGCCTGTAGGTACGAGTGAAGTCAGATGTATTGAAGTTGTTCTTCAAAACAGAGTAGTTTTTGTTAAGGGGTTCAGTAACAGGTTTGTTACTTGAATAGGAAGTTAGTGGTCTCTAATACTCAACGTGTTGGGTAGAATTCAAGACTAGGAGGAAGTTAATTGCTTAGGCTGGGAACTGGGAGTCAGTGTCTTGAGTCATAAGGATTAATTCCTATAGTGGAATTCCTTCCTGGATTGGTATCCCCTAGAGTAGGAGGTGTTTACTCCGAACTGGGTTAACAAACCTTTGTGCCTGTTTTTAGCTTTCCTGCACTTTATATTCCTGCTGATTATTTGCTTTTATAATTGTGCTAAGTTCTGATCAGAACCTGCTAAGTTTTTAATCAGAACCAGAACCTGTTAAGTATCTTTGCCTGGCCAGAATTTCAATTGGCATCAGAGCAGGCACCCTGCCTGTAATTTGGGTGAGATCCAGAGGACTTAATATCTGGCAAGCATGGATAGAGAAGGAGGCTATGTCAATAGACCACCCCTACTTGATGGCACAAATTATGAGTACTGGAAATCAAGGATGTGTGCATTCCTAAAATCCATTGACAGCAGAACTTGGAAGGCTGTGATCAAAGGCTGGGACCATCCTGTGTATACAGACAAAGATGGTAACAAGACTGAGGTTCTGAAGCCTGAGGAGGAATGGACCAAAGCTGAAGATGATCTGTCTCTGGGAAATTCAAAAGCTTTGAATGCTATCTTTAATGGTGTTGATCAGAACATGTTCAGACTCATCAAACAATGTACTGTGGCTAAGGATGCTTGGGAAATTCTGAAGACCACTCATGAAGGAACTTCTAAGGTGAAGATGTCCAGATTGCAGCTGCTGACCACCAAGTTTGAGAACCTGAAGATGAAGGAGGATGAATCCATTCAAGATTTTTACATGAATGTGCTGGACATGGCTAATTCTTTTGACTCACTTGGGGAGAAGATGTCTGATGAGAAGTTGGTGAGAAAAATCCTCAGGTCCCTGCCTAGAAGATTTGACATGAAGGTCACTGCAATTGAGGAGGCTCATGATATTTCTGCTATGAAGCTTGAGGAGCTTATTGGGTCATTGCTCAATTTTGAGACTGCTTTCTGCAAACAACCTGATAAGAAAGGGAAAGGTATAGCCTTTACTGTGAATACTGAAGCTGATGATCAACAAGAGTCTGAAGAGGATGACTTATCAGAAGCTCTTGTGTTGCTGGGAAAACAATTCAACAAGATTCTGAAGAATGTTAACAGAAAAGCCAAAGCCAAAGGTCAGAACTTCAGATTCAATAACAAAAAGCAACAAACTGATGAGAAGAAGACCAAGTCTGAGGAGAAAAGTAACCAAGCCAAAGGTGTGCAGTGCTATGAGTGTGAAGGTTATGGACATATCAAAACTGAGTGTCCTACTTTTCTTAAGAAGCAGAAGAAAAGCCTAGCTGTGTCATGGTCTGATGATGGTTCTGAAGAAGATGATGTTAGTGAATCTGATATGTGTGATACTGGTCTGGTTGTAAGGTCAGGAGCTATCTTGAAGAAGGAAGCTGTTTTAGAGTCTGAGACCTTTTCAGAGTCTGACTTAGAGTCTGAAGCCTCATATGTGTCTGAAGCTGCTAAAACCTCATATGATGAACTAGCTGATAACTACAAGAAGCTGTATACCAGAAGTGCTGAGGTTTGCAAACAAGTGCTGGATCAGAAGGAGACTATTTTTCAACTGGAGGCTGAAAAGGGAGAACTTCTTGTGCAGAATTCAAATTTGAAAGAAGAAGTGAACCAGTTAAATTCCCAACTTGAACATATGAAAAAGCAGGTTAGAATGATGAATACTGCTACTAATGTGTTGGATGAAATCTTGGGTGCTCAGCAACAAGGAAAAACTGGATTAGGCTTTGATGATCAGACTCAGAACTCCAAACAGAAGATTCTTGTTAAAGAGTTTGTTCCTGCCACTAAAACTGATAATCCTGTGATTGGAGCATCTCAGATGATGCAAGCTCAGAAGAGACCTCAGATGCAAGGTCAGAAGTATGTTCAGATGCAAGGTCAGAAGTATGTTCAGATGCAAGGTCAGAAGCATGTTCAGATGCTACCTCAGAAGCAACCCCAGAAATTCTTCAGAAACAGAAGGAGGAGAAATCATCCATGGATCTGTCATCATTGTGGAAAGAAAGGGCATATCAAACCATTCTGCTTCAAACTTTATGGCTATCCTGAACATTTTCAGTATAGAAGAGTGGAACCAGCTGCTATCAGACACAATGTTCAGAAGGTGTGGAAGCCCAAAGTTCAGAATGTAGGTCTTATAGCTCATACTTCTTTGAGAGCCACTTCAAAAGAAGATTGGTATTTTGATAGTGGATGTTCAAGGCACATGACTGGTGTGAAGAAGCTGCTGAGCAATATCAGATCATATTCCAGAAGTTATGTGACATTTGGAGATGGTGTAAAAGGTCAGATTCTGGGTATTGGTGATTTGAACAGAGAAGGCTTGCCCAGACTCAATGATGTGCTACTGGTGGAAGGATTAACCTCTAATCTGATCAGTATTAGCCAACTTTGTGATCAAGATTTAAAGGTTAATTTCAACAAACTAGAGTGTATTGTTACTGATCAGGAAGATAAGATTCAGATGAGAGGCTGCAGATCCAAAGACAACTGTTACTTATGGGTTTCTGAAGAAGAAAGAAGTCTGACTTCTTGTCTTATGAGCTCAGAAGAGGAAGTCAAACTCTGGCACCAGAAACTGGGACATTTGCATCTGAAAGGCATGAAGAAAATCCTAAGTACTGAAGCTATCAGAGGTGTACCTAATCTGAAGATCAATGAGGACAATGTTTGTGGTGATTGTCAAATTGGGAAACAAACAAGAAAGTCTCATCCCAGATTAGTTCACCAGGTAACTACTAAAGTACTAGAACTTGTTCATATGGATTTAATGGGGCCCATGCAAGTAGAAAGTATTGGAGGGAAGAGGTATGCTTTTGTAATGGTAGATGACTACTCAAGATTCACATGGATCAACTTTGTTAGAGAGAAGTCTGATACTTTTGAAGTGTTTAAAGACTTATGTACTCAATTACAAAGAGAGAAGGATTGTGGGATTGTCAGAATCAGAAGTGATCATGGCAAAGAATTTGAGAACAAGAGTTTTTCAGAATTTTGTGCTTCTGAAGGTATAAAACATGAGTTTTCTGCACCTATCACACCTCAGCAAAATGGTGTAGTGGAGAGGAAGAATAGGACATTAGCAGAATGTGCAAGAGTTATGCTGCATGCTAAGAAGTTGCCATATATGTTTTGGGCTGAAGCTATGAACACAGCATGTTACATACACAATAGAGTCACTTTGAAGAAAGGAACAACATCTACATTGTATGAACTATGGAAAGGAAGGAAGCCTACAGTCAAATATTTTCATGTGTTTGGCAGTAAGTGTTACATTTTGGCTGACAGAGAAAATAGAAGAAAACTGGATCCTAAGTCTGATGAGGGCATATTCCTGGGTTATTCAGTAAACAGCAGAGCTTATAGGGTGTTTAATTCAAGAACTAAAGTTGTGATGGAGTCCATTAATGTGGTAATTGATGATCTAACTGCTGAGAAAGATAGAAGTGAGTCTGAAGTTGTTCCAGAGTCTGAACCATCAGAAGAACAAACTTCAGAAGCTGAAATTCATCCAGAGTCTGAAGAAGCAGATGTACATCCAGAACATAATTCTACCAATAAAGGGCCATCTACTAGAATTCAGAAGGATCATCCTAAGGAGCTTATCATTGGGAGTTTGGATCAAGGGGTCAGAACCAGGAGATCAGAACCAGCTGCTACTGATTCATGTTTTGTGTCTAAGTTTGAACCTAAAAATGTGAAAGAAGCCCTGACTGATGAATTTTGGATTGAAGCAATGCAAGATGAGTTGAATCAATTCAAAAGGAGTGAAGTGTGGGATCTAGTTCCAAGACCTGAAGAGCTGAATGTGATTGGCACTAAGTGGATATTCAAGAATAAAACAGATGAAAATGGTACTGTGGTCAGAAACAAGGCAAGGTTGGTTGCTCAAGGTTATACTCAAGTTGAGGGACTTGATTTTGATGAGACCTTTGCACCTGTGGCCAGACTAGAGTCCATAAGACTGCTGTTGGGTGTTTCCTGCATTCTCAAGTTCAAATTATTTCAGATGGATGTGAAGAGTGCATTTTTGAATGGATATCTGCAAGAAGAAGTTTATGTAGAACAGCCTAAAGGTTTTGTGGATCATCAGTTTCCTAATCATGTTTACAAACTGAAGAAGGCCTTGTATGGATTAAAGCAAGCACCAAGGGCATGGTATGAAAGGCTTACTCAATTTCTTGAGAAACAAGGTTACAGAAAAGGAGGTTCTGATAAGACCTTATTTGTGAAGAATGAACATGGAAGCCTGATGATTGCTCAGATTTATGTTGATGACATAGTTTTTGGTGGGATGTCTCAGAAGATGGTCAAGTTATTTGTTCAGCAAATGCAGTCAGAATTTGAAATGAGTTTAGTTGGTGAGCTGACATACTTTCTTGGATTGCAAGTCAAGCAAATGGAAGATACTATCTTCATTTCTCAAAGTAAGTATGCCAAGAACATAGTGAAGAAGTTTGGAATGGAATCAGCTGCTCATAAGAGGACACCAGCTGCTACTCATCTGAAGCTAACCAAAGATGAACATGGAGTATCAGTTGATCAAAGTCAGTACAGAAGCATGATTGGGAGCTTATTGTATTTAACTGCAAGCAGACCTGATATCACTTATGCTGTTGGAGTATGTGCAAGATATCAAGCTGATCCTAAGATGAGTCATCTGACACAAGTGAAGAGGATTCTGAAATATGTTAATAGCACAAGTGACTATGGAATCATGTACTCACACAGTTCAAGTTCTGAACTGATAGGATATTGTGATGCTGACTGGGCTGGAAGTGCTGATGACAGAAAGAGCACATCAGGAGGATGTTTCTTTCTAGGAAGTAATTTAGTTTCTTGGTTCAGCAAGAAACAGAACTGTGTTTCATTGTCAACTGCTGAAGCTGAGTATATTGCTGCTGGAAGTAGTTGCTCACAATTGGTGTGGATGAAGCAGATGCTGGAGGAGTACAACATTGAACAAGGAACTATGACATTGCTTTGTGACAATTTGAGTGCCATCAACATCTCTAAGAATCCAATTCAGCACAGCAGAACCAAACACATAGACATCAGACATCATTTCATCAGAAACCTTGTGGAGGACAAGATTATTCAGCTGGAACATGTAGCTACTGAAGAACAAGTTGCTGACATTTTCACAAAGGCCTTGGATGCTAAACAGTTTGAGAATCTGAGAAGCAAGTTAGGAGTGTGTTTGCATGAAGAGTTATAGCAATTACTGCAAACTGGATGTGAGGAAGCTAGAGTACCTGCCAGTTGTGCCTTTGCCAAGTGTGATCCTGAACCTAAGTCAGAGTCTGAGACTACTTTTGGCTATGTAGTTTTGAATCCCTATTTGAAGTCTGAGATTTGTCAGAATTTTGTGGCTAAAAAGGGGGAGAAAATCTTATGTAATATGTTGGCTCTGATACCATGTGTTGCTGCTCAGAGAATTAGTTCAAATTCAGCTTTCAGTGTTGTTCAGAAGTTATTTGTGAAGCTCAGAGTTCAGAACAAATATAACAAGAGCTGTCAAGATGTTATTGAGGGGGAGTATGTGTCTCAGGGGGAGTATAAGGTTGCTATGATCCTGAGTGTTTGTGGTCCTGAAGAACAATTGTGTGCAGCTCCTGAAGTGTTGGTTCTGATATGCTCTGATACCATATATTCAGAAGTAAGGGGGAGTTTGATGTATGCTGAGTGTTTGTTGAGTTACAGAGGGAGTGTGTGTGATGATCAGGAGTTGATCAGTAGCTCGGATACCTTGGAGTAGCTCTGATACCTTGTTTGTGATGATCAGGAGTTGATCAATAGGTTATGTGTGCTTCAGTAGCTGATTTGAACTGAAGCTGGTTTGTGTTTCTCATGATAGTCATAAATGAATCCGCTGCTAATTACTATGTTATGATTGATCATTGTGGAGTTCTTCATTGCTGAGTTGTTTATAAGGGAGATTGAAGAACTTGGATGGTTTTAGCCAAAAATTTGCCAAAGGGGGAGATTGTTGAGTATTTTGGTGTTGGCTGCATTGTTTGGCAAAACCAAGGTATTGAATAGAAACATCTTAGTATCTAGAACATTTCTTCAGTTGGAAGTTTTCTCATTTGAAACTGTTCAGTAGCAGAAATTTACATCAGAAGCTGAATGCTCATCAGAAGCACTGTAGCACTTCAGAAGCTGATTCAGGTTCTGATGCTCATGTTGACTTTTGTTGACTTAATCAGAAGCTGCATATTTTCAAGTTATTCTTGTGCGAATCTTTGCAAGATATGCTAAGGTTTTATTATGAATTAAAGCTTCTAGATTGCTGGTTGATTTGAAGAAGATTTTATTGAAGATTTGGTTCAAAGATATGATATTCATATTTTCCTGTTATAATCTTTAAAAGATTCAGAACAATTTTATTTGTTACATTATTGGACCAATCTTATTTCTGTAACAAATCAAATCAGAAGATTAGTTTTATTTTGCAAGACTGAAGGCTATATAAGGAGGAGGGCTGCTGCTATTCAAGATATGAATTAGAGAGAAAAATTCAGAGAAAAGAGTCTTAGAGTTTTTAAGCTTTTAGCTTTATTTGTGCACCACTCTTTTGAGTTGGTTTAGGTGTTTTGATTGAGTTGTAATCACTCTAAGCCTGTAGGTACGAGTGAAGTCAGATGTATTGAAGTTGTTCTTCAAAACAGAGTAGTTTTTGTTAAGGGGTTCAGTAACAGGTTTGTTACTTGAATAGGAAGTTAGTGGTCTCTAATACTCAACGTGTTGGGTAGAATTCAAGACTAGGAGGAAGTTAATTGCTTAGGCTGGGAACTGGGAGTCAGTGTCTTGAGTCATAAGGATTAATTCCTATAGTGGAATTCCTTCCTGGATTGGTATCCCCCAGAGTAGGAGGTGTTTACTCCGAACTGGGTTAACAAACCTTTGTGCCTGTTTTTAGCTTTCCTGCACTTTATATTCCTGCTGATTATTTGCTTTTATAATTGTGCTAAGTTCTGATCAGAACCTGCTAAGTTTTTAATCAGAACCAGAACCTGTTAAGTATCTTTGCCTGGCCAGAATTTCATAAAGGATTCATATCCAAAGTATCTAAACAAGTCTGAGTATTATAACTCCAGACATAAGGTGCAACAAAAGACTAAACCTTTCAAGACTAACCATAAAGGACCCATGAAAATATGGGTACCTAAGTCTGAGATAATTTTTGTTGCAGATATGCTTGTCATCCAAAGAAAAGGAAAGGTCTTGGTACCTGGACAGTGGATGCTCGCGTCATATGACAGGAGACAAGTCTATGTTCCAAACCCTGAACATGAAAGAGGGAGGAACTGTGGAGTTTGGAGGAAATCAGAAAGGAAAGATCATTGGTACTGGTAAGATAGGTAATTCTTCCCTGTACATTGATGATGTTTGGTTGGTATATGGACTTAGACATAATTTACTTAGCATAAGTCAATTATGTGACAGTAATTATGAAGTCCTGTTTACTAAGAACACCTGCACTGTAATCAACAACAAAGATAAATCTGTTGTGTTCAAAGGAAACAGGAAAAACAATGTTTATAAAATCAATTTTTCAGAACTGGTTGAGCAGAAGGTAGTTTGCCTTCTGTCTGTGAGTGATGAGAAATGGGTATGGCACAAAAGGTTGGGACATGCTAACTGGAGACTCATCTATAAGCTTAGCAAGTTGCAACTGGTCAGAGGCCTGCCAAACATTGACCATCACTCAGATGCTCTTTGTGGAGCATGCCAAATAGGAAAAATTTCTAAAACCTCTTTTAAATCCAAAAACATTGTTTCCACCTCAAGACCTTTAGAAATGCTTCACATTGATTTGTTTGGTCCTGTTGGAACAGCTTCAATCAATGGGAAGAAGTATGGGCTTGTAATTGTTGATGATTACAGTAGGTGGAATTGGGTTAAATTCCTTAGAACCAAAAATGAAACATATGATGTGTTTAACAAATTCTGCAAACAAGTACAAAATGAAATGACTTGAAAATTTTAAAAGTCAGAAGTGATCATGGTGGTGAATTTGAAAATGAACCATTTGAAAAAATTTGTGAAGATCATGGAACTCTCCATGAGTTCTCTTCTCCTAGAACTCCACAACAAAATGGAGATGTAGAGAGAAAGAATAGATCTTTGCAAGAAATGGCAAGAACCATGATCCATGAATCCAAAATTGCAAAGTACTTTTGGGCAGAAGCTGTTAACACAGCATGTTATATTCAGAACAGGATCTATATCAGACCTATTCTGAATAAAACAGCATATGAACTTTTTAAAGGAAGAAAACCAAGTATCTCTTATTTTCATCAGTTTGGTTGTACTTGTTACATTCTGAACAATAAGATCTACCTAAAGAAATTTGATGCTAAGGCTCAAAAGGGTATCTTTTTAGGATACTCAGAGAGATCTAAAGCATACAGGGTGTATAATTCTGAAACACATGTTGTTGAAGAATCAATACACATTAGATTTGATGATAAGAAGCCTGGTAATGAAATACCAGAGCTGGTTGAGAGTTTTGCAGATATAAGGCTATCAGAAGAACCTTCAGAACCTGAAAAACTCTCAGATGCTGACACTCCTCCTGAAGCCAATCAAGATCAGCATGGTTCTGAACAAACCCCTGATGATTCTTCAGAAGCTAATCCACCCAGAACCTCATTTAAGTACAAGTCTTCACATCCTGAGGAGCTGATTATTGGGAACAAGAACAGTCCAAGGAAAACAAGATCAACATTCTGTCAGAATGAGTCTATGATTGGACTGCTATCAATGATTGAACCCACAATAGCTGATGAAGCACTTGCAGATGATGGATGGATTGTAGCTATGCAAGAAGAACTGAACCAGTTTCAAAGAAATGATGTCCGGGATTTAGTTGCAAAACCAAATAACAAGAACATTATTGGAACAAAATGGGTGTTCAGAAACAAGCTTAATGAACAAGGAGAAGTGATCAAAAACAAGGCAAGACTGGTTGCTCAAGGCTACAGCCAGCAGGAAGGAATAGACTACACTGAGACATTTGCTCCAGTTGCAAGACTGGAAGCAATCAGGTTACTTCTTTCCTATGCAGTTAATCATGATATCATCTTATATCAAATGGATGTTAAGAGTGCTTTTTTAAATGGAGTTATTTCTGAAGAAGTTTATGTTAAACAACCTCCTGGTTTTGAAGATGTAAAACATCCCGATTTTGTTTTTAAACTTAAGAAATCTCTATATGGTCTGAAACAAGCTCCCAGAGCTTGGTATGAAAGACTAAGTAATTTCTTACTTAAAAATGATTTTGTAAGAGGTCAAGTTGACAATACACTCTTTAGAAAAACTCTTAAGAAAGACATCTTAATTGTGCAAATATATGTTGATGATATCATATTTGGTTCTACTAATGCCTCTCTTTGCAAAGAATTTTCCAAGTTAATGCAGGATGAATTTGAAATGAGCATGATGGGAGAGTTGAAGTTCTTTGTCCCTCCCAAAGTCATCAATATGCAAATGTGTTTTCTGTTTTCAGTTCTGAAATGTTTTAACAAAACACAGACACACTTTCATATTTTCATCATACATGCTCAAATTGATATCAGACATGTTCAGTTTTTCAAAACATATTTAAAAAACTCTAAACAGTTCTGTCTGAAAGTCTCACTTTGGTATCAGACATGTTCAGTTTTTCAGATCCTTATTTAAAAAACTCTGAACAGTTATGTCTGAAAGAGTTCAGCAGCACATGAGCTAAATGCTCTGATTCTCAGTTTTCTGAAAAGGGTTCAGTTGTGCTAAAACCTTCAGTTGGTATATGATCTGAACAATTTTGTCTAAAATAGTTCAGTGATACTAAACAGAATGTACTAAACAAATATGCTCTGAACAATTTTTTTTATCTCACATGTTTTCAAACTCTCTTAAAAATTCTGGAAATTTTCTTTTTGTTGATGACAAAAGGGGGAGTAAAAGTAAACAAGTATTAAGGCTCCTGAGTTTAGAATATAAGTTAATTTATGTCAGTTAATTAGCTTATGAGGGGGAGTAAAAGTAAACAAGTATTAAGGCTCCTAAGCTCAGAACATAAGTTAATTTCTGATTAAAATTAACTTATGAGAACAATTTATTATCTCTTAGCCTCTGTGTGCGCACTCGTTAAAAAACGCGCAATCCCCCGAGGACGTGTACGAACGCTCGGGAGGCTTTGTGAAGTCGCCACCAAAGTTTTTGTGTAAAGGGAACGTTGATAAACCCTTAATTTTTTTATTTGAAGGGAAACGATAATAAAACCCTTTGACGATGAGGAAGAGGATTGGTCATCGCAACCATTGTCGGGTTTGGGAGTCGATTACGCAAGGGGAAGGTATTAGCACCCCTCACGTCCGTTGTACTCAACGGGAACCTTCTATTTGGCTAAAGCTTAAAATGTTTTTAAATGTTTTGCGCGCATGCTTGTCTATGTCAAAAGAAAATATAATAAAAGGGGGAAAAAGAGATAAAAACAAACGAAAGGAAAAAGAAAGCTTTTTTATTATTGCGCTTGACAAGATGTCGATCTTGCTCCTACGTATCTCCCGGTAGTCGGAGAATTCAAAGCGTACGTAGTTCTTTGGTAGAAAAACGTACATATGTTGGTTATTTTTAGATGGACGATGTTTTAACCGAATTCTTGCGATTAAACGTAGCTTGTATGCTCGCGCATGGGAGACTTAATCGTATAGCTTGTATGCTCGCGCATGGGAGGCTTATTAAGCGTTTGTTTAAAATCGCGCTAGAATGTTAAAAGGCATGTCCGTTGGGGTAAAAGGATTTGAACTGGTCGCTATGGGACCAAAAGGGGTGCAATGGACTCAAACGAGTCGATCATTGACCGGAATGACTCAAACGAGTCGAGGGGGGGTTCGATTGATCCAATGGGATCAAGAACGGGTACAATGGACTCGATCGAGTCTAACATTGCCCGGAGTGACTCAAACGAGTCGAGGGATTGAATCTAGTGGCCACGGGGGACCAAAAGGTTCGGATTGACCACAAGGGGCCAAGAATTGGTTTGGTATGGTTGGATACGTTGAAAGATGGAATGACGATTGTCCGAACGACGAGACATACGTCACGCATTCGTACAATCGGGGCAATGGAGAGACATACGTCAAACCATCCCTTTTTCATTCAAGTTTTTGGTTGAATTTCTTAGAAATCCCAAAGGTTATCAAAACACTTGGTTAGAAACCCAAAATGAAGAGGTTTTAACAATTTTGTGAAAAAACGCACAAGTTCGGCTCGTTTTGCAAACGGTTTTGAAAAGCGAACAAATACGGCTTATGTTCACGTTTGGTTTGAAAATCATGAACAATGTTTTTTTGTTCAAGTTTGGATTTGAAAGTGATGAACATAGCTTGTTTGTTCAAGTTGTTTTGAAAGTTTGTGAACATAACTTGTTTTGCAAGTTATCCACAAAGTGTTGCTCGAACTTGCGAATCCTTCAAAATTATGCTAAATCTTTGATAAGGTTTGGAAAATGTGAGTTTTAAACCTCCTAGGTTCTGAGCTCTTGGGCTAGAACCTCAAAAATTGGCCATTTGGGAGCCTAAACTCAGATTCTGAGTTCTGTCATGGTCGCACTGCGACCATGACTTCGCACTGCGAACAATGCAAATTTTTGAGTTCAGAAGCTGTTTCTGAACTGTTGTTCAGAAACAACTTTTGAACACACACTCAGAACCTTTTAGGGGAGTGAAAAGCTTTGAGTTTTGCAATGAAAAGGGCTGGACAAACCAGTTTTGATGTTTTGCAAACCTTGGGATTTCTTTTGAAATTCAAAAGGGGTTTTTTTAGAGCAAAAGGTTTTGAACCAAAATTGGTATGCAAACACAATTATAAATGCAAGATAATGACTTAGAACACTTACAGAAATCCTTAGCAAAGCTCCTGCTGCAATGAACTTGGATTGGTTGAAGGTTCTTGCAAAGTTTTAACAAAGGCAATGATCTTGTGCAAAGCTTTGTGTTTGGAATTGATTTTTGCTAGTGCTTTGTGCTGTTTTCTCTGGTTGTTTGTAAGTGTATCAAGTGTTAGTGAGTAGTGTTTCTAAGTTAGAATCATGCTGTTTTCTCTGGTTGTTTGTAAGTGTATCAAGTGTTAATGAGTAGTGTTTCTAAGTTAGAATCATGTTGTGTTTCCTCTTGCCTTGCATCTCTATTTATAGGCCAAAATGCAATCCAATGCAATGATGGAAAATCCATAGGACCTAGCTGATTTGTGGGCTAAATTCAGGCTAAATGGCTTTGCATTTAATGCTAATGGATAGAGGTAACCCTGCCTTGTGCCAAGGGTTAAAACCTTGACTGATTTCAGCCATAAATTCAATGGTCTTTGGATAGAAATGATGAGGAAACATGGCTAGATTGCAATTGGCTATGCTTGGGGATTGATCCTTGCAATCTTGATGGTTGGGCAATAAAAACGTGCACTGTGATGTGCAGAGGTTGGGGGAAGCAAAAGGCAACATGTGGGCTGGTGTGAGAGGGATGAAAAGCTGCTGAAAAACAGGGCAGCAATCATGGCTTTTTGCAAGTGAAAACCAGCTGGGTTTGACTGGTTTTGGGGGAGAAAGCTGGAAGAAAATCCACAAGCTGGTGGCTGGCAACCTCAGGGTCAGTAGCAGGTCACTTGGGAGGGACAAGAGCTGCCCAAGGGCAAGCCCACTTGCTTGCCACCTGCTAGGTTGGAAGAAAAAGCTTCTTTCCTTGGCATTAATGGCAAGTCCTTCAACTTTGGCTTTGCTGAGCCAAAAAGGTCATGAATGATGATAAAACAATAATAAAAATCAAATGTAACAAAAACTGGAATTAAAATCAAAGAAACAAAAAATCTGCAAAAAAATTCGCAGACTTCGCACTGCGAAGTGACCTTCGCACTACGAAGTCACCATTTTTGAAATGTTGACTTTTTTGGTTGACTTTTGTTGACTTTGACTTTTCTCCTCTTTTTGATTTTTTTGAAAATGTTTTGAAAAGGCTTAGGACAAAATTGGGGTACTACACTCTGAATTACTTTTTGTGAGATATATCACTCTTTAATGAGTTAAAATGAATTTAAATAACTTGGATAAGACTCAGGGAGCTTACAAAACTCATCCTGTGGATTATCAAACTTAGGGGGAGAGCTTACAAACCTCATAACCTGAAGTCAGCTTGTTATTTATAATTCTGAGTGATAATTTCACTTTATTGTTTTAAGTTAAATTTGATTAACATGGATAAGAATCAAGGGGAGCTTGCAAACCTCACCTTGAGAATTATCAGACTAAGGGGGAGCTTGCAAACCTCATCCTGAAGTCAACTTGTTAATTGAAGTTAACAACAATTCTGAAATTCTCACATTTCTGTTTTAAACTGAATTTAATTAACCTGGATCAAACTCAGGGGGAGCTTGCAAACCTCATACCCTGCAGTTAACTTGTTAATTAAATTCACAACAATTTTCTTTTAATACTTATGTTTGTCATCATCAAAAAGGGGGAGATTGTTGGAACAAAATGTATGAACAACTCTCTTTTGGGTTTTGATGATAACAAAGTGTTAAAAAGAAAATTGAAATTGCTAATGCTTTGTTCCAATTGTGCAAAACCATGTTCTTAATGTTTGGTAATTAATACTGGTTATGGAAGAACAAGCTAAGAGCAAGAAGGAAAGCATAAAAGCCTTGTTGCAAGTATGAAGCAAAACTGGGTCTGAAGCAGCTTCTAAAGACTGAGTCTGAAGACTGCGTCTGAAGAAGTGCTTCTGAAGACTGTGTCTGAAGAAGTGCTTCTGAAGACTGCGTCTGAAGGGTGCGTCTGAAGGCTGAGTCTGAAGGTCAACAAAAGTCAACGTCTGAAGGCTGAGTCTGAAGGTCAACAAAAGTCAACGTCTGAAGAAGTGCGTCTGATGAACAGTGCTTCTGAAGGGTGCGTCTGAAGACCTGCTTCTGAAGAGAGCTTCTGATGAACAGTGTCTGAAGAAGCTTCTGAAGTCTGACTCTGAAGGAAAAACAACTGTCACTGTCTTCATTTAATGCCTGCACTGTCAGAACAACTCAATGGAACAGTTGTCTCCTTGGCCAAAACATTCTCCAGCTTTTAAGGAAAGAATTCAAAAAATGCGTGCTCTGTTTTCTGCAGTTCAGCACACAAATTCAGCTGGACCTAGCTTCCAATTTGCAACGGCTCTTTGCTGGATTTCTGGGCAATTCTCAGTAGCTCTTTTATCCTCTATAAAAGGGTGAAGATTTGACGAAGAAAATGGCTAAGACTCAAGAAATTAACTGACTGAAATTCTGCTCTGTTTTGCTGTCAAAAATACGAAAGTCACCAAAACTCTTAGAAATTCTTACAAACTTATCATCTTAGAATTTCTTAAGTTTAGAGTCTTAAACCTGAGTTGTATTTTGTGAACACCTCTGATATTTGATCAAGTGTTCAACTCAAACTTACTTTCTTTGTAAATCAGTTTGAATCAAGTCTCAGTCTACGTGCTGAGCAAACAGAAGTCTCTTTACTTTGTGTATTGAGCAATTTGAAGTCTCTTAGCTTTGTGCTTTGAGCAGAGAAGTCTCTTGACTTTGTGTCTTGAGCATTGGAAGTCTCTTGACTGTGTGTCTTGAGCATTAGAAGTCTCTTGCTAAGTGCTTGAGCATTTGAAGTCTCTTAACTTTGTGTTTTGAGCAATTGTAATCAGTTTGATTATAGTTAAATCTCCTGTAAGTAACAGGGGGACTAGACTACTTCCGGTTTGTGGAAGGAACTAGTATAAAAACCTTTGTGTCTCTCCTTCCCTTTCTCTCATCTTTAATTATCCGCTGCTACCAAACTCTGAGGAAGTTTCAGAATCTGATTCTGAACTTAAACATAAGTTTTGAGAAAAGGAAAAACAGCCCACACAATTCAACCCCCCCTTCTTGTGTGTTTTTCTCACCTTCAACAAGAAACGAAGACAAGCAAAGAACACAACTTTTCCTATACAAGTACACAAGCATGATGGCAAATGAAATTAATTAAATTAAATAGTTGTATGATACCAAGCCCAAGAGATAAAGCGTCATGATAGCCCAACCCAAATATATTTCAACATGCTAGAATAGAAGGGCATAAGCGGCATAATGTAAAAAAAAAGAAGTGCTGAAGTGGGAAGTCTTAACACATGAGGAACGAGAATTGCAAAAGCCAAGAAGGGGAATTAGAAGTCACAAGTGGCTTTGGCCGTGATACAAACAAGAATTCTTACTTATGAAGAAAAAGAAATTTTGGCCTTTTGGGGGAAACAAGAAGAGGCGGTCACATAAAGCAAATTGGAGAAGGCATATAAAGAGGGCATCTCAATTGAGTGGGAGGGGACGCTACAGAGAGGAAAGACACAGAATTGGAATTGGGGATTGAACACTTCAAAGAGAAAGAAGAGTTTGGAGTATAGATTGAAGCTTAAATCTGTCATCTTTTGTTGGTTATTTCTTACTCTTAAATTCATAAATTCTTTATCTATTTTAGTGTTCTTCTTGATTATGAATAGTTAAATATTTTCTAGGTTCAGGTGGATCTTGCAAGTTAAGAGACTTGTAATGTTCTTGTTTATTAATTTGAATTTCAGTTTTTATTCCAATCAAGTTTGTTCTATTAATTTTATCACATGATTAGGAATGATCAAACCTTTGCATGTCAATAATCAACTTAATTGATCAGCGATCGTACTGCAATTAGTTGGTGGACCTATAGGACAACTGAGACTAGAATTATTGCATGATCAAACCTTAATTTTAGTCTTCTAATCATTCAACCTTTTTGTGCTTTATGCTTTTCTTGGTTTCAACTCTTTGAATGACCAAACAAAGTGTTAATTTAGGAAAAAGAATATTAATCATGAATGACCAAACAGATTAATAGTTTTAGTAAAGGGATTGGTGATTGAATGAAAATGAAGGAATTTAATTAGAACTAGACATAAAGGAATCGAACTTGCAAGTGAAATGTTAGTACTCGAAAGCAAGTATTAGTTTTTATATCGTTCCACAGGGATTAATGTGATATCATATTCCGTTCAACTTCGATTATCGTCTTAAGTTAGGGTTTACTTGTTTGTTTTACTACACTACTCATAATTTTAAAACATAATAAATAAATGGTAGAGTAATAGGACATAGAAGGTGTTAGGATTAACTTTCATCAATCAAACATCGTTTATATCCGATTGATTACAAATACGAGTTCTAGCGTTTTCTTATATATGACATTATTACGTATTGCTCACAACATCATTGATTTCCCAAATGATGTCTTGAGATCGATTGTATCGTTTAATCGATGATTTCTCAATCTATTAAACGATCCAAAAGCATTAAGACCCAATACTATAATGTAATTATCAAAACCAAATCCCATTTCTAGAATTTCTTATCTTGATAGAAAATCATTCTAAACCTAGATTCAAAAGTCTTTTTCAACAACATTTAAATCAAACATATGATTGAAAAGCAAGAAGAAATTCAATGGTATATAAAAATAGCTAGAATCATATATTGAATAATCAAAAGTTTACAACATGAGTGATTGATTACCTATCAATCCCAACAAAGGAGATTGGTTGATCATTGTCATGACAACACTTGCAAAATAAGAAAGGAAGATGAAGATAGTTGAGAGCTTGATGTCTCAAAGCTTCTTAAGATCTTCTTCAATCCAAATCTAATTGCTATATGAAGTTTTTCTCCCTCTATGCCTATTCTCTTTCAAAGATGATAAGTTTTCTAAGCTCTGGAAAATATTATAACTGATAAAAAATTATATTTCTAAGAAATGAGCTTAAAAATCCTTAAATATGCTGAGAAAATGTTCGCTCGCTACAAGCGACCAGCCTGTCGCTTGTAGCGAGGACTTCAGTTGGCCAATCATAGAGCTCCACGTCACCATCAGCATTAAACCGCCCATGTGGTCGCTATAGCGAGCAGGTCTGTCGCTACTAGCGACCAGCCTTTGAAATTCCCTGCCTAGGCTCGCTTCAAGCGTCCAGTTCATCGCTACAAGCGATGAACCCTGGAAAATCCCTGCCTAAGCTCGCTTCTAGCGATGGATGCTGCGCTTCAAGCGATGGATCACTGAAAATCTCTGCCTATCCTCGCTACTAGCGATGAGTCTTGCGCTTGTAGCGATGGCATCAAGAAAACCTTCATTCTTTTGCATCAATCAGGTTCAAGCATGTATTTCCTGCATAAACACATGGGGTAAGGCTTAGGATCACATTCATTGCATTTCTAACACATTTATGCCCTAATCCTAAGGTAACTTGTACAACAAGTAAACATAAGTGCCTAAATTTGTACCAAAATATAACAACATTTAAGCACTTATCAAACTCTCCCCAACTTACATTTTGGTTTGTCCTCAAACCAAAGAGCAAAAGGAAATTTTCATAGCTTTAAAAACCACAGTATTGAGCAATTTAGCAAGGGATTCAAAAGTGCGAAGAAATAATTATCAAGTGAGTGATTCAAATGTGATTGCGCAAGCTTAAGTCCAGTTTCTCATCAAACAAGATACATTCTACAAATGTGAACTAGTTCTAAACACAAGGAATTAAATCATACAATCCTAAACAAGCAACATGTTTAAATTTGAACCAAACCTAACACACTTCTTTATAAAGTATATGAACAATTGAAATCATTTGTGAGGGTTATGAACACTCATCCAATAAACATGATAACATACAATCAAATTATGTGTCTATCTAATTATCATTTCCAAAAGCATAAAAGGCATTGATCAAAAGGACTTTAAGGGTTGTAATTGGGCTAGGCTACAAAAGAATTGTCATATGTGGGATATTTGAATTCAAATGGCCAAGCAAAAGGAAACATTCAAACTAATTACAACTTCCTTCTTTCTCCAATACAACACTTTGTGAATTTCATTCTTTTCTATTCTTGATTGATTCTTGACAACTTTTCTTATTTTTTTTCTTTTCTTGCAAACCCTTTTCATTTTTCTCTTTTCTTTTTCTTGGTTTGCTTTTCTTTCTTTTTTTTTCTTTTCTTTGTTGTCAAGATCAAATATCACATTCACCATACATTGACTTAAATAAAACCTTCCTTTCTCCCCAACTTATTCCAATGATACCCTAATCGAATGTTCCTTTGTTATTATGGCAAAGGTCAATAAAAACGACGGATAAGGGTTCAAAAGAAAACAACAATCAGAATTTAATAAAGAGTTAATTGTGAACTGAATTTTTTTTACAAACTCCGGCAATTTAAATAAGCAGATGAGCTTATTAAATTGACAGTCCACAGTTAACAATTCTGATTCCATTAGGCTCAGATGGGTTAACAGATACTCACACATCTCACAGGGTAGGTTCATTTGGTCAAGTATTTCTCTCAATGTTAAAAAAATTGCCTTGATCATTTCAATGCTCTTATACAAATTAAAACAACAACAGATTTAACATAATCTAACTGAGTTAAACATGGTATTGGTCTCCTGCATATATATACATTGGTTGAGGATTCCTCACATTTTTGGCTAGTTCTACATTGGTTCAAAACTAAACACATGCTTGCTTAAAAACTGAATAAATTAACTTGTGTGTGTGTAAAGAACTTATTCACATTAAAGAATATACCTAGAAAAACAAGAAAATGAGTACCTTAGCTGCGCGCTTTAACACTCATTCTTATCATTATCACTCAGATGATTCACAGTTCAAGCATTGCTTTTGAATCATTCATCTTTCTTTCAAAATTTGTTGGGATTTTCAAAAAATTTTAACATAAATAAACACTAAAGCATAAATAAAATATAACTAAACTAACATGTTATACCCAAAATATAAATAACATAATAGCAAAAAGGTACATCATCCAAAGTACATAAAACATACTCAAAGTACAAAGCATAAATCAAAACGTTAAAGTACAAAGCTGAATAAATAAAACGAAAGGGAAAACAAATCAAGATCTGCAGCTCTGCATCAATCTGAATCTGTGGCCATGTCGTCCTCAGAGTCAGTCAAGTCAGCTGCCATGCGATCAATAGAGTTTGTAGCAAATGAAGAATCATCACCCAGATCAGCATCGACATCAACGTCGTCATCACCATCGTCACCAGCATCCTGATCATCACCAGCACCAGCTGCATCTGCCCCTCCTGGAAAGAATGGCCTGTCCCCAGTCCAAGCAATGTGCTCGGAGAAGAACGCAGGTGTCCACGGGCTCTGGCCACTGTCATGCAGATGGCTCTGAAGCGTAGTAAGTGCCCGGTGATTTGACGCATTCTGCGCCAACAAAAGAGAGCCCACAGTAGCAGAATCCCAACTCGAAAAGTCCAAAGGTGGAATGGTCGGGTGGCTAGGGTGGCTAGTAGTCTGAGGTGGTGGTGGTGGCATATGAGAAGGTCCTGCTGAGGATGACGGTCCAGCTGAGGTATGAGGAGGTGGTGGTGGGGCAACAGGTGCAGGTGTAGAGCAGTACCTATTGATGTATCTATCATCAATAGGATTTTTAATTTCCTCATCAACCTGTGATGGTATGTGCACTCTAGCTCTCCTACAAAGACCCATGATCAACCCGGGAAAAGTCAAAGGGCATTTAGGTTTGCCCGGGGGTAATAAACCACTCTCAGCAACTACCCTCATCTCATTTGCTATCAGTCTAGCAACGTCAACCTGACGCTGAGTGAGGATATAATGGATAAGAGGGGTCACATCTAGGGTGGTGGAGGATGTGTGAGATTTAGGGCGGATGTTATAAAGAATAAGGGTAAGGATTACCTGAGCCTCAGTGGTCATGTCATCACGGAAAGCTCGGAAAGGCTTACCCGAAGCCCTACTCACATCATAGCTCTTCCCCTCCTGGAAGATCTCTTGTGCTATCAGCTCATGATCCCAATTGCCACTCTTCTGATGCTCACAGAAGTCACATAGCCTAGAACGTACGAGTGGATGATCCTCTGCAAGTAGCTCCAGAGGCTTGCCCAAATATGCGTTGATAGCCATGCGATCAAAAGTGATGGCGCGTCCTCGAACGAAAGTAGTCCAAGTAAACTCATCAGAAGGATCAGAGGGGATCGCGTTCGCGTAAAATTCGCGCACAATGTCATAGTTGATCTTCCGGGGTGGCGTGCAAAGAATACCCCACTTCCTCTCGTTTATCATGGCAGCTAAGCCTCCATACTCCCCCTCTTCAGAAATCTCAAACCTCTTCTCAGACCAGATGCGTCTTGTCCTCAGCTCCTCGTATCTCTCTTGGTTCCTCCAGCTTAGGAAACGACTCGCATCGTGTTGTGGAATGTTGACTCTCGGTCTTGACGAGGAACTCTCAACATTCCTTTGACGTTTAGACGAGGTTTTAGGTGCCATACCTACAAAAGGATCAAAACAGATGAAAGTTAAGTAGGATGCAAGTCAGGTTTCAATCAAAATCAAAATAAAACAATTTTCTGGTTTCATCGCTACAGCGACAGATTGGTCGCTTGTAGCGAGGAAACCCAGAAATTGCCTCTTTCCTTCGCTACAAGCGTACTGTAGCGAGGAAGACCCTTTTCAGATTTTCATGTTTTTCTTGATTTTAACTAACTTGTAGCATGCGAAATCAACATCAAAGCTAAAATAAATGACTAACAATCACCTAAACTTCCTAAATCCTCAAAAACCCTAATTTATTTTGAATTTTTACAAAGGGTTTTTCCAAAATAGAAATCCTATGAACAAGAGGATTAAAAGAGAGTTTCCCTAGTGATTCTAGGTCATTTATAACAACTTAATCTAAGCATAACAATGGGTAAACAACTGGGTATGCTTAATTTCAAAAATTCGCAAAAACCCTAAACCCTAAAATATGAAATCAGCATGCAAGCACCAAAACACAGTAAAAAGCTGAAAAATATGAACAGACAGGGACGAAATACTTACTTGAGTGATTGTTTTACAAGATTATTGCAGGTACAGAGTGAATTTGCAGATTTGTGTAGAAACAGAAAGATGAATAATGCAGAAATGAAGCAGAATGGAAACAGATGGAAAGCAATATGTTCAGATGCGAAAATAAAAGCTAGAAACGGCTATAATAATAAATGAAAGTGGTTGGGGGGGTGGCTGAAGCGACAGGTCTGGCCTGGGTATTATAAAACTGTTTTCTGATACGATCGCTACAAGCGCGCGATTCGTCGCTATAGCGACAGGTAAAAAGCCCATCGCTACAAGCGAACTGTGGCGCTACAAGCGCAAGTGCAAAAACTGTCGCTACAAGCGACAAGTGCGTCGCTACAGCGACGTAGTGTAAATTCCATCGCTACAGCGATGAGTTGGTCGCTGTAGCGACCATGACAGGAAACAGAAAAATAAATTTTTGAGTTCTAGCCACTATCCCAACATGCATAAATACTTGTACAGAAGTAAACTAACACTGAAAACACAACATACTTACAAAATTGGGGTGCCTCCCAACAAGCTCTTGTTTAACGTCATTAGATCGACGCCTGTTTCGCTTATGCATATGAATCGATGAGTGAAATCGTTGTCGTGTGCCGAACGACTTCACCTCCAAAATATGGCTTAAGCCTTTGTCCATTCACTGTCCATGTCGACTTGGTGATAGGATCCTCAAGTTCCACAGCTCCATAAGGCTTAACTTCCTTTATCATGAACGGACCGGACCACTTGGACTTCAATTTACCCGGAAATAGTCGAAGCCTTGCATTGAACAGCAACACCATCTGACCAGGCTTGAATTCCCTCTTCATGATCTTCTTGTCATGATACCGTTTAACTTTTTCCTTATAGAGCTTGCTTGACTGATAGGCTTGGTCACGCATCTCCTCTAACTCATGCATTTGAAGTTTCCTCTTCTCCCCAGCTTGCTCTTGATCAAAGTTCAAAAACTTGAGCGCCCAAAACGCTTTGTGCTCCAACTCGACCGGCAAGTGGCATGCTTTCCCATACACCAACTGGAATGGTGTGAAACCCGTAGGAGCTTTGTATGCGGTCCTATAGGCCCACAACGCTTCGTCCAGTTTCATCACCCAATCCTTCCTTGAAGATGACACGGTCTTCTCAAGTATCCGCTTGATTTCTCGGTTGGATACCTCGGCTTGACCGTTCGTCTGTGGATGGTATGGTGAAGCTACCTTGTGCTTTACTCCATAGTGCTCAAGTGCTTTTGCTAACTGCTGATTGCAGAAGTGTGAACCTCCATCACTTATTAGCACTCTTGGAGTTCCAAATCGGGAAAAGATGTTTCTTTTCAGAAACTTGACCACTGTTTTGCTATCGGCTTTTTGAGATGCTATTGCTTCAACCCACTTTGACACATAGTCGACAGCCACCAGAATATACTCGTTGTTCAAAGAAGATGGAAATGGCCCTACAAAGTCAATACCCCAACAATCGAAGACTTCGACTTCAAGGATACTTTGTAGAGGCATTTCATTCCTCTTTGAAATCCCTCCGGTCTTCTGGCAACTCTCGCATTCTTTCACATGTTCATAACAATCTTTGAACAACGAGGGCCAATAAAAGCCAGCTTGAAGAACTTTAGCTCCAGTTCTTTCTCCACTGTAGTGACCACCATATGGCGAGTTGTGACAATGCCACATGATGTCCTTGGCTTCTTCTCTAGCAACACATCTTCTTATTAAGTGGTCTACTCCAATCTTGAATAAGTACGGGTCATCCCAAATGAATTGAGTGGCGTCTCTCAACAACCTCTTCTTCATTTGCCATGTATAATCCTCCGGTATGAACCCCGTTGCTTTGTAATTGGCCATGTCCGCGAACCACGGTCTTTCTTGCACCATAAGCAATTGTTCATCCGGGAACTCTTCAAGGATGTCCCTTTCATTCTTCGTTATCTCTTTGTTCACCAATCTGGACAGATGATCAGCTACTAGGTTCTCAGTCCCCTTCTTGTCCTTAATCTCCAAATCAAACTCTTGGAGTAGCAACATCCATCGGATGAGTCTCGGCTTTGAGTCGGGTTTGGTAATCAAGTACTTGATAGCTGCATGGTCAGTCCAAATAACAATTTTTGAACCTATGAGATACGAACGAAATTTTTCTAATGCGAACACTATGGCAAGTAATTCTTTTTCAGTGGTAGCATAATTGACTTGTGCGTCATTTAAAACTTTACTTGCGTAGTGTATAGCATGAAAAATTTTGTTTTTGCGTTGACCTAACACCGCGCCTACCGCATAATCACTAGCATCGCACATAAGTTCAAAATCGTAAATCCAGTTTGGTGCGGTGATTATGGGTGCGGATGTTAAGCTATCCTTCAAACTATTAAAAGCATTTAAACAGTCAATATCAAAATCAAACGACTTATCTTTGTTGAGCAAGTTGCTCAATGGCTTTGCGATTTTTGAGAAGTCTTTGATGAATCTCCGATAGAACCCGGCATGGCCTAGGAAGCTTCGGATTCCTTTGACATTGACTGGTGGTGGAAGTTTTCCTATCACGTCGACCTTAGCTTTATCAACTTCAATACCCTTTGAGGAGATCTTGTGACCAAGGACAATACCCTCGGTTACCATGAAGTGACACTTCTCCCAATTGAGCACCAAGTTGGTTTCCTTGCACCGTTTCAGTACCGTGTCCAGATTCTCCAAGCATAAATCAAATGATGACCCGAAAACTGAGAAGTCGTCCATGAACACTTCAATGCTTTTCTCTATCAAGTCGGCAAATATAGCTTGCATGCATCTTTGAAATGTTGCTGGAGCATTACATAAACCGAACGGCATGCGTCGATATGCGAATACCCCAAAAGGACATGTGAAAGCAGTCTTTTCGTGATCGTCTGGATTCACCGATATCTGATTGTAACCTGAATACCCATCAAGGAAACAGTAAAAAGCTTGTCCTGACAGCCTCTCTAGCATTTGATCCATAAATGGTAGAGGAAAATGATCTTTTCTCGTTGCTTTGTTCAACCTCCGGTAGTCAATACACATCCTCCAACCGGTCACGGTTCTCGTCGGTATGAGCTCATTCTTCTCATTTGTGATAACTGTCATACCTCCCTTCTTAGGGACAACTTGAACCGGACTAACCCATGTGCTATCCGAGATCGGATATATCATGCCGGCTTCAAGTAGCTTCACTACTTCTTTCCGGACTACTTCTTTCATGTTTGGGTTTAGCCGTCTTTGAGGTTGTGCCACCGGCTTATAATCCTCTTCCATCATGATCTTGTGCATACAATAGGAAGGACTTATCCCTTTTAAGTCGGATAGTGTCCAACCTATTGCTTCCTTGTTGGACTTCAAAACTTCGACCAATCTTGTTTCTTCTTGGTTTGATAAGGAACTACTAATGATCACCGGTTTTGTACCCTCTTTGTCAAGAAACACATACTTCAAATGTGAGGGCAATATCTTCATCTCCGGTTTCACTTCTTCTACTTTAGCATCATTCGTCAATTCCTCGATTTTGGCTTTGTGAGGAGGAATTTCCTTCAACGAATCGAGCTCCTTCAAACACTCTTCAAGCTCTAGCTCATCTTCTTCTCCTAGGATACTTAGTGCGTTTGTCAAAACTCTCTCAAGATGCGTCAAATCATGCAACTGGTTTCTCGTATCAACTATCAATTCTTCCGTTGCATCCATCTTGAAGCACGCAGCTTTATCACTAGGGAACTTCATGGCTTCATGGATGTTGAAATTGACTTCTTCATCGTCCACACGGACTTTCATCAAGCCTCCGTCAAGATCAATCATCATCCGTGCCGTTTGCATGAAAGTTCTTCCAAGAAGTAGTGGCACATCATCATCCTCCGGAATATCCATCACTACAAAGTCGACGGGGAACAAGAACTTGTCGACTTTCACCAACACGTCTTCAGCAATTCCCAATGGACGAGTGTAGGATTTGTCGGCCAATTGCAAGGTTAAGTTGGTTCTCTTCACAACTATATGACCTATCCTTTTGACAACGGATAGTGGTATTAGGTTGATGCTTGAACCCAAATCAATAAGTGCCTTGCCGACATCAACATTGCCAATGGACACGAGCAATGTAACTTTGCCCGGATCTCTCTTCTTTCTTGCCAATGTGTTCTGGATGATCTCACTACAATTTGCATCTAGCAAAATTGTTTCTTCTTCATTGAACCTTCTCTTCTTGGAAAGGATTTCCTTCATGAACTTGGCATAGGTAGGCATTTGCTCTAAGGCTTCCGAGAATGGTATATTGATTTGTAACCTCTTGAAAACTTCAAGGAACCTAGCAAACTGCCTCTCCTTCTCTTTTTTGGCTGGTGTAGTTGGGTAAGGTAGGTGCGGTGTTGGTGCATTCTTCACTATATCTTGCTTCTTGCTCTTCTCCTTCACCACATCCTTCTTCCATACAATGTTTTCATTTTCAACTACATCCTTATTATTTTTTTCTACTTCTACATCCTCTATATGTACATCCTCTATTTCTTCCTCATGCCCTTCATCTTCATCCTTCTCCTTCACCTCATTCTCAACCACCCTTCTTTCTACTTCTAAATTGTCCCCGATACCTTGACCAATTACCTTCCCGCTCCTTGTAGCTATTGCCTTGCAATTTTCGTTGTCTCTTGTTGCAAGGACTTCCTCATCAAAATGACTTAATTGTCATTTCGATGATGATGCATGATCCTTCGGGTTGGTTTGTGTGTTGGCGGTAAAGGTTCCGCCTTGTTGAGTAGCTTGAGAAAGTTGTTGTGCCAATTGACCCACTTGCGTCTCCAGGTTTTTAATGGACGCATCAGTGTTCTTCTGGTTGGCCATTGACTGCTGCATGAATAAATTGAGGGTTTCATCAGTGGATTGGTTGCGGTTTTGTTGTGGAGGTTGATATTGGTTGTAGTTCTGGTAAGGTTGTCGGTTGTACTGCCCAGCTTCTCCTCTCCAACCTTGGCCATAATTTGGGTTATTCCCTCTTGGGAAGTTATTTGGATGGTTTTGGAATTGGTTAGGAAACTGTTGAGGCCTTGGTTGATTACCAACATAGCTTACCTCTTCTGTGGGGGGTGGACAGAATCCGGTTGGGTGGTCTCCCGAACAAAGCTCGCAAGATGCGACTTGGTGTTGTCTTCTTTGCTCGTTCTGAATGTCCTTCATCTGTTGGGGAAGGTTGGCCATTTTCTTTGTCAACTCTTCCACTTGTTGCGTGAGCAACTTGTTTTGTGCAAGGATCGCATCATTAGTTCCCAACTCTAAAATTCCTGTCTTCCTTTGGCTTTGGCTCCGGTTGTGATGAGCTTGGTGATCGTTCAACGCCATTCTTTCTATAATAGCAACAGCATCCTCCGCGCTCTTGGCCATTAAAGAACCACCAGCAGCCGCGTCAAGCAAAAGCTTTGATTGTTGTTGCATTCCGTTCCGGAAGAGATGAATTTGTGTTAACTCATCAAATCCATGGTTCGGACATCTTCTAAGCATTGACTTAAAACGCTCCCAGGCTTCACATAGTGTTTCACTTGTACCTTGTGAAAACACCGCAATGGTTGTCTTCGCCTCCATAAACCGATTCTGAGGGAAGAACCTCTCAAGGAATTTCTCCTCAAGTGTATTCCAGTTCGTCATCACCGTAGGAGGTTGGTCCAAGTACCACTCCTTAGCTTTGCCTATCAATGAATGTGGAAACATTCTCATCCACATTGCCTCCTCATTACTTTCCGTCTCACCAAGAGTTCCCGCAATCTCATAGAATTTAGTGAGATGTTGGAACGGGTCTTCATGATCTAATCCTGAGAATGGATTAGCATATAGAATTTGTAATATCCCCGTCTTCATTTCCGTTTGTTTGGTAGTCCGCGTTGCTTTCCCCAATTGTGCAAAACGACGTGGACTGTTAGTACATGGAACTCCAGAACCTCCTGAACCATCTCCAGCTGCAGCCATTTGTAAGTCTTGGCTTGGATTAGGACTTGATGAATGACTAGAAACAGAACTCTCCTCTTGTTGCCTCCTCTTAGCTTGTTGCTTCTTTCTCCGATTCTTGCTATTGGCTCTACGAGCTGTTCTTTCAATCTCGGAATCAAAAAGAAGTTGGTCCTCGGAAACTTGACCTCGCATAAACGATTTCAATAATCTGACCACAAAGAATTAGCAAACAAGATGGATAAGAGTATTAGTTATATACATAAAAGAATTTTGTGCAAAATTGCTTAAAACCATAATTAAAGTTGCAATGATTATAACATCAAAAACTTTAATCCCCGGCAACGGCGCCATTTTGTTAGTACTCGAAAGCAAGTATTAGTTTTTATATCGTTCCACAGGGATTAATGTGATATCATATTCCGTTCAACTTCGATTATCGTCTTAAGTTAGGGTTTACTTGTTTGTTTTACTACACTACTCATAATTTTAAAACATAATAAATAAATGGTAGAGTAATAGGACATAGAAGGTGTTAGGATTAACTTTCATCAATCAAACATCGTTTATATCCGATTGATTACAAATACGAGTTCTAGCGTTTTCTTATATATGACATTATTACGTATTGCTCACAACATCATTGATTTCCCAAATGATGTCTTGAGATCGATTGTATCGTTTAATCGATGATTTCTTAATCTATTAAACGATCCAAAAGCATTAAGACCCAATACTATAATGTAATTATCAAAACCAAATCCCATTTCTAGAATTTCTTATCTTGATAGAAAATCATTCTAAACCTAGATTCAAAAGTCTTTTTCAACAACATTTAAATCAAACATATGATTGAAAAGCAAGAAGAAATTCAATGGTATATAAAAATAGCTAGAATCATATATTGAATAATCAAAAGTTTACAACATGAGTGATTGATTACCTATCAATCCCAACAAAGGAGATTGGTTGATCATTGTCATGACAATACTTGCAAAATAAGAAAGGAAGATGAAGATAGTTGAGAGCTTGATGTCTCAAAGCTTCTTAAGATCTTCTTCAATCCAAATCTAATTGCTATATGAAGTTTTTCTCCCTCTATGCCTATTCTCTTTCAAAGATGATAAGTTTTCTAAGCTCTGGAAAATATTATAACTGATAAAAAATTATATTTCTAAGAAATGAGCTTAAAAATCCTTAAATATGCTGAGAAAATGTTCGCTCGCTACAAGCGACCAGCCTGTCGCTTGTAGCGAGGACTTCAGTTGGCCAATCATAGAGCTCCACGTCACCATCAGCATTAAACCGCCCCTGTGGTCGCTATAGCGACCAGGTCTGTCGCTACTAGCGACCAGCCTTTGAAATTCCCTGCCTAGGCTCGCTTCAAGCGTCCAGTTCATCGCTACAAGCGATGAACCCTGGAAAATCCCTGCCTAAGCTCGCTTCTAGCGATGGATGCTGCGCTTCAAGCGATGGATCACTGAAAATCTCTGCCTATCCTCGCTACTAGCGATGAGTCTTGCGCTTGTAGCGATGGCATCAAGAAAACCTTCATTCTTTTGCATCAATCAGGTTCAAGCATGTATTTCCTGCATAAACACATGGGGTAAGGCTTAGGATCACATTCATTGCATTTCTAACACATTTATGCCCTAATCCTAAGGTAACTTGTACAACAAGTAAACATAAGTGCCTAAATTTGTACCAAAATATAACAACATTTAAGCACTTATCATGAAACCGCGACTCTAGACCTCTCTCTATTGATTTACAACTCTGCGTTTTTATCCTAATTTGTTAATGCTTTTTACTCAGCTACTGAAATCATTTTAATGCTTGTTCGTCTAAATAATAAATAATCTTAATTTACTGCTTTAATTATTATTGTAATTATTTTTTAATGTTTATTTGTTAGTTTTTTCAATTGTTACTATCACTTGTGCATACTCACCCTCTCTTAAGTGCTTGTTTGTAGTTGTTTCTATTTTGTAGAAAAATCATGGCTGAGAAGAAAACTATGAGAGATTACATCATGGGTAGTCAAGAAAGAACCATGCCTATGAGGAAAACTGTGGGAGAATACATCAATGAAATAGTAGTTCATATAGTAAGGAATGCTCCCCTATTCCAAGGCCTTTTTGAAACATTACACTGATAAATGACATTTTCTTGTAACCCGGCCTCATTACAACCCTTTAAGACCTTAGTGATCTATGCTTGATGCTTTCAAATGAATATGCTTGGATGTATGCCTAACTTGATCAAGATGTTAGCACATTGTCGGATGTGAGTCCCACTTCACATATGAGCGTAAATTTTATTTTTTACTTGTGAGGATTGTGTGTTAGGTGTGATTCAAACTTAATTTTGCTATTGACTTGGAATGAATGAAATGATGTTTGCATTTAGGATTTGTTTCACATTCATGTCTTGATCCTAGGATAGTTGTAAATGTGAGTCTTGCACAATGCAATCTAAATTAATCTGTTTGGTCATTCAACTATTTTATTTAATTAATTTCATTTGCCATCATGCTTGTGTACTTGTATAGGAAAAGTTGTGTTCTTTGCTTGTCTTCATTTCTTGTGACGTGGAGAAGTAGATGATTAAGGGAAAATAAGGGAAAATAAATAAGTATATGATTAATAATAATATAAATTGCATTGAAATATAACCAAAATGCTAACATAAATTATACACTTAAGTGGTTTATCAGCAACGATCTTCCTGTTACTAGAACCTCAAAAATAATCCTGTGATCGTTTAAACTTGTCTTCTACATCCAATCAAGGAAGTTTGATATTATTCATCCATCAGTTACTAGTTCCAGCAATATAATTCAATCTCTATTTCTCGATTCTATCGAAGATTTACATCTCATCAAACCCTTTCCAGGGGCCTCCTTCACTCGCCGCTAAGCTTGCGTTACACGCTCGATGACCACATTTGAGGGGTAAACTTATTTTGTCCAAATAATTTGCCTAATCCATAACTGATTCTCTTAACTGTTTAGATAATAAAATCTCACCCAGTTCAAGTGTGCAAGTCCTTTGATTCTTACACACTCTATCTTTGTTGGCAATCTAGAGGTTCCAATAATCGACTGATAATTCTCATTCTGAGTTTCTGGGTCTGGTACTACAATTCTTTAATCTACACTTCACTTTCACCTTTCAAACTACGGTTCCCGTTAAGGTTCTAAATCATTCCTCAGAGTATTCCATAATTCCTTACTTCTTATGTCTCCTCAGAGGAGACATCTCTCAATGACACGTCCAACTGTATTAAGGTACTGCACCTTAATTCTTAAATATCTCTTATGTTCCTGAAATCCTGCCATTAACAGGCTCCGTTACTTAACGGTTTGGTGACCACCATTTGGCATTGAATACTTCTTTGCCAATTCCTGTCTTAAAATATAACATCTTAATCATCGCTCTTCATATGCTTCATTCCTCCACGGTCACATTCAGCTCTCAGATATTTGTCCTAACTGTCATATACTAGATTGAGTTGATCAGGCTCAACTAGATGTGACCTTTAGAACAATATCTGGAACCCAATGGTCCCACTATTTTCATTGAATTTTTTTAATGACCCTAGGCACGATCTGAATCGACCTGCTCTGATACCAATTGTAACACCCATACTAATTTTATCTAGAATATTAGCATGCACATTATACTGATACTGGATACATTAAAATTTTCAATAATAAAAATACAACTGAATGAGTACAATTGGCTCGTTTATACAATTATCCAAATACCATTACAAATACTTATACATATGTCTGATAAACTCCTGAGCTGGTACATGACGAGCAACTGCACTCCATCCAGCGTCTCCCTGAAGAACTTCATCACAAACCTCTTGCTTACCTGCAAACCTGCACCAGAAGGATTGGGATGAGACATAATGTCTCAATGAGCTCCACCCAACCTACTGTTGGCAACCTCGGGGACACCTAGGGTCGCCATGCACTACAATTGGCAATCTTGGGGAAAACCTATGATCGCCGAGCTCTAACTCAACCCATATAAGGTTAAACCTGCCTGTTCCTGCTACCCTATGTAGTCGTAAAATCTGGACTACATCCTGCTAAGCTGTGTAGTCATAAAACTAGACTACAAACTGATAACTTGGTGATCTAAGGGAAACCTAGGATCACCGCCTGATATCTGCTAATTGATACCTGATACCTGCCTGATAACTATTTCCTGCCTGATAACATAATAAAGTATTTTCCTGATATTATTATGTTAGCATGTTAGCGTGTAACAAACATTATTATCTGAGTTGATTTTACGGAATGCCCCCGAGTGGAGTAACCCTAGAGCACATTCCCCTGATAACCGGTGAAAATTCCTATCTGAGGCTAATCACCAGACTCCTCTTGCCTGTGTGTGTGGTTATCCTCGCGGAAAGTTCCTGCCCGTTCCAGCTGTAACTAGAACCACCTGTGCTCTCTAACTACGAGAACCCAGAAGACACACTAAAACTTATGTGTGGTTATCCTCGCGGAAAGTTCCTGCCCGTTCCAGCAATAACTGGAACCCCCTGCGCTCTCTAACTGCGAGAACACAGAAGACACAAAGTTTATCCTGATATATATATATATATATATGACTCGTCATGTAGGCTCCCTAACGGGCTGGCCTATCCAGAATAAATCTGAAGCGTACCTGTGCCATGACTTGTCAACATATATACATACATATAATCTGTATAATTCTTGATAATTTCCTGACCTGATACGTGTACCCTCAGTGTCACTCTGACGTGAATATCTGAGACACGTCCTGATGTACATGAAATGTACCTGAAACTGGGTAAAATCCTGGTACCTCTGCCTACGGTACACTATAACCTGCCTGGTTAAGGGTATCCTGAAAATCTAACCCTTAACATACCTGATACTATCCTTATCTGAATCCTTGAATGTTGAGAAACATTCCTAGTACTCTTGTACTTTCAACTGAATACCTCTCAGTTCCTGTTAACCTATTAAAGGTTCTAGACATATCGTTGTCATATGTCATACTTATGGGCTTACTATCCCATCTGTTATAGTTTCCTGTTCCTCTTACCTAAAATCCTGTGGATAAACTACCCATCACTCTGTATGATACATATGTTTATCCTAGGTTAATCCTTGAAGGTTCATAAGTATCTCTGTTCCAAGGCATCTCAAAGATCATGGGCTTGATACAACTGTTTGTTAATAAAAGTCATTATGGACCACTTTGCTTTGCGACCCTTAGCTTCGCTCTGCGAGTACCTGCGTCTGATCATTCAGAGTCTGAAGGGTGACTCTGAGTCTGAAGCTTCATTCTGCGTCTGAACAGTAATCCTGTGTCTGAAGCTTCATTCTGAGTCTGAACAGTAATTTTGCGTATGAAGCTTCATTCTGAGTCTGAACAGTAATTCTGCGTCTGAAGCTTCGCAGAGCAAAGTCTTGGTCGCTCTGCGATCGTAGCAGAACTCAGAATCCTGAAACTTGTGTTTTAACTTCAAAATCTTGGTACCCAACTGCCAAGTGATCTTTGAAACATGCCAAGGACTCATTTTAAACTATAAAAAGGTACTGGGTTCAAGGATTAAGCATGAATTAAGCATATGTATCAAAAGGGGAAAACCTATCCTTTTTCCTTAAGCCTTAGAAATTAAGTTGTGATTCTCACACAATATGACCCAAAAGGGATAAGCTGTACTACGAAACTCACCTAATACTTGCAGATCTTGCCAATCTTCCTTTTACCAAAACCCTAGCTTTGGAATTCCTCCTCTTGACTTGGCTTCCTTAGCTTTCTCTTGCTCCAAGCTTCCCAAAGTTTAGCTTGCTTGTGATCCAACAAGGTTTGGGAAGAAAAGTGAGGGATTAAAGGCTGTTTGATGATGATGTCCGAAATCCTAGAGAGATAGAGGGAAAAATCTGAATTCTAGAGAGAGAAGGGAAATGAGGAAATGAAGAAAATCTTAACTTTCCCCTATATAAAGCCCTTCTAACTCATAATTACAATTTTGCCCTTACTCGCTTGTAATTCCTCTGATACTGATAAAAGTTATGTTTAAGCGGGATGTTACAGTTGCTATATACCACTCTTTGTTTATAATATTAAATATGTAATTTAATATTATTGCCAACGTTGTGAGAACCTACAAGGTCACACACAAAAGAACAATTGAACGAGAGAAATAAGTAAGACTTATTTGGGGGTGCATTTAGTAAGTGGAGCTAATAAGATAGCAGATCAAGCGAATGGGTTATTGGGCTTGTACAAGCCCAATAACGCCTAACTTGATCAACACACAAGGGACTCTATAAATAGAACCCTTGTGTTGAAGCAAAAGTTGATGAAACCCTGATACCACTTCAGAAACCCTAATCTGCCCTTTCTCTCTCTCTCTCTCTCTCTCTCTCTCTCTCTAAGCCTCCACCTCGTAGCAGCTAGCACTGTGAGTGGAGTTGATTGTTCGTGTGGACTGAGTAAAGGCACTATCGCAAGAGTGGTGTTTGTGATTGGATTCAGAGTTTCAACAACAAAGGAACTGCACTACTAGATGTAATCCTTCAATCCCTGATCATGTTCATTCGTAAGGATCCATCGAAAGTTTGTTTTATCCGTTGTGTATTCTGTTTTTGTAATACGATTTTCCTTCAAATGGAAGATTAGTTTTTCCCATGTTCAACACTATTTGACTTGGCTCTTCGTATTTGTGTTGTATCCTTTTCTGAAACTCCAAAAATTCTAAATTGTCAGTACCAGATTTCCTGAAAATTTCTTTCAAGTATTGGGATATATCATCGAAAAGCTCACCAAAAATTGGGTTGTATACCTCCAAAAAAGTGGGGGAATGGACATTTCCATTTCCTTGAAAAAGTTTCGTAGTCGCTATTATCGAATCTAACTAATTCTTATAAAATCATTTGTTAGATGAGAAATGCCTCTCTTTGTCATCTTTATTCAAATTCTATCCTTATTATTAGTACATGGTTTAGAGTTCTTCTGAATAAAAATGTATGTGTAAAGTTTTTTACCTTTAATTACGAATTAAATTCTTATGAAAAGTTGCATGACTTTATGTTTTTTACTCCTAACCGGTCTAAAAGTTATATCTTTCCTCCAAACTTTTGAATCAAAATACAAAATTGTTAAAATTCTTTCCCCTTCCTCTGTTGTCCTCCAACCAAATTAACATTTAGTAAGTGATGGCCAGCTCGTGGAATCCTACATACATGTTTCCACATAAAAAGGATTGTGCTTGTTTCCTAAGATGCATGTTTCTTTCGTACGTCCTCTTTGAGAGGTTTGAATTTTCCAAAAGTCCCTTTTATTTTTTCTTCTTTTTTAACTATTTTTTTATTTATTCCTTATTATCTACCAGTGCATCTTCCTTTCTTGGTTGAAATGTCAATGGAGGTAGGAAAAAAATAACTCCACAAACCCAAAATATTAAGAAATTGGAGTAAGTGTTTGATACCAAAACATGATGTCATCTTATAAGAAAATCATTTCAGCTACCCAAAATATTTACTATTTAATCAAAGAAACTCATAAATATATTTGAACTTCGTTAATTTACATCAATTTGTTATGCAGTAATGTACATGAAACAATCAAAACCGTCAATGAAAATTTTAATACGAGTTTTAATATTTTTGTAAAGAATTTAATTTATATATGTAAATCATTACAATGTCAATCAATAATAACCTTTGGGTTATTAAAGAAGTTTGAGTTCAAGTATAACTATTTTTAAAGTCACAATCACACATACGATTGATTGTGATTTGTGGACATTCTAAATTATTTTATGTTGATATTGTATCAAAATTAAACTTTTTAAATGATTAATATTGACAACTCAGTCATAAAATTTAATATTTTATCGCAAAATTATGTTGATTTTTTAAAATTTTAATAATTGTATGGATGTGATATCCAATGATAAGTCCGCAGACACTTGAGCATTGCCTAGTGGAGCAAGTTGGCTAATACTATCTATGATTTTCTTTGAAAAAAATGTAAATCAGACTATTACATAATTAAGTTTGGAATCAGTTTTTTTTTTTGAAGGAAAGTTTGGAATCAGTTTTAGTTGGCGTTACATATAGCTATATTGTATTAATATTAAATGGAGTAAATTACACTCCCCTCTCTTTTTGTGTTAAAATATACACTTCCCTTCCTTGAAAAGTAAAACTTATACTCCCCTCCCTTATGAGATGCTTGAATTACAACCCGTCCCCTAATAATTAAATATGCACTACACTTTAATCTATTTTAACATAAATAAATATTTTTATGATATCTACTAATTTTGAACCACTATTTAAGAAAAATAAATTCATTTCTTTATAATTTAAAAGTCAATGATTATTAAATTTGAATATTTTTTTATTAATTTTATAATTTAGAATATAAAATTCACTTCTAAATAACCATATTTTATCGACTTTAGTAATTTTTTGCTCATTTTAATTTTATTTTGTGTTGTTTTATATTTCATAATATAGGGTTTAAAACTATATGTAAATGAAATTGTGAATAAAAAATAGAGAAAAATATGAATTTGAATTTCGATTATATGAAAATAAACTCAAAATACTATTTTTCTTTAGGGTGGGTTAAATTCTTTTTGCTAGATAATTTTTTATTAAGGGGATGTAATTCAATCTTCGTTTTTTTTTTTTGGGGGGGGGGGAGGTTGAAATGTTTTGTAATATGTTTTGCATAAGAGGGGAGGTGAGTGTATATTTTAACATAAAGGGGATGGGAACGTAATTCAAGTATCTTTCAAGGGAGGGAAGTTTAATTTACTCTATTAACTATTTGGTTGTATATATATTTTTGTGACTTGTGACAGAAGGAATAGTCAATGACTAAATGATATTCATTCACTCATTCAATAATGGTGGACGATGGATCATGGAGCATACATAACATCAGAAAGATTACTGGTATATACTATAGTCTTTTACATAGAACATTATTGGATGAGTGAGAAATAAAATAGAGTAGCCTTAGCTTAAACATTCTGCATTAAACCCACCTTTATTGTACCTTTATATCAGTGGTGTTTAAGCTCTCTTTTAACTATCTTCCATCACCTCATTAATCATCATACATCCATTTTCACAACATGGCACGTTCCATGTACCCTCCAATGTAAACTTCTTATTTTTTTATGTTGGCTGAGAATTCCAAAAAGTGCTCTTACTACTGTTTTTCTTTTTTGTCCTTTCTCATATCTCAGTACAGAGAATTAAATATGTATCAAATTTTCAAAGTATTATAATTAGCAAGGTGATTAAATTAGATTATATTTGAGATATTTTGTTATTGCTTAGCTCTGTTTTTTGTTTCATAGGAAACGATAGTACCTTTTTTTGCCTTCAACAGAATACACAATTCTTCATGTTGTTGAGCTCATAGATATGGGCAGGGGTAATGATGTAATATGACCTTAGTATTTAAATACAAGTTATACACCGTAAACTCTAATCTTTCACTAATAATACAAATGAACTAAAACTGCTCTGCAGTCGGTCGAAGGCGTAGGCATAATTGGCCAAACATTGTAACCAAATTTCGTGTGTTCATTGTTTCTTTACACTTCTTGAATCGAGTTGCTGTTCTAACACCTAATATAAATATTTATAAAATTAAAATTAACCAAATGCTATAAATTTTCTCCTTAAGATTATTATTTTTCATCTTCACTTACCTTTGGGACATTTGGTATATTCCATTAAATTGCAAAAAAAAGGCTAAACTGCTGGCAGTCAATGTTGAAGAATAAATAATCATTTGGCTGAATGTTACAGAATCAGCTTGCCAACAAATAGGCAATTTTATGACCCTCTTTTACCAACGCTATCCCATAATTGCAAAAAGTAAAGGAAAGTTAGAAGTGGTCTTTGATTCAAGAATCAGTGGCAGTAATGGCTCATCTTATAAGAGTAGTAAAAAGTAAGCAACAGTGTTATAATCTTGACTCAATCAAATATAAAATACTTTGGCACTATGAAGAAGATAAGCTTTAAGACCTTCATGACATTTGACTTTACAAAATAGATTTTGTGGCAAGGGGGTAATACCTAGTCCATATGAATATACAGTGTTATACAATCTTTTAATTGTCAACTTATCATTACTCATAGAGATAAGGCCTTAAATGAGTTTTTTTAAAGAGCAACACTCCCCATTTTACAAATCGGTTTTGTAAGTTGAATCAGGTCTACTATAAAATTCTAATATGATTTTAGAACTTATCCATTTAGGGTCACTGACTATTTATGTTCACGCATCAATTTCAATAGTACTGAGCGTGAGAGTGGTGCATTGAAAAATATTAACCTCCCACATATCTTATAGCTAAGGCCGAAAATGAGTTTATAAAGAGTGTCAACTTTACAAATGTGCATCATTGAATAAGAAACACATTTAACACCAATCACATGACTAATCAAGTATAGCAAGAAACCATCGGACCACAAAAAATGTAACTTGTCCAAAAGTTGAATCATAATTTACAGTTCCATGTGACCTTGTATAAACCATAAATGTAGGAGTCACCCTAGTGGTTTGAATCATATTCCTTTGTCTAAGTTTAACAAAAAGGTCGCTTAGTAACATCTAGTACTATATAAATTGAGACCCTCTAGCTTGCAAATTGTAGCACAACACAACTCACGTCCTTCCTTCAAATACTTTCTAATCATCACTCACCACTCTCTACAAAGTAGTAAAATGGGAGGAAACAACAATCAAAGGAAGTCTTCAAAGTCATCATCATTCAGGTCAGTTTTCAACATATTCAAATCTAGCAGTAATAAGCAAAGAGGAGGAGGAGGAGGGTATTACTATGATCATGCTTCTTATGATAACAAAGTGTGGCCAAGTGATGAAGACAGAGGTAGTTGGGGTGTAGCTGATCCTGTCATTGACATGAGAGCTACAGCATTCATTGCTCAATACAAGAAACGAATTTCAGAATCTGAAATTCACTGCCAAGCTCAACCTGATCAGTAGGATACGAACAATCTTTTCTGTTTATCCATTTTTAATTTGTTTGTGCCTCTCTGTTGTAATTAGTTTTGATTATCATTTGTAAACTATGATAAGTAATGTTTAATATGTATAATATTTCATGTTTATTATCTCTTAATGTCTTTTACTTCCAACAACATAATTTTTGCTAAAGAAATTCAAT
Source organism: Medicago ruthenica (assembly GCA_018208015.1). Classification (NCBI taxonomy): domain Eukaryota; kingdom Viridiplantae; phylum Streptophyta; class Magnoliopsida; order Fabales; family Fabaceae; genus Medicago; species Medicago ruthenica. Next base: position 27,701,352 of record CM031371.1, on the reverse strand, counting down.
AAGGAGAATGAATGGGTTAAGGGGCTGAATTGTTTCAATCACTATGCATGGTCTTGCTTATCCCTTTTTCAATCAATGTAATGGTCGACATCTTCTCTGAGTCATACAGTTTTAACTTGATCCTTCTACCAGGGCACAACTCTGCATGGCTCCCTCAAGACTATAATATTAAAACTTGCTTATCACAGCTTAATTAAAATATGATCCAAAATTTTTCAAATCAACTTTTAAAATATTAAAATTCATTGGCAAGCTCAACCTGAGCAGTAGGAAGGAACAAGCTTTTTCTGTATATGTAATGATCCAGCCTAACTTGGAAGAGGAACTCAATGAGGAGGACTTGGATGAGGTCATACCACAAACAAGGCCCAAAAGGAACATTACAAGGCCCAAATGGTTAGATAACTTTGTGGTACCAAAAGGGAAGAAGCAATCATCCAATAAGAAAGCCTAGAAGGTTCTACTGCTGAGTCATATGATTATGTTAGTTGTAAGAATCCCAGCCATGTGCCAATTAGCTAGTTTTACGGATTTAATGTAACAAACTTGGCTATATATGTACTAGGTTGATGAATGAATGAAAGCACTGAAGATTATTGAGGAAAGTTAGTAGAGTAATTTTAGCCTTTTTATTCCTTTGCATTCTATTACTTTTCAGGGAACATTACATTGGTGCTTTCGTTCGTTTGGCAACATGAGCTCACCTTCGCACTCTGATTCCAATGATCTCAACACCACCTTGCAGCAAATTTTACAAACTCAGACCCAGTTCATACAGAACCAACAACATTTCCAAAATAACCTTTCCACAATCAACACTGAACTCCATCAACTCCGAAACAGTCTCGGTCCACCCAGTTTCAACCCACCGCCGAACGAGATCTTTCATGCACCGACCACTACCATCAAGCTCGACATACCACGTTTTGATGGCACTGATCCGATGGGATAGATTTTCAAAATCTCCCAATTCTTCGATTTCCACCTCACGTCGGGAGATCAACGCCTCCGTATCGCCGCGTTCTACTTGGAGGGTGAAGCCCTCACGTGGTTTCAGTGGATGTTCTCCAATCGTCAAATCATTTCATGGCCTGGGTTCCTTCATGCCTTGGAATCTCGCTTTGCTCCTTCGATGTATGAAGATCCAAAAGGTGTGTTGTTTAAGCTTTGTCAAACCACCACTGTCAAGGATTACCAAACCCAGTTCGAGTCACTCGCTAATCGGATCTCCGGCTTATCCCCACCCTTTTACTTGAGCTGTTTCATTTCGGGTCTCAAACCCGAGATCCGTCGGGAAGTTCAAGCACTCCAACCTCTCACCCTCACCCAAGCTATCAGCTTAGCAAAACTCCAGGAGGACAAGTTCCTTGACCGTCGTTCAGCATATACACAACCATCAAAACCCTCCTCTCACTTGAATCCACCACACAATTCGTCTTTCAAACCCACCCTCACTGTGTCACCACCCAAACCACAACCGGCCATCAAGCGTTTATCACCATCAGAGTTACAAGCTCGCCGTGAAAAGGGGCTTTGTTACAACTGTGACGAACGCTATCAGACCGGCCACCGTTGCAAACGTTTGTTCCACCTCCTCATCGTTGAACCCGATTTTTCTCCTGCCAACGATGACCCGACACATTTGCACTTGGCTCTAGCCGACCCATCACCATTACCTCATGACCCATTACCCAACCCGGAACCTATTACTGATACGGCCACTCCCCAAATTAGCCTTCATGCCCTTATGGGCCATACTATACCCCAAACCCTTCGTGTCTTGGGCCAATTACAACAGACGCCCATTTCTATCCTTATTGACAGTGGTTCGACCCACAACTTCATCCAGGATCGAGTGGCAAAGCAGTTGGGCCTTCCGCTCCAACCGGCCCAATCATTCCAAGTTCTGGTCGGAAATGGAGAAGAGTTGAATTGTTCATTAATGTGCTCTCAGGCCCCAATTCTTTTGGGCTCACATGAATTCCAGGTGGACTTGTTTGTTCTCCCATTAAGTGGGGCTGAATTGGTTTTGGGTGTTCAGTGGCTCAAAACATTGGGCCCGATTCTCACCGATTATGAGTCTCTTACTATGACGTTTTGGATCGCGGGTCAACCCATTCAACTGGTGGGTCAACCAAAGCCCATTCCAGAGGAAGCTTCTCTGCACCAGTTCCAACGTCTTATGGCCACCAACGCCATTGATACACTTCTCACGGTCTCAATCTCACCGGAATCTGATGCTCCAATTGAGGCGGAACCCCCGTCTGATCCACGGATTCGCCACCTGCTTGAGCGTTACTCCTCACTGTTTGCCGTCCCAAAGTCTCTTCCTCCTCACCGATTGGTTGATCATCACATTCCTCTACTTGATGGGACCAACCCGGTCAATGTCCGGCCTTATAGATACCCGCATTTTCAGAAACAAGAGATCGAGAATCAAGTTCGCGAGATGTTAAAAAATGGGATCATTCAGCACAGCTCTAGTGCTTTCTCTTCACCGGTATTATTAGTTCGCAAGAAGGATGGGTCTTGGCGGTTTTGCGTCGATTACAGAGCTTTGAACGCCATTACAATGAAGGATCGATTTCCGATTCCCGCCATTGAAGAGCTACTGGATGAACTGTATGGAACACAATGGTTCTCCAAACTGGACCTCCGTTCCGGCTATCACCAAGTCAGAATGCATCCGGAGGATATTCCAAAGACGGCGTTTCGTACTCATCAGGGTCACTATGAGTTTCTGGTAATGCCCTTTGGCTTGTGTAACGCTCCGTCAACTTTCCAATCTGCCATGAATTTGATTTTTGAGCCGTATTTGCGTCGATTTGTGATTGTGTTCTTTGACGACATCCTTGTTTATAGTCCCTCCTTAGAATCTCACCTGGATCATCTTGAAATTGTCTTTAAGTGTTTGTTGGATAATGAGTTTTTCCTGAAGCAATCTAAGTGCTCCTTGGGTCAACCTTCAATTGAGTATCTCGGCCACATAGTGTCAGCCTCTGGGGTAGGACCTGACCCTGGGAAAATTACAGCCATGACTGCTTGGCCTACTCCAAAAACGGTCAAGCAATTACGAGGGTTTCTGGGCTTGACAGGGTTTTATCGTAAGTTTGTCCGCAATTATGCACAGATTGCTGCCCCACTCACTGAGCTTCTCAAAAAGGACGCATTCATCTGGACAGATAAGGCGCAAAGTGCGTTTGATTTCCTGAAGTTGGCTATGACAAAGGCACCGGTATTGGCTTTACCTAATTCCAGGAAGATTTCACATTGGAAACAGATGCCTCGGGCACAGGGATGGGTGCTGTTTTGGTTCAGAATGGGCTCCCTATTTGTTATTTTAGCAAGCAGTTTTGTCCCAAACTTCTTAATGCATCCACATATGTACGTGAATTGTGTGCTATCACTTCTGCAGTGAAAAAGTGGAGAACCTACCTGCTGGGACGGAAATTTATTATTCACACGGATCAGAGAAGCCTCAGGGAACTTATGACTCAGATTATACAAACCCCTGAACAACAATTTTATTTGGCCAAACTTCTTGGGTATACCTATGAGATTCACTATAAACCTGGTGCCCAAAACCGTGTGGCAGATGCTCTTTCGCGCGCCCACTGCTTGCTGATCACAGTTCCTCATTTGGAGTTCCTTCATAAGCTCAAAGAGGAATTACAAAGCTTGGCTGAAATTCAGAAGTTGGTTGCTGCAGTCAAGCAAGATCCCACTTCACACCCTCATTTCAAAGTCTTTGAGGGGTTACTATTTTTCAAAGGGCGCCTTTATATTCCACCAACCTCTTCGTTCAAGCAGCTTTTACTAGATGAGTTTCACTCCTCACCTTTCGGGGGTCACAGTGGAATAACTAAGACATATGGACGTCTTAAGGAGAACGTCTTCTGGCCCAATTTAAAACAAGATGTCACTGATTTTGTCAACTCTTGCTCTGTCTGCCAGCAAACTAAACATCTTGCCATTGCGCCGTATGGGTTGTTAAATCCACTTCCTATTCCGGAGAGAGTTTGGGAGGATATTTCTCTTGATTTTGTTGTTGGGCTCCCTTCTTTCCAAAGCTTCACTGTTATTCTGGTTGTGGTGGATCGCTTATCAAAGGCAGCTCATTTTGGCATGCTAAAAGCTGGGTTTACTGCTGCCAAAGTTGCAGATCTGTTCGCCAAGATGGTCTGCAAGCTCCACGGAATGCCACGGAGTATGGTTTCTGATCGTGACCCCATTTTCTTGAGTCATTTTTGGCAAGAATTGTTCCGTCTCAATGGTACCAAACTCCGAATGTCGACGGCATACCATCCTCAAAGTGACGGGCAGACAGAAATTGTGAACAAAGCAATGCAGCAGTACTTACGTTGCTTCGTTCATGAGGAGCCAAAGCGTTGGGGACAATTCCTTCACTGGGCCGAATGGCATTACAACACTTCCATTCATTCTGCCACTGGTTTCTCCCCCTTTGAAATTGTTTATGGTCGTCCTCCGCCATCTCTGCCTACTTATATTGCAGGGGCCAGTCACATTCAAGCAGTTGATGATGAACTCTCTAGTCGTGATGTTGTTTTGGCTATGGTCAAGAAAAAGTTGCTGAAAGCCCAAGCCACTATGAAGGAGTACGCAGATCAGAGGCGCAACCCTCATCAATTCAAAATTGGTGATTTTGTGTATGTGAAACTGCGTCCACATCGACAAGTTAGTGTGGGAAAAACGGGGAGTCACAAGCTGACAAAGCGTTTCTTTGGCCCTTTCAAAATTATCCAGCAAATTGATGAGGTTGCCTTCAAGCTGGAACTCCCTGCTACTAGTCGTATCCACCCGGTTTTCCATGTCTCCAAACTCAGGCCCTGCCGTGGCTCTACTGATTCTGGGCTACAGTTACCACCGGATAGCTTTGATAACATGCCTGCAGTGCAACCTCTTGCGGTACTTGATTGGAAAGAGGCTGCTGGACAACGTTTGATTCTGGTCCAGTGGGAAGGCTTGTTCCCTGAAGATGCTACATGGGAAAATTTTGAAGACATGCTGAAAGCTTACCCCACCCTCCACCTTGAGGACAAGGTGTGTTTTGATGACTCGGGGGATGTAATGATCCAGCCTAACTTGGAAGAGGAACTCAATGAGGAGGACTTGGATGAGGTCATACCACAAACAAGGCCCAAAAGGAACATTACAAGGCCCAAATGGTTAGATAACTTTGTGGTACCAAAAGGGAAGAAGCAATCATCCAATAAGAAAGCCTAGAAGGTTCTACTGCTGAGTCATATGATTCTGTTAGTTGTAAGAATCCCAGCCATGTGCCAATTAGCTAGTTTTACGGATTTAATGTAACAAACTTGGCTATATATGTACTAGGTTGATGAATGAATGAAAGCACTGAAGATTATTGAGGAAAGTTAGTAGAGTAATTTTAGCCTTTTTATTCCTTTGCATTCTATTACTTTTCAGGGAACATTACAGTATATCCATTTTTAATTTGTTTGTATCTCTCTGTCGTAAATAGTCATTATTGATCATCATTTGTTTCATAATCTTTCAAGTATTCAGATAAAATGTTCACCTCATAAGTTACTTTTTTTGCGGTCGTGACCGCTACTATTGTGATTATGAACAATGTGGCTGTTGTGATGTGTACTGCAACGTGATGTTTTATACCTATCTGCCTCCAAAATATCAAGTTTCCCTTAAAAGTCATATGTCCCGCCCGTAAATACAAGTTAAGAGGTTCTGCCCAACAATGACATACGTCTGGAGGAAAGAGATCTCTCCAATCCACTATCAATAGTTTTTTTTACAAAGAGGTTACAAAAGAGTACAAGAAATTAGCTTCAACAAGTTCTCCAAAAGCAATCCTAAATTCTACCATTTTCTCGAATCTATTCTCACGGCCAAGAGACTCAATGATTTCACTACTCAAGATGTTTCCAACTCTAGAATCTAACCCCCAACAGTTACCAATCCTTAGCCTTTGATTTCCTAAGGATCTTCACTTTTGGGTAAGATTCACTCAAGTTGCTCACAAAGATTTTCCTTTGATGTGTTTCCCAACCCCATGAACCTCTCCCAAAAAGGCACCAACCCTTTCCCAAGAGCCTCCTCTTTTGGTTCTCAAAGATTCACATTTCGAAACTTTGATTCTCACCCAAAGACTCTCAACCTTTTGTTTCTAAGTTCCTCCCTTTGGTTTCCTTGAGATTCTCAAGCCCACTCAACAAATGGATCGAATGATGCTTATATAGTGTTCAGGCCCAAGCAAAATTGTGCCATGATTTGCCCATATCGCGTCACGATTAAGCTCGTACACACTATTGTACTGCAACCTGATCTAGAAATCTTGCCACAATTTTCCTGACAGAACCATCCATTATTTTTTTAGAATCACCAAATCGTGCCACGATTTTTCCAAGATTTCAACACTCAATTTTGATTCACATTTCAACAAATATAATAGACGTTTCTTTAAGGCACAATACACATGTGTTGCATGTGTTTTGATTTAACATGTTTTTAATGTGTTTATTTCAATACCATATTTTTGGGTTTCACTTAGATGTTATTGACCGTTCGTGCCATTGATGTCTTTATTCTTATCTTTCTCTTAATCAATCATTCTCTCTCATCTAAATAATTTATTTTAATCATTTATCCATCATTCTCTCATCTAAAATACATTAAAGGCACCAAAGATACCAAATGTGAATGACACCTAAGTTGAAATCCCATATTTTTACTTGTTTCTTATTTGGCAAATGCTACTGGCTCTGTCCTTAAATATATGATCACTGGACTAACATACTCCCTCCGTATTTTTTTATTTTTTATAAATACTTTCAACTACTAGTAGTTGAAATTTTTTATAAATGTTAAAAGTTTTTTTTTCTGCAATTTTTTTAAGATAAATCATAAGTGAAATACTCCTCCGTTCATTTTTTTTATAAGCACTTTAGTTTCTTTTTCTTCATAAATATTAAGAAAACTGGATAATGAATTTAGTTTGTTGATTTTGTGTGTTGATCTTTTTAAATTACCCTTTATAAACTTTATAGGGATGTTTTTTTTATGGATCATCTAGAATTGTCCAATACCCGATTTTCTTAGTTTTTTTTTATGTTCTTGTCGTCTTTTATTTCTTTTGCCTTGGGTTCACACAACTCTCTCAACTCTTTGTATTTCTTTCTCTTTTATTACTGAATTTTTGAGTAGGCTAGCAGATTTGTGGTTTTAGGGGTGCCAACCTAATTGAGATGTCTATTGTCACTTTGATGCAAGTTCATACTCTTGCTTTATCTAAAAAAATGTTTGAAAAAAATGAACACAATATTTTGTATATAGACTTATATTTGGGGATAATTTCTTTTTTCCAAAGGGATTTATAATTAGGGATGAATGAAGTGATAAATAGCTAAGATTTATTATAGAAAAGAAAATCATTTCATCTAAAGTAACAAAATTTACTATTGTTTTTTTTCTATGTATAAATAACATTAAAACAACTTAAAAAACCAGGGTGACCACCTATAAAAAAAACTATATGACTAACCAAAATTTACAATTGAGAATGTACAAGACATCCAGTTGAGTCTATGTTTAAGATGAGCTAGATCCACAATTTTTTTTTTTTGTGTGAAACAAGTATCCTTGGTTTGTATAAATTAATCTCTCAAATCTGGTAGAATCACAATAAATGACAAAACTCTCTCTTAAGAGATTTAACATTGCTTCATTTCCACAACTTGATTCGAACTCAGAAAGTATGGTTAAGCTGTAAGAGATATTTTACCATCTCATTCAAGTGTTCTTGGGTGATCCCACAACTTTTTTTTATCTAATATACATACTAAAAAAACAATATACTAGTTTTAGTCTAAATATTTTGCTCGTCTGCAGAACTCTCATTATCTTGCGTTATTCTAATTTTTTGTTGTGTTAACCCTCTGGTTCTCTGGGAAAATGAGCTCTATTAATGTAGAGAGTTCAACGGAATATAAGTAAAGTCTAGTAAAAAAATTTCAAAATTTTAAACTATGTTCAAAACTATAGTGCACATGGTTTATTTTGAATAGAAGCGGAAAATAATATAACTAACGTGAATCTTAGGGGTGATAAAATGGATGGATTGGATGAATATGGATTTGGTGGATCATATTGTCACCCCAATCTCTCGAGAGGAGAAGAAAAGTACAAAAAAAGAACCAACAATCGTGCATTATTGGTAGAATCCCTCAATAAAAAAAAGCTTAATGTACGAAACCAGCGGACCACAGAAAATGTGCTTGACAAAGTTGTTACAACCCTTCCAACTCAGCATGATTTGAACCATTTACTTTGGTCTTTACCACTGCTTTATCAGATTCTTAATTTCACACTGTTAATCACTTGTATATAAATAAGAGAAATTACATTGTCATTTGAAAACCAAGACAATCACTTCTAGCAAAAAAAGAAGCAGAAATTAGTGTTGTCCTTATCCAGCAGCTAGCATTAATCATCATGGTTGGTGGTAGGCAGAACAAGTCTTCTTCAGGTTTCTTCTCAATTTTCAGTTGCTTCACATCTAAGAATAAGTCTAGAGCAGGGTACTATGATGATTGCGGGCACAAGATTTGGCCTAGCGATGAAGACAAAGGTAACTGGGGTGTTGCTGAGCCCAACATTAACAGAAGAGCTGAAGATTTCATCCGCAAATACAAGAATCGCATTTCAGAATCCGAACGCTATCAAGTTGATCCGGCTACAGAGAATTAATGCATATGTTACATAATATCTATCATGTGTATATATTTCATTGTTTATTTCTCTAGATTATCATTTATTAGGAATCATGTTGTAACAAAAAAAAAAGATTATCATTTATTACGTTAGTATTAATTGCTTCTACACTATAGGTTCATAAATCCAAGTGTTCAACTAATACTAAGTATGTTGCATGGTTAACTCATACAATATTGCTCTTCCTTCATTATTTTGTAATATAATTTATGCTTTCAGTATATTGTTACAGTTAGACAAATTATGCCTCTACTTTTTTGTGTATGTCTATGGACTTGGTAAGTGTGTGAAGTAGGTTTCGAATCGAGTGATCATATAATTTACTTGTTCCAATTCACTAATCTCTTTGGGTTTGTTTATTCACAAAGTTCAATTAAACTGCATACTTAGTTTTTAACTCTTTGATTTTCAGAAGAAAAGGTTTTCTTCAAAATAAAAAAGAAGGAAAAGAAGAAAAAAGGGTTTTTGGTCATGCAGTTGGAAGATAATTAAATATGGTCGATGATTGTTATAGTCAGGGATCAAACTTGAGTATTTTGAATCGATTTGACTTTAATCGAATCTCATTGATCACTTGAACTCACTTGATTAAATTACATATGGTGGTTTGCACATTTAAGAAGTACGTAATGCGAAGGTAATTAACAATATTAATTCATGTTAGAATAACGGTAAGGTTGCCAGCCTATGTTTGAGTTATGCATATGTTATTTGACTCTTTTGTTGACAAACTAGCATTTGACTTGTATATGTTATATAAAAGATCATAATAAGCACTTTAGTACCTTGTTTGGAAAAATAAATACTGAGGGGAAGAGTGGAGAAATAAAGTGGTAAAAGAAAATTAACTTGTTGAAAAAACTAAACTATTTTGAGATTATGTTAGATTTAATTCAATGTAGACTTCTAATTTGAGTTTATTACTGGAACACTAATTTATTTTCATGATATTATTTTTAATTATTGATTGGGGGCATAGACAATATCATATTTGGTTTGATTATTTGGTAGCTAGTGTGGATGTATGTTTTTGTTGGTGTCATTTTTTTGTTAAAATTCATGATGGTTGATATTTTTTTTTGAGGTGATGATGGTCGATTGTTGATGTTATTAGTTTTTAGATCTTGTGAATGACAAAAGTTACTTTTTACAAGAATAGTTGTTGTTAATTCAATAATTCTGTTGATGTTTAGTCTAAACTCTTGATCAGACAACAATATATAAATTAGTAAAATTGAAAGTTATGCGGTTGTCATTATAAGAATTGTTCACAGTAATATTTATTTATATAGTGTATTATATATATATATATATATATATATATATATATATATATATATATATATATATTTTAAGAAGGTAAAATGAAATATATTACTACCACCAGACCATCTCCCTAGCACAAGGCGTACCAACGAAGAAAGCAAAAGTTACAATAACAACAATTGTTCAAGCGACAGAAAACAAAAAAGAAAGCAGGAACTAGCCGATTTAATGACAAGGGATTAGCCACCAACTATGGTAATCAAAAGCAACATTAGCAAATATTGCCTTAAACCACCAAAAAGAAAGAATCTTAATTTTGTCTAAAAGCTGTAAGGCCGAGCTTTCTTTGTAAGTAAAAATTCTGCTACTTCTTTCCTTTCAAATAACCCACGTGCAAGCGAACTAAAACAAAATCATGATGGAACGCCTTGACTTTGAAAAACCTGATAAATTGTCAAACTGACCAACCTGATCCGAAATGTAAGAGGGACCCACCGAAGAGAAAGCAAGTCAGTTGCCCACTAAAGACCATATTGAGCCAAAAAAAGCGACAATCCAAAAATAAATAATTTGCTGATTCGAAATTACCACATCCGCCAACACAATGCCGAGAGGTCTAAGGAATAATGCTTCTTCTTAATAAATGTCCTTTGTGGACAATCTATTACGAAAAGCCGCCAAACAAATAAAGACACCTTCAAAGGAACATCGTTATGCCATGTGAGATCTGACAAAGCTATAAGCTGGCGAGGAACCTCACTAGCGAGTAAACGATACGCACCACGAACAGTATATCCAACGACTGGATCAGGAGTCCAAATCCAAACATCCTCTAAATCAACCTGCAAAGTCACAACGAAAAGTAAAATCCTACACTCCCCCACCAACTCCTCCTCCCAACCTACAACATACATGTCTGCTACTGTCATCCGCTGATTTTCTGACAAATCATACAGACGAACAAACCTATCGCAGAAAGGCACATCACCTAACCACCTATTTGTCCAGAAAAAAGTAACAACACCATAACCAACCTTCTGGCGCAAGTGTATCATATTTTTTGTTTAAAGATATGTATTTAATAAAGTTTTATGCATGCATTTAATTATATCCCACTGTATAGATATTTGTGGATATATTTTAAGAATGAATATAACAAAGTGACATATAATATACTACGATTGGATGCACGTGTGATTTTAGTTTGGGCGAGAGTATTAAATTTGTATATTCAGTCTAACTCATCGTAGATATAAATGGTGGGTGATCCAGATTGATAAACTCCGACAAGAGACTCTTTATAAATGGTAGACGAGTTTTTCCTACGTTCAAAACTATTTGACTTGGTTTGTAGATAGAGTTGATAGGTGACCTAGATTGATAGGCTTTGGCGAGAGCTATTAGACTTGACGCATGAATATAAATGGTGTATGATCTGATCGATTCACTCTAATACCATATTAATTTTTTATATCGAATCTAACTCATTTTTATAAAATCAGTTTGTTAGATGAAAAAAACCACTCTGTCATCTTTAGTCAAACGATCCATCCTTATAATTAGTACATGGTTTTGAAGTTTTGAATAAAAATTTATGTGTAAAAGTTTTTTACCTTTAAATACGAATTAAATTCTTAAAAAAGTTGCATGACTTTATGTTTACTCCTAACGGTCTAAAAGTTATATCTTTCCTCCAAACTTTTGAATCAAAATACAAAGTTGTTAAAATTCTTTTCCCTTCCTCTCTGTTGTTCTCCAACCTTATTAACATTTAGTAAGTGTTTTGCCAGCTCGTGGAATCCTACATACATGTTTCCACATAAAAAGGATTGTGCTTGTTTCCTAAGATGCATGTTTCTTTCGTACGTCCTCTTTAAGAAGTTTGAATTTTCCAAAAGTCCCTTTTATTTTTTCTTCTTTTTAACTATTTTTTTTATTTATTCCTTATTATCTACCTGTGCATCTTCCTTTTTTGGTTGAAATGTCAATGGAGGTAGGAAAAGAACTCCACAAATTGGAGTAAGTACTGTTTGATACCAAAACATGATGTCTTGTGAAAACTGAGAGGAGATGAATGTACAGGTGCCATCTTATAAGAAAATAATTTCAGCTGCCTAAAATATTTACTATTTAATCAAAGAAACTCATAAATATTTTTGAACTTTGTTAATTTACATCAATTTATTATGCAGTAATGTACATGAAACAATAAAAAAAAATTAATAGGAGTTTTAATATTTTTGTAAAGAATTTAGTTTATATATGTAAATCATTACACTGTCAATCAATAATAACCTTTGGGTTATTAAAGAAGTTTGAGTTCAAGTATAACTATTTTTAAAGTCACAATCACACATATGATTATTGATTGTGATTTGTGGACACTCTAAATTATTTTATGTTGATATTGTATCAAAATCAAACTTTTTAAATGATAGTATTGACAACTCAGTCATAAAATTTAATATTTTTTCGCAAAATTATGTTGATTTTTTAAAATTGTAATAATTGTACGGATGTGATTTGAGCCGAGTAAGAAGTACAAATTAAATTCTTTTGCTATGTTTGACTCATATCCGCTGATAAGTCTGCAACGTTGCCTAGTGGAGCATGTTGAGTTCAAAGAACAACAAGCGCATGACCTATTCATATATGTTGGGTTACGACTAGGAGAAATGGTGTGCAAGGGGCGAAGCCTCTCGTACGGTTCATGAGAACAATTGTAATTTTGGACCATAGTAATGTACTATGTTTCCCCAAACACCGCATAATAGAAAAACTACATCAATGTTCTCTGAGACGTAGGTATATATAAATAACCAAACTCTGTGATCAATCATTGTTTTTTTGTTTATTTATCTGCTTTCCTTAGGGATTTTAACTTTAAGCTAATGCTATTTATGTTTTTAATTTCTTTACAAAATGTAAATCATATTATTACATAATTAAGTTTGGAATCAATTTTAGTTGGCATTACTTATGGCCATATTGTATTAATATTAACTATTAGGCTGTATACATATTGTTGTGACTTGTGAAATAAGGTATAGTCAACGACTAAATGATATTCATTCACTCATTCAATTATGGTGGATGATGGATCATGGAAGAGAACATACATAAAATCAAAAAGATTGCAAGTATATATAGTCTTTTGCACAGAACATAATTGAATGAATGAGAAATAAAATAGAGTAGCCTTAGCTTAAACATTCTGCATTAAACCCACCTTTATTATACCTTTATATTGGTGGTGTTTAAGCTCTCTTTTAACTATCTTCCATCACCTCATTAATCATTATACATCCATCTTCACAGCATAACACGTTCCATGTACCTGGCCTCCAAAGTAAACAAAGACAGGTAAACATCATAGAATTTTGAAACGACAAGGTATCAACATACTATGACCAACAATTTCTGGAGTTTTGTCTTGTCTTCGGTTTTTTTTTTTTTTTTTTTGGACTCGGAACCTAAATAGAAAGAAAGTTAAATCAGTCAGTACTCACTACTCATCACTGATGCCATACTCTTGTATTACATATTTTCAGGATGGAATGGCAACCTTCTATATTTGTGTAAGATTCTACTTTTTCTCAAGGAATTATAAAGAGTTCCTTTTGATAGTTTCACAACCGATTATTTATTTTTAAAAGAACTCTTTACTATTTTGTCATTTCAAAGATGTCAATTCAGAGAATTTGTATGTTCAAAGTATTATAATTAATTTTGCTAAAAAAAGTATTATAATTAATTACAACTTTACATGATGATTATTAAATAAGATTATTAATTTGAGATATTTTGTTGTTGCTAACTCATTTTTTGTTCCATAGGAAAAAAAGAGTACCTTCACTGCTTTCAACAGAGTGCACGATTGTTCATGTAAAATATTAGTTTCCACATGGATTTGTTTGAATTCTTTAGCCAGTTGCCCTCTCAATATTTATTTGTTAAGTAAATTCTATATATCCTATAATAGAAAGAAGACCTATAGATTTTGTAGTAAGGAGAGTAGATCAGATGGAGGATAGTCAGATCACTAGAGGTTGAGGAAGGCCTAGAAATTTATCAAAGAAACTATTAATTAGAAAAGATTTGGAAATTAATGAGTTGGACCAAAATATGGTTTATGATAAAACTTTATGCCGTAAGATGATCCTCGTATCCGACCTCACGTAATGGAAAAAGGTTTGTTGTTGTGGTAAGTAAATTATATATATCTTCTCCTTTAGATTTGTTTTTTCAGCTTCATTACCTTTTGGACATTTGGTATATTCCTTTAATAAATTGCAAAAGCAAAGCCAGAACTGCTGGCAGAGTGGTAGTCAATGGCCATGACCCTCTCTTTTACTAACGCTATCCTATGAGTGCAAAAAGTAAAGGAAAACGAGAAATAAACTAATGACTCAACTGTCTGTAGTGAGAGTAAGCAACAGTTTTATATATGGTTTGAAAAATTTAAATTATTAATTTAGTCCTCAAATTTACGATATATCAATTTAGACCGTTAAATTGAAAAATATCAATCAATTTAGACATTTTCTCAAATTTTGCACCACAATTTTAAAGATTCTATTATTGTTTTGATGCAGAAAAAACTATTTAAGTCATTATATATGTCTTTTATTGGTTTGGATGGATATCTACTAAGAAAATATTTTGATTGAGGGACACCAACTTGATTGATATTTTTCAATCAAGGCTATGGTTTTAATTGATATTTTGATGTGCCTTTGTCCAAAAGTTGAATCATAATTTACCGTTCCATGTGAGTTTGTTTAAACCATGAATATTGGACTCACCCCAGTGGTTTGAATCAGATTCCTTTTGTCTTTGTTTAACAAAAGGGTGTTTAGTAGTAATTAGCACTATATAAATTGAGACCCCCTAGCTTCCAAGTTGTAGCACAACACAAAACACTTCCTTCTTTCAATTATCATTTGTGAACCACGATAAGTAATGTTAATATGAATAATCTTTCATGTTTATTCTTTCTTCATGTCTTTTGCTTTCAAATTCCAACAACATAATTTAATTCTAATTTAGAGAACAGTGCAAAGTATTCAGATAAAATGTTCCACTCGTAAGTTACTTTTTTTGCTAAGAAACTTCAATAAAGAGAATAGTTATCAAAACAGAAACTGTGGTTGAGAACTTGCGGTCGTGGATGCAGTCATGAACGCTACTATTGTGATTATGAACAATGTGGCTGTTGTAATGTGTATTGCAACGTGAAATTTTATACCTATCCTCCTCCAAGATCTCAAGTTTGCCTTGTTGCCAACTCACTATCTCTTAATATTCTTAACTCGTTAAAAGTTTCTCTAATCTATGAATTAAAAAAGATGATTATCAAAAAACGATTTATATGAAGACTGTGAAGGTTGTTGCAACACAACACAGTTGCTGCTCGTCATTAGCTAGTTGTATTGCAGATTTTTCAATAATTTTGAAAAACAATGTAATTGCAAGTACTGCTGCAAAAATCCAAGAGTGCTGGCATTAAAACTGTAGGATTTGGTTTCGAATCTTTCCTTGGAAATGCACGCATTAAAACTCTCAACAGAGAAAAATTACCGTCTATTATGCTCCTAATCAAATTGAAGTTTAATCTATAAACCACAAAAGATACTTGCTTGACCCAAAAATTTAAAAAATATTGATGCAACATCACATGATGAAATACAGAATTTTAAACTAACACTGTTGACATGGGAACTGTAAATTTTTGAGTAAACTATATAAAATTGTCGAGTTATTTATCTGAGAGGATTTCTTTTACCAAAATGGTATATAAATTCAAAAAAATTACCCAAATGGCGTATGAAGTGACTACCACCATTCACTTACCCTTTTTCTATAAGCAAATATTTTTGTTTGTGGTGACAGATAAAATCTGTCACTAGAAGTCATATGCCCCGTGGATAGAAGTAAAGATAATGTTCAAAAATATATTTTCCACTTCTATCTACAGTCAGTAGCTGTAGCTAAATCTCGAATTTTCAACACAATTAATAGTGATTTTTACCGACAGGCAATGGCCGTAGATAGAAGTTGAAAATATACTCGGCAGTAATCTAACATTTTACATGAGGACAAATGACTACTGGTGGCGTATTTTTTAGTTAAAAGTTGTTTGGCAAAATATTGTACAAAAATATAATAAATAAAAAAATGTTAAAATATTTTTTGAAGGGAAAAAATGTTTAAAATATTTTTTTAGTAAGTACTTAATAGATATTGTGTTTGACCTACCTTCTCCTTAAAATTGTAGAAAAGTAGAAAAAAAATCGGGCCAAACGGTTATCTGTCACTAGAAGTCACACTACAAGAAATAAGCCATTTAGAGACTGAATTTTCGGTCGCTACATCAACAAAATCGGTCTCTAACAGATTTAGTGACCGAAATAGTGACCAAAAAGAAGAGTTGCTAATTCGCTGGTCGCTGATCCTTTCTGACTGGTATAGCGACTGATTTTCAGCGACTGATTTTGAGACTTCGTTTAGAGACTGATTTAGCGACTGATTTTCAGCGACTGATTTTGAGACTGCGTTTAGAGACTGATTTTGCGACTGATTCTGTAGTCGGTTATCAACCGCTTTTTGGTGACCGAATTTGCAACATATTTAACAACAGATTTAGTGACTGTTTTGAACACTTAGGTCACTAATTCGGTCTCTAAATGCAGACTTTTTTTAAAAAAAAAAATCTTTATTAATGGTCCAAAACACTATAAACCCTTTTAAATCATATTTAATATCTCTCAAATATTTCATACACACCAAAAACATGTAAACATTGATTTTTTTTAAAGGCAAGGAAAAATTTATTAATAACCAAAGTAAGGTAACATATGTGCCATCAACACATAGTACATAGTTGTTACAAATTAAAGCCAAGAAGAAACAAATAGCATGATATAAAACACCTAATGTCATAGCACAAAATGGAACTGGCCTACATCTTGATAGAAAATATACTAAATTCCAAAATCATTTAAAATGGCATAAACACCAATGGAAGAGAAAAATGTTCTTGTATCAATGAAGATTCACCAACATCACACATCAAAGTCAAAAAGAGCTCCCTGCATCAAAAACGAATTCTGCAGTAGACTCCTGAAACATTCAAACCTGCACCAAAAGAAAGATAAATACATGAACAACAAAGAATATTATCACAAATGAGTGGTATTGTATCAGTAAAGGAAACTTTCCATCATGCTAAGACAATATAAACCATGCATCAATCTGGTAGATAATAACCTCCAAATAAGCTTGGACATATTTTTAGACATAGGTATTGCTTCGAAGTTTAACGCATGGTATACTTTATAATGAACTAAGTGGTGGCGGTAGTTTAATTTTAAAAGTATTAGTTTTGAATGTCTTTAGATGTATGACCTTCAAAGAAATAAATTGGTGATAAAATCACCAATTAGTAGTGACAATAGTAAAACTTAACACTTAAAGGTACATTAGTAAAATTTAACACTTAAAGGTACATTAGTAGTGACAATAGTAAAACTTAACACTTAAAGGTACATTGGTAGTCAGATGAATTAAAACAGTGTTAATCAGATGGATTCACATTCAAGTGAGGACTTACCAGTGTCGAGTATATACAAATCCTGGAGCAGAATTTTCTGATGGAATATGAACAGATCAAGAATCATGATCTGTAAAATAGCCAAACCAGAGAAGTCTCAATCCCAATCCTTCTGATTATTCGCTTGACAATACACATTAAATGCATAAGAAGCATTCCCTTGAAGACTCAAACCATTACAAGAACCATATCCCAATGCAGTACAATCTGATAAACTACAAGTATAGTCAACACTACCAGCCAAATAATGCAAATCAGTCATCAAGATCCAAAATACACCACTGTTTTCCAAAAATACACCATTGTATTTGTAAACAGTTGACATAAATACAATGTTAGTGTTGTGACTGTGAGACATTAAGAAGAAACGTCTAAATTTTTAGCCAAATCAGTACAAGGAAACATAATAATAACAGGAATTACAACTCTTCGCCACTAACTTTGTATTTATGTCAAGTACATCATATCTCTTATGTGTTGGAAAAGCATCTGGGTGAACCTGAGAAACGTTCAGGTTTTGTTGAAACTCCTAAGTGTGGCATCATGATTTTGTTGAAACTCCTAAGTGTAATTTTACGTAATCAAGGTGACTCTGATTTTGCAATACTCACTCGAAATCCAAACATGCCATGTATGGTTTCGGTTTCATACAGTAAATAAAAGCAAATAAAATTTTAAAAAATAGGAACTGAACTTTTATTGATTAAATGGCCAAGACAGAAAGGGGTAAAGAAAAAGAAAGAAAAAAGAAACAATACCCCACCCACCACTTAACCTATCTCCCCTCAAAGGCTTCCATTGTCTAGTGTATATATCATCACATATATACATGTACAGAATTACAGATCCCCCTCTATAACTAGCACAACACCTTCCACTCCCTTTTATCTATATCTCTATATTTTTCTATCTTAAAAAGCAATTTAAAATCTCATATGAAATCAATTGTACAGACATAACACATTTTTTTACCTTAAAGAAAGAAACTGGGGATACAAGAAAATTGATCAAGGGAGTTGGGAAGAAACATTGGAACATATATGGAACCATAGAGCAATGAGGAATGAATGAATAAAATAAAAACTCCAAAAGGAACTTGACTACTACCTCTAAGGCTCCAACGGCATTCAATGACTCTAACGAGATTATTGTCTGGTTTTTTTTACTATGTCACAGGTATCGGGTGGTGATAGTTTCATGGTGGGATCAAAAGACTGGAAGAACTGTGGGTACTAGTAGAGAGTTTAAGTAGCAGTTTGGGGACCGTGAGAAGGAAAAATGCAGGTAGATGACAAGAGAGAAGTATTACAAATGATGATAATTCTAAATGCTGTAATGCCTCACTGAGTGTTCCAACATGTCGCGACTAGGGCATATGATTTCCTTCACTCTGCTTCCGTTTTTGTATATCTTGAAAGTTGGTACAACTCTAACGTTCTCAGCAGTTGCAACTGTCGGGTTTTCTTGAATATCCACCTTTGATCAAAGGAAAAAAATGCACACATTAGGTAAGTTCCATTACAATATCACTCATTTATAGCCAAAATGAACACGTGCATGTTTGGAATCACGGTGAGTTTGAAGAAATCAGGGTGACACCGTGATTGTGTTGAAACTTTCAAAAGTAAACATTTGTCAAAATCACGGTGACACAGTCAATCCAAACATGCACGTAGTGAAGTCAAAAACACTACCTTGAGGAAGTTAATAGATGGATACCGACCACATAATGTATCCAAAAATGGTGATATTTGCTTACATTGTGAGTTAGAAGCAACTTCAAAATGGACAACAGAAACACCTGCAAAATTAAGAAATAATAATATCATGAGAATTGAAAATTAACAACTGACTAAACTCAGTTGCAGAAGACTCCTCTTTAAACAACATTTTAATTACCTGGTAAAGATATTGCAGATCTAAACTGCTCAAGACCCGATACTTGTTCAACTTCACCACCAAATTTTAAATTATATACTTCTTCTCCACGAGATTTCTTTAGCGCAACTTGTGCATGAAAAAGAGCTTCAACAACTTCATTGTCATTTGGAAGTTCTTTTCGTAAGACCTCGTAATCTTTTACTGCTTCTTCCCACCTCTCCAGCTGCATTTGGAAAAAAAGAGATGATTATATTGTCAATAAACTTCATCACAAGTCACAACAATACGGTATCATAAAGACCGGCAAAAGACAATTTACCTTGCTGTTTGATGTAGCCCTTCGAAGAAGAGCTTTTGTATAATTTGGCTGGATACGTAAAACTTGATTAGAGTCTTCAATTGATTTTTCCCATTGACCAAGCTTAAACCAACACGCTGCTCTATTGCAATATAGAACAGAATTTGAAGGGTCTAATCTCAAACCTTCCCCGTATGCCGAGCAAGCTTCAGTGAACCGTTCAGATTTAAAAAGATCATTGCCACGAACTCGAGCTCTTGCCACCATCCTTACATTGTTAAGCAAAACAGCAACTTCAAGATTTCGGGAGTCAATCTGGCTCGCCTTCTCAGCAGCTGTGACTGCATTCTGAAACCTGCAATACATCAATCATCGGTTTTCACTCTCCAATCGAAACCATTGCCACCTTAGGATTTTTCAATGAAGGCTACTAATAGTGTCTAAACTCACCTTCCCAATGCCATCTCAATTTGAGCTTTGACAAAGTAGGAATAAGCTTCCGAAATCATCCCAAAAAATCTTGCTTGAGAAGATGTATTATTACTATTAGCACGTGGCTCTGATTTCGGAACATGTAACAAAACTGATTCTGCATCATCAATTTGATGTAGTTTCAAGAGGGCTTCTGCTCTACACATAAAGAGCTGTACATTCAATTTCCAACAAAGTTCAGACATTTCATTTCATATACACATTTCCATATATAACATATTTCATTTCATATATAACATAAAAACAAAATCATCGATAATACCTGAGGAGAAGAATCAGCTCCAGCAGCAACAGAAGCATCAAGTTCCCTCAGAACACTTTTCCAATCCCCTACTCTTCTAACATCTACACATTTATTAATATGCTTTTCCACCATTTTCAACTTCTGCATCTCGGTCGGATCCGGCGTTAATCCCGGATGACAAAGGTGCTTCCTAGCATTCTCAACTTGTCTTAACCTGTCACACCATCACTTCTATCATCAAAACCATTCCATAAAAGGATCAACGAATGCAAATCCAATTAATCTACCTCATCATAAACCTTTACAATGTCAATCAACATAACAAACAACAGATTCAGATTTAAATTCCAAGAACACTAAACCTTAAATTAAATCAAGACCAGAGATTTAACAACAAAATTAAACAATAATAACATAATTCAACAAAATGGGCTAGATCCAACCAATGCAAAAACACACTTAACAAATTAAACAATCCATGATTACTCACCTGATGAAAAGAGAAGCTAAACGATGATGAGCTCTAGAATAATTAGGATCCAACCTAACAGCCTCTTCACATTCCTTAACAGCCTCAGTTAATCTTCCTAAACCAGTCAGCGCCGCAGCACGGTTGCTCCGGTAAGAAGCACTCCCCGGAGACATCGAAATTGCACGGTCATAAAGACTCAATGTATCTGAAAAATGACCCTTTTTGTAATGCTCATTCCCAGCTTTCTTTAACTCTTCTGGATCCATACTATGCACCCCTCTTTTTCCTAAATCACCCCCAATGCCACTTCTCATACTGTTACTCTCCACCTTCCCGGTAACAACTCCGACACCACCACCGCGCATTATACTACCATGACAGTCATAGGTTACAGGATCGTTATGAGTTTATAGTGACAGATTACATGTTTATATGTTAAAGTTAAAGAATTAAAGATCAAAGTAATGGATATATATATATATATATATTCATATATCAAAGTTAAAGAATAATATTTCACAGTCATAGGCATGTTCAGCAGACTCCGGGATACGCCGGATGGGATCTCTCCGAGAGGGTTATCCACATGTAATTTCATAGGGAGTCCGGTGTTAGCCTGATTGTCAGGAATTTCATCGGGTCATAGGGATGTTGTACTTCGGGGTTACTCCACCCGGATGCACTCCGTAAAATGAACTCAGATTAATTGTTTGTTCAACGCTAACAGCTAACATAAAACACCTAAAACATCTTTATTTGTTTTATGTTTCACAGTTATAGTCAAAGTTACAGTTACAGTTATAGTCACAGAAATTCACAGTTAGAGTTATAGACAGTTAACAGAATGTGGTCCTAGGTTTCCCCTCGACCACTAAGTTATAGTCATAGGAAGTTACAGTTATAGTTAAAGCCAGATCATAGTTATAGTCATAGGATGTTTACAGCAATTGTTACACGCAGTTATAAGTTATAGTTACAGGAGGATTTATAGTCATAGGCAGATAAGAGACTTGGCGATCATAGGAGATCCCCAAGATTGCCAAGGTAGGCATGGCGACCCTAGGTTCCCTGTGGTTGCCAACAGTTGGTTGGGCTGGAGCTCACTGAGACATTATGTCTCATCCCATTCCTTCTGGTGCAGGTTTACAGGTAAGTCAGAGGTTCGTGATGAAGATCTTCGCAGAGATACTGGATGGAGTACAGTTGCTCGTTGTGTACCAGCTCAGGAGCTTGATGGATATAGTATAAGTATTGTAATAGTATTGGATATTTGTACAGACGAGTAAACTTGTATTCACTCTTTTGTGATGTATTATTATTATTATTGAAATTTTTAAATGTATCCAGTATCAGTTTAACGCACATGCTAATATACTAGTTAAAGTTAGTATGGGTGTTACAATTGGTATCAGAGCAGGTCGATTCAGACCGTGCCATGGGTCATTTAAGATTCAATAAAAGTAGTGGAATCATTGGGTTCCGGATGTTGTTCTAAAGGTCACATCTAGTTGAGCCTGATCAACTCAGTCTAGTATATGACAGTTAGGACAAATATCCGAGAGCTGAATGTGACCAAGGAGGAAAGAAGGGTACGAAGGGTAAAGGTTAAGACGTCAGATTCTAAGACGAAATTGACAAAGTGTTTAATGTCAAAGGATGGTTTTCTAACCGTGAAGTAACTGAGTCTGTTAATGGCAAAGTCTCAGGAACGTAAGAAGTATTTAAAAGTATCTAAGAGTAAGGTCAAGTACCTTGGCTAGTTGGACGCATCATTGAGCGATGCCTACTCCGAAGAGATGTGTAGAGTAAAGAATTATGGAATCCTAACGGGAACCGTAATTTGGAAAGTTAAAGTTAAGGGTTGATTAGAGTTTTAATTCCGGCTGCAGATGCAAAGGATTGTGATACCAAACCCAGCGACTTGGAATAAGGAATGATCAATTAATTATGGGAAGCTCTGGACTTCCAGTGAGGATATAGTGTGTAAGGATGGAAGGATTTGCGCACTTAGAACGGATGAGATTTTAATATCCGACAGTTAAGATACTTAATTATAGATTAAGCGAAGTATTGGACAGAGGAAACCCCGGTAAGGGTACGAAGTAAAGATTGAATCTGATGTTGAGGGATTATAGCAGACCGGTTTCAAGGAATTAGCCAAGAACTATTGTTAGGCTCTGGCAACAGGAAGAACGTCACTTATATACAAGTTACAGTTAAAGTTATAGTTGAAGTTAAGGAGTTCTATATCCTCTTTCGATGGGCTCCTTACACACGTATTCGAGTAAGCCGACAAAGATCACCTTATGTTGGTATGTGTTAAGATGGTAGAACATACCTACCTTGGATTGTTCGAAACCATGAAGAGGGCAACGGGCGCGAAGTCAGGTGGACTATTATTCAGGTAACAAGATTAGATTGGAATTGTGAGTACTTTAACAAGTTACAGGAAGGATCCAATAAGAAATAATAAGAGTTGAAGTTTAAAGATTTATTAATCGGGTACTCGAAGAAGTGTATCACATGTTTGAATTTACAGGAGAGCCGGTAAAAGTTGAGTTTTATCCAGACGGATTATTCCCGGAGCAATCCGAGAAGTAACCAAGAGTTATGTTAGAGTTATGTGGACCTAAGTGTCTTGGAAAAAGGTTGTGGATGTGAAATCCCTACGGATAATTATAGGACGGAACTCGATTCATAATATGAAGAGTAAAGCTAGAACCAGCGTATAAGTTGTTTTAACAGGAGCATTGTTGGGCTCGTGATTATTGTTAAAGACTGTTTACAGGTTTCGGCTTATTTCGTGAAAGTAAGAATTTGGTTTATGCTCGAAAAGAAACGCAGAATCAAGCGTCGAGCAATCAGTAAGTTAACAGGTGAATTAAACCACAAGAGAAATTTTAATGGAAGATGGTCATATATGGAAATTACGAAGTTATAAAGTCAAAGGATTGGCCAAGGAGAATTTATATGGTAATAGTGGTGTATTACTTCTATCCCAAGGTAAATTGTTTAAATCAGAGTTGCGCAGCGGAGAAGTAATCCAATTATGAGTTAACAGACAAATCAAAGCTGAAGTTTAGAGAAGAGGATGTTTGTGAAGTCCTTTCCAAATGAATTACAGGAAAGGTATTCAGAGATTAACTCTTAAGCTACAGAATATGTGTAAGTAGTGATGACTTGAACTTACCAACAGTTCTAACAGGAAATTTTAATAGATAAGTCGAGGAATGTTTCGGATCTCGAAACTCATGAGAAAAGAGAATCGAAGCAGTTTGAGAAATGTAAAGGATGTGTTTCTAGCACAATAAGTACATAGCGAAGAAAGCCACGTCTAATACGGTGATCTAGCTGTTTCAGCTCAGTAACCTAAAGTTAACTTGAATAGTAAGTTTAATCAAAGAGGAATTATGCAGTGGCATGAAGTTATTCTGCATCGTACCCACGTTATGCTAGCATGTTGCATGTAACAGGCATGTAACAGGTTATGATTAGTATTATGTATACTGATCAGACAGAGTTTATACTACTTAGACAGTAGTGTAACATTTTTTTTTATATAGTCATGAGACATGTATTAGTAATCGTGGTACGCATTCGGTAATGTTTTAACAGGAAAGTCTTAAGCAGAACATGTTTGTTGTTACCAAACAAATCTTAATTGAGGAGTTCGGAATTCTGGAACTTAATGTTCACAGTTAAAGGAAGGAAATGTTGTATTACACAGATCAGAGGATTATTCATAGTTTATAGTAAAAGGCTATGTGAATTCAAGTTATGTATTAAAGGATTAAGAGTTTAAGAGTGTTATTTTGATGGCGAATAGAATAGAGTTTTCTTTTCGAAAATAGAGAATGTCTTTTGACAAGTAAGTTATAACGACAACGGGATGTAACCATAATTTACGTTATGGGATTGTGAATGTTTAAAGAATACAAGGATGAATTAAGAGTTAAGAGAGTGACCTTGGTTGACGTGGTTTCATCTCAAGTATTTTTTTTTTATTAAGTATGATGTCCCGTTAGTTGGACAATGATGATGCGATGTACCATGTATCCGGTAGTAGTGAACACGTACTTGATCGTGTATGGAAGCAATGTGCTATGGACTGCATTATATGATGATATGTGAGACGGCTTATGCCACACGTCACTTGTATTAGACTTTCATAAGTTGAGTTGATTGGTAAAGAAAATATTAATTCCCATGAGTAAGGAATATCTTGAATGATGTAAGATTGTCAGAGTCATAGAAAGAAGAAAGCTCCTAAGACCTTAACTACACGTTATCGTGGATTAATTAAATTGGAGCACGAGTGGCTCATATGATTTCTCGAGCTTTAAGGATTCCCACGGTGGGAATGTGAACAATGCTTATGATTGTGATGATAACCACACCAGGATAACAGAAAGAAAGGGACTTGTACCATGAGTTCAGCCACCACTTTGAGATTAAATCATGGAGGTAGTTGTAATAGATTTCAATTCCGTTTGAGAATACTCATATCAGATGCTTTGCGGTGCAAGACTAATTTATATGAAGAATGATGCGAATGTAACAGTAACAGGTCGTCTTGCGAGACGAAAGTTAAAGATAAGAATTCTTTTTGAATTAAAAGTAATGTAATAGATTCCCGGAAAGTTGGAATAATTGAGGAAACAGATCGACTCAACGTCTTCAGGTTAAGATTGAATGGTCAATTAAAGAAGGACTGATAGAATTCAGTAAGGGAAATCCAAGACTCAATAATTTTTAAATTGGATTTGTAAGAAATATGTCGAACAGAAATCATAGTCAGATAATATGGATATGTTGGTTCAGATAACCATACGTCCTAACAGGTAATAGTTATGTATTATACGTCAGACCTTTCGGTTGGAGAGAGATTGTCACATGTTTTGATTTACAAAGAATTGGAAATTTTCATAGTAGAGAAAGAGATAGAAAGGATTTACCTTTTCAGGACTTCAGAAGGATTTTCTAAATTTCGAGGACGAAATTTCTTTTAAGGGGGGTAGAGTGTAATATCCCACTTAAGCGAGACTTTTAACAGTATCACAGGAATTAAACGAAGGCAATGGCATTATGGTAATTATAGAAGGGAAGGATTTAAATAAGGGAGGAATGAGATTTTTCTCATTTATCCTCATCCTCTCTCTCTCTAAAAATCTGATTTCTTCCTCCCTCTCTCTCTAATTTTCGTGCATCATCATCTTCCTCACTACCAACCTCTTAAACATCATCCAATCTTGTGGATTATTGGCTAGGAAGCTTGGTTTAAGGAGTTGAAACAAGAGAAAACAAGAAAGATCAAAGAGTTGAGCTAGGGTTTTGAAGCTTGAGCATAACCAGCACCAAAGCAAGTTTAAGGTGAGCTCCCTTGAGGTTTTAGAACCTCTCTTGGAGGGATTTATAGTGATTTTCTTCATAGGTCAAGTTTTATGGTTTTTACCCTAAATTCCTATACTTGCAAATTCCTTGCTCATACATGTTTTAAACTATCAATTTGTAATAGAAAATCATCCCTAGCATGTTTTGGATGCTTGGGTAACTTGGATTGAGCAAAAATGGTGGAAAAATGCATTTTTACACATGACTGTGCTGTCATGGTTGCTGTAGCGACGAGCTGTCGCTTGTAGCGACCAGGCAGGATTTTTCCCTGCCTACCCGCGCTTGTAGCGACCAGACTGGCGCTTGTAGCGACCAGTGGCGCTTGTAGCGACCAGCTGGGCGCTTGTAGCGACCAAGCCAGAACAGCACAACCTAGTTGAGCTGTTCTGGGGGTTCTGGTGCGCACGGGCATGGCTTTTTGCAAATGTTTTCTCCTAATACTTTTTAGAAACTTTAACCACCATTTTAACTCATCCAAAGGCTTGTAATGATTGAGAAATTAGAGGAGCAAGGAATGCGCAAGGCATGGGAATTATGGGAGCAATGGTTGTATGAATAGGTAAACCCTAATAGCGGCACATGACAACGATGTGTCGAATCCTTTGATAGGAAAACAAGAATTATAGCAAGAGTTCAAGAACCTACTTTAGGTATAAGAGATTATAGACGTATTCAGTTTAGAATACAAGAGTTATAGGAATGTTTCCACAATCATAGTTACAGACAAGATTATAGTGTTGGTTCTCCAACGATTATAGGAGGCTTATGAGAACGATAAGCCAAGAATCATAGGTTACAGGATCGTTATGAGTTTATAGTGACAGATTACATGTTTATATGTTAAAGTTAAAGAATTAAAGATCAAAGTAATGGATATACACTACACCATTTATTGTATCTAGCAACAGTTGAAAAACGTTGCCAGAGCTATGAAAAACGTTGCCAAAGAGAATAGGGGACGTTTTCCACGCGTCTCCTATGCGAGCGTTGCCTATGGTCTAAGGGGACGTTTTTCTCGCGCTTTTGGCAACACTTTCAATAAACGTCCCCAAAAGTCTTGGTAAAGGGGACGATTTTCAAAGTCACCTAAGGCAACGATTTTGAGCTGTTGCCACACTTGGCAACAGTTCATAAGTGTTGCCTTAACTAATATAACACTACAAGAAATTGTCCTTTTAG
Source organism: Medicago ruthenica (assembly GCA_018208015.1). Lineage (NCBI taxonomy): Eukaryota > Viridiplantae > Streptophyta > Magnoliopsida > Fabales > Fabaceae > Medicago > Medicago ruthenica. The sequence continues at coordinate 27,673,748 of CM031371.1, read as the reverse complement.
AGACTGAAATTTCGGTCGCTATATCATCAAAATCGGTCACTAACGAGTTTAGTGACCGAAATAGAGACCGAAAATAAGAGTTTTGCGACCGATTTTATCAACTTGTAAAACAATCAGTCACTAAATCGGTCTCTAAGTATGTTGAGCAAAAAAAATATCAATCAATATGGATGACATTTTATAAATAAAAATCGAGTCACTCTCATTTCTCGGTTTATGTCTTACATCACCATATTTTCATAAAAATAGTATATTACAAACTTTGATCAATAAAAAAACTCATACCAATTGTTAAGCATTTTTTTTTAACTTCAAATCATAGGGAGCATTTCCTTACCGATAACAAAGGCAGTAAGTTCTGGAACAAATCAAACCTAAGAGTTCAAACCAAATTTTTTGGCTAGCTCCACTAAACTACGAGCATCAACATTCTTACACATTTTGATAAAAGTTACCTTACAATTAGATAAACTAGATAAAATTCCACAACAATCTAACATAACATTACTAATGGAAGCTACTTAAATTGTCTTCGAGGCTGCATATGTAACGACTGACAGTCTCTTCATCATTGGTTACACGTACAACCTCAAATACATCTCCAGGCATTTGTTGAGGTTGCATATGCTTTTTCACAATAAAAAGCACACTCTTTTCCTTTATAATTTTCATTCCAACATCACTTAATGCAAAATCCAGTCCCTGGAACACAAAAAAAGTTACATAACTTATCAATCCGCACAAAAAATCAACACCAAAACAATGAAGAACCATGCATCAAACAAAAGCTCGAAATTCACATGGAAATACAATGCATAACCTACATGTGTATTGTAATCAAGGGACTTAAACCCGTCAAGAAGGTAATCAAACATTTGAAATCTAGTAGCAGCTTTTCCATCATCAACCACAACCCTTAACCTGTGACTAATTTCTCAACTAAAACAAATAAAAGTCATTGGATGCTAAATCGACTAAATCAGCAACGAGGTATGTAACAAGAAAGACTTAAGCTTATCGCTACCGACCTGCCATAGTTTTGCTTCTACTCCTTCCACGGAAGCCGAACCTTTTTTTAATCTCTTCAGATAGGTTCTCAACATCTGCGTACATAGAGTAGTAACTAAGTAAGCAACATTTTTATCATATTCATGTAACATCATTAATTAGGATAGACATTAAGCAAATAATTATAACTTTGATAAGTCTTAAGTTACTAAATTATGTATCCACACTAGAGGCCCATAAATGAAACAAAAATGATGGTTTAGTTGAGATACAAATCAGCAACAAAAGTTGAATTTGGGTTAATAAAAAAACACTAAATATCATAGCCACTAAAACCCAGATAAAGTGTGAATGACTTAGAAAATATAACTATACACCTACCACTTATGCATCAACATAGGAATATGATGTGGCACTGTGATACAACCAAAAACAATTTTGTACTACCAGACAAAGCATGATGGCATTTGACAGCACAATATAAATTGTGGTTAATTACTTCAAAAGAATGAAAAGATAAGGGACTTTCTTAGCACTAAAACATGCATCACAGTACAGCCTCTCCCCATATATATCATTATCACATTATTACATCACAGGATAGCAACAAATAAAGATACAAAGAAAGCATATGAATATAACTGTGAAGGTATGAAGGCAATTGTATGCAAATAAAGTAGAAAATATTTTACACATGTACGGATACATCCATTACACGTGAAAACTATGAAATTAACTACCTCTCGTCTCATATATTGTCTCACTTATCAGGTCACTTCCTCTCGCCTCAGGTTGCAATGCATGTACAAAGAAAGCATTTGAAAACTAACAAAGTATAAGCCCCGCAAAAATAGCCTTAGTAGCCCAATACGAAACAATGTAAAATAAACTTTAATGTCTAAAACAATTTATTTCATTGTATTTGACCTTTATTTATTCATCTACTATCAAAAAAGCTAAAGACGTTATAATAAACTTTAATGTCTATTTCATATCAAAAAAGCTAAAGACGAGTGTCATAAGAGTGTCGGATACCGGCGTGTGTCGAACGCCGCAACACACCTAGTTCAAGAGGTTTCCGTGCTTCATATACATACACAAGCAGCCCCTCACCTACTCTTATTTGATATAAGTGGGACATATAAATCACACAAACTAACTATCATAAAAAGAGAGTTTTTCTTTAACACTAATTTCATTCACATTAATTTATATTACACAATGGCTACTACATGCCTTTATATAGGCTTGAAAAACAACTCATCTTCTATGCTAAGAAACACAAGACGGTGCTGGTGTAATGTTTAGGAGGTGCCACTACTTAGATCATGACACTCTTAATGAATAAGAAAAACACTTCATAGCTAAGGATGATACAAACACAAAACGTGTCCTTCAACTTCTATTTTTCTTTGCTCCAATAAAACACTTCCTTAATGATAACGTAATATGCTTAATGCCATTCTCAATTCTTCTAGATAGCTTGGTTTATTATCCAACATTATTTATACTATTGAAAAGTGACTATATGTGAAAGAACAAAACACGTTAACCTTAGGGGTATAGAAGTATTGAGATAACTGAATAGACAAAACATAGAACTCTAAATGTGAAATACACAAAATGAAATATACAACTTCAAAAGTACATGCATGAAACAGGCTCATACTAAATATCATCACTATTTAACCAAAATCAACACAAGAAAAGAAGGCTTTGAATTTAGAATTACAAAAAGTGAAGAGAAATCTACATCCTTATTAGAATCATGAATTCTCACATGAATCACATACTTCAAAAATCACCTACCCAAAACAAATACCCAACTTCTGAAATCATCAAATCCACAAGAATTCTCTCCAAATTGAAGAAGCATATCATTTCCATACCCAATGTCACAAAATTTAATAAAAAAATATAAATTCATAAAAGGGTATTTTCAAAATCAAAACAGAGAAGGTTGGGTTTGTTATGCGAAATAGAAAGTGAAGGCAGAGAAAGATAAGTTAAAGAAGATAGTGAGTTCGGACCTTTGTTAAATTTTAAAGTTATTATGAAAAAGGGCGAAACTCGTGGTGTTATGTTACCTTCGGATATGGAAGAAGCTGCCAGGTTCGTTGAAATTCGTCTCCAAAATCGAGTAGCAAGTGTAGAACGATTGAATTGATCGTTGTGTCGGTGTCGAGTAGACACGATGGTGGATTTTCAGATCGCATGTTGAGCAAGATCTTCTTCTCTCTTCTTCTCTGCAAACCCTAATCCCCTTTTGATTTTGTTAGTACAAAATTCCCTTTTGATTTTAAACCCAGAAAAAAGTTTAGAGGTAAGAAGCAGAAAGATTTTTGAGATGAAAGAGTGGATGAAGAAGAAGATAAAGGGATTGAACGAAACTCATATGGAGTGTGATAGATTTTTGCGTGAATGAAAAATTGGGAAAGTTGTATTTCTATAATACCCATAAAATATACTCCTATATATTATATTATTATTATTATTATTATGTGTTAAATATACTCCTATATATTATATTATATTTTTCTTTTTTTATATACAAAGTTAAATATATATGAGTCAGGATCCGTTGACACCAGGTGTAAGTCTTGAAACTTTACACCAAATCTCAACCATTATTATTAGTTGATCTAACGGTTCATATTATGTCAGTAATAAATGGAAAGAAATCACATGATGATTAGAAAAGGAAATTATCTCTATGTGAGATATTGCTTGATTCACTCTTAATTATTTTTTCCTCTCATAATATGAAACTATAATTATTTGTGCTATTGTCATGTCATTTACATCTGCAATTGCAAGTTTTTTCTGTCATAGTTTGTTAAAAATAGTTTCATTCTTTGAGCAAAAAACAATGGGACAACAAAGGGACCATTGTTTAATTTTATTTTTTTGGGAAAAGGGGACCATTTTTCCTCAATTAAAATAAAAAAGAATGTTTATCTTTAATCTTTGTTAACAAAAAAATATTTGTTAAAAAAAATTTCGACACGTAATTTTTGTCCCTATTAAATTAAATTATGCTTAAATTTTTAAATTTTTGAATGATTTTTTACATATTTATTTAGAACATTATACAATCACTTATTTTTGACATATTATGAGTCGTTAGATCAATCACTTACAACGGTTGAGATTTGGTGTAAGTCTTTTAGACTTACACCTGGTGTCAACGGATCCTGACTATATATATATATAAAATAGAGTATTTTAGGGGACACTGCAAAAACGTCCCCAAAAGTATTTTAGGGGACATTTAACAATCGATGCCAAAAAGTTAACAAAGCAACACTCCAAAAACGTCCCCAAAGGTATTTTAGGGGACGTTTTCCAGGGGTTGCGAAAATATTTCTGGCAACAGTCAGAAAACGTTGCCTTAGCTATTTTTAGGCAACAATTTTTACATGTTGCCTAAAAAAGTGTTGCCAGAGACAACAAATGGTGTAGTGATATATATATATATATATTCATATATCAAAGTTAAGGAATAATATTTCACAGTCATAGGCATGTTCAGCAGACTCCGGGATACGCCGGATGGGATCTCTCCGAGAGGGTTATCCACATGCAATTTCATAGGGAGTCCGGTGTTAGCCTGATTGTCAGGAATTTCATCGGGTCATAGGGATGTTGTACTTCGGGGTTACTCCACCCGGATGCACTCCGTAAAATGAACTCAGATTAATTGTTTGTTCAACGCTAACAGCTAACATAAAACACCTAAAACATCTTTATTTGTTTTATGTTTCACAGTTATAGTCAAAGTTACAGTTACAGTTATAGTCACAGAAATTCACAGTTAGAGTTATAGACAATTAACAGAATGTGGTCCTAGGTTTCCCCTCGACCACTAAGTTATAGTCATAGGAAGTTACAGTTATAGTTAAAGCCAGATCATAGTTATAGTCATAGGCTGTTTACAGCAATTGTTACAGGCAATTATAAGTTATAGTTACAGGAGGATTTATAGTCATAGGCAGATAAGAGACTTGGCGATCATAGGAGATCCCCAAGATTGCCAAGGTAGGCATGGCGACCCTAGGTTCCCTGTGGTTGCCAACAGTTGGTTGGGCTGGAGCTCACTGAGACATTATGTCTCATCCCATTCCTTCTGGTGCAGGTTTACAGGTAAGTCAGAGGTTCGTGATGAAGATCTTCGCAGAGATACTGGATGGAGTACAGTTGCTCGTTGTGTACCAGCTCAGGAGCTTGATGGATATAGTATAAGTATTGTAATAGTATTGGATATTTGTACAGACGAGTAAACTTGTATTCACTCTTTTGTGATGTATTATTATTATTATTGAAATTTTTAAATGTATCCAGTATCAGTTTAACGCACATGCTAATATACTAGTTAAAGTTAGTATGGGTGTTACAGTATGAGAGAGAAAGTTGTCACAAAAGTTGTCAAAAAATGGTTGTACAAATATCATTTCTCTTTGCTAAGTAAGGTCTATATATCTTCTGTAAAATATTATCTTTTGGACATTTGGTATATTCCTTTAAAGTGCCAAGGTAAAGCCAGAACTGCTGGCAGTCAATGCTGAAGAATAATAAATCAATTGGCTAGCTGAATGTTACAGAATCAGCTTGGAAACAAATAGGCAATTTTACCAACGCTATCCTATAATTGCAGAAGGTAAAGCAAAATGAGAAATGGTCTTGATTCCATTAAAAAGTGGCAGTAATGGTTCATCTCATAAGTGTAGTAAAAAGTGAGCAACAATATTGTATAGGAGAAATGGTCTTGATTCCATTAAATATAAAATGTTTTGCCACTATGAAGTAGATAAGCTCCTTTCACAGTATTGTATAGGAGAATCTTGTTGAATTGCGATCCTAAGCGGGGAACTTCTGCCTTGAGTTCAAGCGCCTTTTACAAAATATCAATTTAAACCCTTAAATTGAAAGATATCAATCAATTTAGTCATTTTCTTAAATTTTGCACCACACTTTTAAAGAGTATATGTTTGTTTAGATGAAGCAAAAAACTACTATTTAAGTCAATATATATGTCTTTTATTGTTTTTCGATACTGAGACTAAATTGAATGATATTTTGAATTTAAGGGACTAAATTGCTTCTTTGTAAATTTGAGTGGTTAAATTAACCGACCCTTAAATTTTAATGACTAAAATGCATATTTAGTCGATTACTAATATAGTAAAAAAAGTGACAGCTTCCAATATTAATTAGTAAAGGACTCAACTAAATTAGTTAAAAATCAAATCTGCTAGGTATCTGTCTGGTTTAAAATGCACACAAACTCATTCTGAAACAATATGAACATAAAACCTAAATCCTGGAATAATAGAGGTTAGGTCTAAAATTAGTTTACAAAGACACTTCTCAGTTCTCACCTTATAAGCCAGTCTTGTAAGATTGAATTAGGTCTAATATAAGAATTGAACGTAGTGTTAGCGCTCATCTATTTAGGGTAACCCACTATTTATTTTATATCCACACACAGCGAGCTCAATATGTTGGGTGTGAGGTGGTTTGTATCGGGAAAAACCTCAAATTTCACATAGAAAATAGATAAAGCCCTATATGAATTTATTAACAGTGTCACCCAAATAAATATTCATCATTGAATGAAAAACACAACCAACACCATTCACATGATAAATCAAGTCAAGCAAAGAAGCCATCGGGCCACAGAAAATGTACCTTTTCCAAAAGTTGAATCATAATTTACAGTTACATGTGATATTGTTTAAACCATGAATATTGGAGTCACCCCAGTGGTTTGAATCAGATTCCTTTGTCTAAGTTTAACAAAAAGGGTGATTAGTAATAATTAGTACTGTATAAATTGGGACTCCCTAGCTTTCCAAGTTGTAGCACAACATAAACACTTCCTTCCTTCCTTCAATACTACTTTTCTAGTCACTAAGGCTAATTAATATTCTCACTCTCACCAACCGAAGAGTCACCACTCTCTACAAAGTAGTAAAATGGGAGGAAACAACAATCAAAGGAAGTCATCTAAATCATCATCATTCAGGTCAGTTTTCAACATATTCAAATCTAGCAGTAATAAGCAAAGAGGAGGAGGAGGGTATTATTATGATCATGGTGCTTATGATAACAAAGTGTGGCCTAGTGATGAAGATAGAGGTAGTTGGGGTGTAGCTGATCCTGTCATTGACATGAGAGCTACAGCATTCATTGCTCAATACAAGAAACGAATTTCAGAATCTGAAATTCACTGCCAAGCTCAACCTGACCAGTAGGATACGAACAATCTTTTCTGTTTATCCATTAGGGGTGTGCAAAATATTCAGTTAACTGAACCAAACTACTAACTGAACTGCATTGAACCATATTTTAACTGAACCACTTCATACAGTTTTGAACTGAACCACTTTTTACAAACCAATTTATATTCAGTTTAAAACCGGTTCAAAACCGGTTTATATATATGAATTGATTTTTTCACAAATCTCAATCATCTTCACCCAATTATTCACTGTTGTTACTGCCACCATTAAAAGTGTCTCTCCCATGTATCTTCAAGCGAATGCACAACTGCCTCAAAACCACTTTTAAACCGGATTATTCTTGTCACATCAATCAATCAATCAATCATGGGCGTACATTTAGTAGCATCAACAAGCAAACACTATTTTTTAAAAATAAATAAATGATAAAAAGTGTAATCAAGGACAAGTCACTTAATTAATCTTTAGATAAATGAAGTTGCAATGAAGATAACCCAGTGGTACCAGGGTTGTTAAGCTGATGAAGCTGTTTATGACCACGGCGAAGTAAATATTCAATGTATTGAAAATTCTTCCGATCAATTTCTTTTGAATTGCGGCGAAATTCTTGAGATACTATGGATTCTATGTTGCGGCGTTCTTCGTCGGGTTTGGAACGTGCTGCGCGAAGAAATCCTCTGTATAAGCTAAGCACTTGCTTTTGCATTCCAGAAAGCCTTTGCACTCTGCTTCCTCCCATTTCATCTTCTTCTCCTCTGCTAAAATATAAACGTATTACAATTTTCATTGCAAAGAAAAAAGCTTTTTAAGAATTCAAATTGAAAATTGAAATTGATTTTACCTAAGAGAATGAGAACGAGAACGAGGATCGAAGTTGAGATTTGGTTTTGTGTTGTTGTTGCGTTTTGGAACACAAGAAGAGTTTAGAAGAGAGATCTCAAATGGGCTTAACATTATTTGGGCTCTTAAATGGTACAAGTCTGCAGAAAACCGGTTTAAAAGTGGTTCAAAACCAGTTCAAGAATAATCCGGTTCAGTACGAAAACCGGTTCAAAACCGGTTAAAAATAAGTAAACCGGTTTAAAACTATAAACCGGTTCTAAACTGGATTGAAACTGTTTTTAAGAATTAACTAGTTTTTATTGAAATGGATTTTATGAACTGAACCAAACCATTTATATGGTTCAGTTCAGTGCAGTTCATGAACCATGAACACCCCTATTATCCATCCACTTTTAATTTGTTTGTACTTCTCTGTTGTAATTAGTTATTGATTATCATTTGTGAACCATGCTAAGTAATGTTAAATTTAAATCTTTCAAGTTTCACCTTTTTGCAAGTTCCAATTCCAAGTTTGTGTTGATTAGTTAGTATTGATTTTAATTCCAATGTAGACAACAGTGCAAAGTATACATATACAATGCTTCTATAGTATTTATTTCTTTTTTTTGCTAAAGAACATCAATACGGAGAATCAATGGGTTAAAGGGGATTAACCGTTTAAATCATTATGCATGGTCTTTCTTATCCCTTTTTCGAACAATGTAACGGTTGAAACGTTAAATCTTTTGTGAGTCATATCATATGTTAGGAATCTGCGCCGAATTTCCCCATAGTAAGATTACTGAAAAGTGATAAATACGGAATAATAACACACAAGTCTTTACAAACACTCGCAATCTCTAGGCTGCTTCAGACTTTTCTGTTGAAAAGGGAAATTTACACAAGTGTTTACAAACACTCGCAATCTCTTACTACCCAATTACACCCAAGAATTCCACTAACTAGAAATCTCTCTAGCTCTCTTAAAATCTTTCTCAAGGTTGTAATATTTTTTCTTTCAAAGTTGGAATGATTCTTAGCCTTCTTACACCACCTCTATTTATAGGAGATTTTGAACACTTGCTTCATGAGCAAGTTTCTTGATGGCCAAGAAACTTGGTGACTAAGTTATTTTCCTTGGTGGCTAAGTAATTGAGGTTTTTCCAGATTCCAAAACTTAAAAGAAAACTTTATTTCCTTAATTTTCATGCTAGCACTTAGCAATGCCCTTGTTTACTTCTTATTTGAGTTTAGGCGCATGTTAAAATGTAATGGTGGTGAATTTGTCTATAATCTGTCTTGCAAACCACTGATTTCTAGCGACTAAGAGCATCTATAATGTAATAAAGTTAAAGCACTATATAGATGAATCATACATTAATGCCATTTGACACATAGGATATAAAAACACTTCACTCCAATGGAATAAATAAGATTAAAGAATAAATTTTGCAACAAAAACGTGTCCCTTGCATAGTAGAGAGACAAACACATAAACATCAAGAACCCTTGAGTAGCTAGTACAAAGGGTGTTCAAATCAAAATCAATCTAAATTAAAACCACTAATCGATCCAAAAATACTAAACATCACACAAGACCGAATATTATTGGATGTGTGTGGATGTTCTTTTGTGAAAACCGTTCGGGTCGAACTAAATTATGGATTGATTTTTCAAAACTGAATCGAACAAAACCGCATACATATATTTTAATAATACATTTATTTATTAGTATGATATATTGCATTAATCTATTATTCATCAGTTTTTTATTTTTTTTACTATTTTATATGTTTGCAACATAACCAATCATTGTCATTCAGTAATATTAATTTTTAATATGACATGTAACATTCGACATCAAACATATTATTTTCGTGTGTCTTTATAATATTAATAAAAAAGTAGAATTTGTAATCATAATATCTAAAAATTGATCCAAATTAAACCACATTAAATTGGATCAAACTTGGTTAGATTTTTTTGAATTAGTCATCGAATACTGAATCAAACCGCGAGTAATTTTATCTTTAAATCGGATGATTTTTGACCCAAAACCAACCCAAACTATACCATGAGCACCGATATCTAGATTTTTTAGAAGCACAATGATCAACAACCGGGTGATGATCTAGGATTACCAACCAAACATCACATTTCCACTCAAAATCTTAAAGACAATAATAATTATGAATCATTTTTCTTACAATAGCAAGAACAAAGAGTTGTTCTTACATAAAAATATATTATTATATTTAAGAACTACAGTAAGAACATACATTGAAGACACTCCAACGACGCTTTCTATGGGAACAAAATAACTTGAAGGAATAGAAGAATCAATCTTTGTTGTTTTTTCAGATAAAATAAAAATTAAAGCACCCTTAATCTTTTGTTTTTTAAAATTTTGGAAAACATCTACCTATCTAGTTCCTATGATGTACATGAACCATATCAATAAAGCTAGCTTTTGACTGCCTTTCTTCATTCTTAAATCATAACTTAGTTAAAAACCCATTAACTTATTCTTCAAATTATATTAATATATTCTGTTCTTCCAAGTTTATATTATTGTAAACAAGTAACCAAATTGAATAAGTATGTTTCACTGTTTATTGTATCCTGTCACTTCCAATGTGAACAGGTATACTAAGTTTTTTGAATAACATAATCAGGTTCTTAAGCTATTATTTTTCCCTATAACAATTTTTTATATTAATTATATGCTCTCATATCTAGATATGAGATGTTCTTTTGAGATCATAATAAAACCTAATGTCTAGTTTAGTCTTATACTTCAAATTTCAAATGATTGATCTAGATATTTATCAGATATTTTAGTTCTAGAAAAGTTATTCAAAGTTAGAAAGATCATAGTTCTAGCTCATTAGATTATTAATATAGTAAACAAAGTAACAGCTGCCAATATTTAATTAGTAAAGGAATGAATAAATATAAGAAAGGAGGAGAATTTGATTGCCTAAACTCAATTAGTTATAAATCAAATCTGAAAGGTGTCTGTCTAGTTTAAAATGCACACAAATTCATTCTTAAACAGTAAAATGTTCCTTATAATAATAATAAAAAACACACAAAGAAACAGTACTAAAAATAACTTGACCATTAAACTAAGAGGAGGAGGAGGAGGGTATTATTATGATCATGGTGCTTATGATAACAAAGTGTGGCTAAGTGATGAAGACAGAGGTAGTTGGGGTGTAGCTGATCCTGTCATTGACATGAGAGCTACAGCATTCATTGCTCAATACAAGAAACGAATTTCAGAATCTGAAATTCACTGCCAAGCTCAACCTGATCAGTAGGATACGAACAATCTTTTCTGTTTATCCATTTTTAATTTGTTTGTGCCTCTCTGTTGTAATTAGTTTTGATTATCATTTGTAAACTATGATAAGTGATGGCAATTTTCGCAAGTGTACGAAATCGTTCAAGTAGTAAAGTTAAAACGGTAAACCGAGTGTCGAACACAAGGACTGCGTTAACGATTAGAATGTAATTTTGAAAACTCAATTGAACAAAAGGGTACGAGGTTTGTTTAATTGTCAATAAAAGAAAAGTGCGTAAAGTAAAACAGGTTTTAATTTCAAAGATAAAAGCTTGTCAGGGATGAGCTTCACTAGACTCCGAACTCAAGTTAATCACTTAACAACGATCACTGAACTTGTTTAATGAATCACGACCTAATTCTCTGAAATACTCTTGCCCTAATTCCTTAGCGACAGAATCTTTAATTCTAAAGTAAACCCTAATTCCTTAGCAAGTTTTACAATTTAGAATTAAGCATGAACGGACTCGAATTACTAAATGGTTTCAAGGGTTTATATCTATTCCTAGATTACAAAGGCGAGAATTTCTTATCTTAAGCATTCATACATTCCACTTCCGTTTCACAATATGAATCATACATCAATTTAAAGGTGATCAATCAATAAAAGCATTAAGCACAAAGATAAGAAAACATGATTCAATAAATTCATTCAATGATCAGATTAAGGTTACAAAACAAGAGTCATCATCTAGCTAATCTCATCTCTAACAATGGAGACTTTAGCTACTCATAATTGGATTACAAAATAGCTTAATCAATAAGAACATAGGAACATACGTAAACTGATGTTAGTTGGATGGAGTGGCCACCTCTTCAGTTCCTTGCTCTCAAAATCGTGCTTCTATTCTTTCAATTTTTCGAACCCTTGTTTCTGAAAACGAATCAGCTAAAATAGGCAACCTGGGCCCACAATCGTGACACGATGTAAGGAATCGTGACACAATCCTTCATTAAAATTTCCAAGGATTGCGCAAATTGGTTTCCCAATCGTGACACGATTATGCAATCGTGACACGATTTTATAGGCAGAATTACACCTATTCTCTGGTTAGGAAATCGTGACACGATGCCCAAATCGTGTCACGATGCAGTCACTTCAAGTTCTGATGATTTCTTACTCTTTGCACCTCAAACTGTCTCAAAATGCTATACGAAAGGAGATAAAACTAACAAAAACTCTGAAAAATTACGTAATGACAGGATGTCATCAATAAGTAATGTTTAATATGTATAATATTTCATGTTTATTCTCTCTTAATGTCTTTTACTTCCAACAACATAATTTTTGCTAACGAAATTCAATAAGGAGAATGAATGGGTTAAGGGGCTGAATTGTTTCAATCACTATGCATGGTCTTGCTTATCCCTTTTTCAATCAATGTAATGGTCGACATCTTCTCTGAGTCATACAGTTTTAACTTGATCCTTCTACCAGGGCACAACTCTGCATGGCTCCCTCAAGACTATAATATTAAACCTTGCTTATCACAGCTTAATTAAAATATGATCCAAAATTTTTCAAATCAACTTTTAAAATATTAAAATTTTAGTATTTAACCAAATAAAAAATATCGAAAGTATAAAAATAAGTACATATTATAATAAATATATAAGATATATGATTACTGAATTAATTTTAGTATTATATATAATTATAATTAAATATTTATATATGTGTTGGTTGCAGGACATGTTAGACACTAAAGTGTCCATACTCGCACTCATACCCATTTACTTTTTTGGATAATTACTTAAGCCAAAGTCCAAACTCTTAAATGCAGATATTTACCCTGTTCGTGGCAGACATTTTTACGGGTGCCCAACGAACCTGGATCAAGTCGCAATGCCTAAATAAATGTCGTAGTCCATGTAAACCTTTCACTATATAAGTAATGAGTACACCAGTCTTTCTAATAACACTAGAAAACAACAAGCATCAACCAATCATTATCCAATGGTGGAAACAAATAACATAGAGAACTTCTACAAAAGTGGGTATACCAAACCAAGCTAAAGAAATGTAAAACTACTAAAAAAAAAATATCAACATGACAAGCTCGGCGGTTGAAACAACAAACAAAAATTACATCAAAATCTGAACAAGTTTGCTGCACAACCATCCACTACCGGAACAACTTTTATTCCCTCTTCTCTTTCTCTGTGTTTTTTTTTCCAGTGCTGCACCCTTTTTTCTTATCTAAGTCAACTAAAACAATGAGGTGAATCATCAGAAATCACACAAATGAATTGAACACCACATCTTTACCTAAATTTTTTAGACTTTACGGATGAGTAAACGACCAAATTAGTCCATGACTTTGTAAGACGGCCTCAAATAAGTCCTGAGATTATTAATATTTCAAAAAAGGTCTCTGACTCAATCAACTTTTACTCGTATTAGTCCTTTTCAAAATATGGTATGGACTAAATTAATAGTAAGTGGTTAAAGTGGTTAAACTTAAAGAACAAATTGATATTAAGTTGTTAAAATATAGAGACCTAATTGATAGTAAGTGGTTAAATTTGAGGACCAACTTGAATTTCATAGTCTAATAGAGCCGGGGACAATTTTGAAATATTCATAATCTCAATTTGAGAGTGTCTTACAAAGTCAAGAACTAATTTGATAGTTTTTTTTGAGGTGCAACATAAGGACTTTCTTGGAGGTCATCCATTTAGTACTACTCTCGCTCAAACACGCTTAACTGTGGATTTCTTATGAGATCCGGTGCATTAGTGTTGTTATGATCACACCTAACTAATTTGATGGTTAACTCATTTATATATACGAGTCTTTTCACTTATATATTGTTTAACATTAATGTTTTTATTAAATACGAGACTTCTAACTCACACTTGACACACCAACAATTCTAACAAGGGGGAGAAATAAGTCTGTCAGAAGCTGATATGTTCAGGGGGAGTGTTGTATGTGTTGAGGGGGAGTTTTTTCTGTACCAGAAGAGTTGTGTGCTTCAGAAACTGAGTTGTTTTTGTGTGTTGTGGTTGTTTCAGAAGCTGAAGCTTTCAGGGGGAGTTTGTGTACTTCAGAAGTTGAAGTTGTTTATGTTAAACATAGCATTTTATCCGCTGCTGACTCTGGTGCTATGTTTAAATATGTGTAGTTCTTCATGGTTGAATATTTTTGTTGAGTGAAGAACTTATCTTTGTGGTCCATTTGATTTTAGCCAAAAATTTGCCAAAGGAGGAGATTGTTGGATATCTGAATGTTGGCTACATGTTTGGTAAAATCAAAATGTGCAAGCAATGCGTCCTCAGAAGCTAATTTGTGTCTTCAGAAGCTGGAAATTGGATTTCAGAAGCTGGAACTGTTCATCAGACGCAGAACTGGTCTTCAGACGCTAGTACTGTTCATCAGACGCAGAACTGGTCATCAGACGCACTGTTCAGACGTTGACTTCTGTTGACCTTCAGAAGCTGCCTTCAGACGTTGACTTTTGTTGACCTTCAAAAACTGCCTTCAGACGTTGACTTTTGTTGACTTTCAGAAGCTGTTTTCAGAAGCTGAATTTCTGCGTTTATTCTGTTAATTCTTTCAGTATCTTTTGAAGATTTGTTTGAAGTTTTATCCAGGCTGATGCTTTCTAGAAGGCTGATTATTTTATTTGAAGATCTTTATTGAAGATTGAATTATGTTTTTTGATGAATATATTTTCAAAGGAATCTTTGCAAAATATATTTCAGAAATATATTTCCTTCTATGAGCTTCTAAAGAATTTCAGAATTATATCTTTGAGGATTATATTGTTCAGAATTATGTGTGCTGCTGAAGACTATTTAAGGAGGACGCTGCAATTGAAGACATGACTGAAAAAACCAGAAGTTATAATTAAAAGAGTCTTAGTGTTTTTGAGTCTGTGAGTTGTTGCTCTGTTTTTGTGTACCACTCATCTGTTAGAGTTGGTTGTTTGTTTTTTGAGTTGTAATAACTTAAAGCTTTTAAGCACAAGTGACTGTTTTTATGTTTTGAAGAGTGTCTTCATAATTGTTTAGAGTTTACAATCACTGGGACTGTGATTGCTTGAATAGGAAGTAAGTGGGTTCTTATATCTAGGAGTTCCTAGGTGGAAGTCTATACGGGTAGTGATTAAGTGATAAGGCTGGAAAAACAGGGGGCTGTGTCTAGAGTCTCTGAATTGATACTACTTAGTGGATTTCCTTCCTGGATTGGTATCCTCCAGATGTAGGTGAAGTTTGCACCGAACTGGGTTAACAAATAAGCTGTGTTCTTTATTTTCTGTCTGTTTATTTTTCTGCTTCTAAACTATAGTTTTTCAGACTCTGTTTTTAGTTCAGAACTAGTACCTGCCAGGAATTTCAAATGTAAAATGAGGTAATTACATATTTGGATGTTATTGTTCCAAAAGCAAGTTTATTTTTTATAAAATTTTCAACTTATAACCCAAAACTAAATTTTTTATCACTTTCACCCGAAATGATGTATTCAGAAAAAGTAATTTTTGTCTTATTATTAAAATTTGGGGGTGTAGTTGAGTCATCTTGTAAAATTGGTTTGTAAGGTAAGGGAAACTACATTTATAATCATATGTTTGGTCAATTCACGACCAAAATTGAGGTTGATTCAACTAGATGAATTAACCTCAATTTTTAACTTGAATTAAATTAATCATAAACCCAACTGAATTAATCATATTTTTCTACGTGATTAAACAGGTGTTACATGTGAATGAAAAAGATGGGGTACATGAAATATTTTTTGTCTTCTTATATGAGAGTGAGAGTAATTCGAGTAAATTTTGATCCTACAAATATATGAGTGACTAAAATTAAAAGTTATCTAAAACTTCATCCGTCCCAAATTATAAGTTGTTTTGGAAAGACAATTTGTCCCAAATTATACCCTTAGCTATTTATTACTCTCCATTCTATCAATTCTTTAATTTATCTATCTCATATCATTTATTAAGGACAATTTCGTAAAACAACTCATAATATCTCTTTTGTATACAAAATTATTTATATTTCTTAATACGTGTGAAATGTCTCAAACGTCTTATAATTTAAGACTGAGGAAGTAGTAAATATAATTTGGGATAAATAGGTTTTTTTGTCTCTGTAAATCTATCAAGTTTCGTTGTTAGTCCTTCTAAATTTTTTTCTTCAAACAATGATCCTCCAAATTCTTTCAGTCAACATTTTTTGTCCATGCCTTTATGTCAATTCATGTGTTTCTTCAAAATTTTGAATTATGTTTTGCTTTCACTTAGTGAAATCTCTATTGCAAGAGTTTAGAATTTTTTAACAATATTGGATGAATTAAATATGAATTTTAATTTTTTGGTGCTTTAAAAAATCATATTTAATTAATCTTTTGTTAAGAAATTCTAATTTTTTTGAAAAAGTTCTTAAAATATTCTAAACATACCTACATAAACTCATTAAAATATATGTAGGATGCATATGATATGACTTAAAAACAAGGACAAATATTGCTGATTGGAAATATTTGGAGAATCAATGTTTGAAGAAAAATTTAGAAGGACTATAACTAAATTTGATATATTTATAGGGGCCAAAAATTGATTTAACTCATATTTTTGGGTAAGACAAAGTATTTACGCATCTAGAGTTACTGTCCAGCTATGATGCATGGACCAAATGGTTAAGGGGTTTAAATAATATATGTATTTCAAAAGGCTTCATGACTTTATGTTATACAATTGAGTTTTGAATGGTCTATAACTTGTTCTCCAACCAAACATTTAAGTGTTAGCCAGCTTGTGGAATCATACATGTTTCAACAAATAGAGCATTGTGTTTATTTCCTGAAGAGGCATGTTTTTTGTACGTCCTTTTTTATGTTTAAATTTTACAAAAGTCCCTTTAATTTTATTTTTTTTGGAAATGTTAACGAGTGCTCCCGGGGCACTCTTTAAGACTTTAAATAATAACTATTTTTGAAAATTTATGTAATTAATGCATTGGAAATTGAAATATTTGACTTTTTTATGAAATAATTTTTTCTTTTGGAATGCTTAAAGAGTGCCCCGGGGGCACTCGTTAACAAGACCTTTTTTTTTTACTATCTTTATTCCTTCCATATAGTATCTACAAATTTCATCTTCCTTTTTTTGGTAATTCAAGCTTGGAAATGTCAATGGAGGAAGGAAAAAAAGAACTCCACAAACCCAAAATATTCAGAAACTGAGGTATCTGTTGGATACCAAAACATGATGTCTAGTGAAAATTAGTCAGTAATAGAATAACAGAGTGGAGATGAATGTACATGTGCTATCTTATAAGCATATCATATAGATGCCCAAAATTTTTATTATTTAGTCAAGAAACTGAAATTTATATTTCAGCTTTGTTAATTTATATCAAATTAATGTTGTACAAGTGTCTAGTTGTCCACCCAAATCTTATGAAGTCATGCACATAAAACATGAGTTTATTTTATTTTTTCTAAATTCAGTCCGAAACATTATTAATTTTGTTTCCTCTATTTATGTGATATTTAAAAAATATAAACCCTCTTACTGAGTAAGAAGTACACATTAAATAGTTTTGTTTGAGTATGACGCGTTTTCGCGAATTTGTGATTAGACAGCCGATCAAACCTAGCAGAGTGAATGGAGTTAAAAGTGTAATGAATACATGGCCTATTTGTATGTTTGGTTACGACTAGAAGGGTAGAGTGCGAGCACAATTGGTAATACTTTGTGATCAATCATTGTGTTCTTTACCCCTTCAAACTTTGGACCAAACTGTTTGTAAGGTGAGGACTACGCACCACTTGTAACATGTTTCAGTCATATTTCAATGTGGGACTCTTAACATACCCACACCCCTCACGTCCTAGACTAGATATTTGGCGTGTGGCTGATAACATGTGGTCTAACGGATCTCAACTATATAGAGATATCATTTTAGAAATTGGGTTGGGCCTAACTTGAATATTGGGGCGTGACCCTGATTGGATGAGGCTCTGAAAATTGGGTTTTGCCTAATCCAACACAACATTAGCTTGTAAGGCGAGGACCTGTTCACCACTTATAAACATATGTTCAGATAATACCTCACCAAACATGAGAATCTTGAGTCTTGAAAACCATGTTGTATTAATATTAACTATTAATGGCTGTATATAAAACATACTGTTGTGACTTGTGACAGAAGGAATAGTCAATGACTGAATGATATTAATTCATTCAATTATGGTGGATGATGGATCATGGAACATACATTAAATCAGAAAGATTACTGGTATATATAGTCTTTTACAAAGAACATTATTGGATGAATGAGAAATAAAAGAGTTGCCTTAGCCTAAACATTCTGCATTAAACCCACCTTTATACCTTTATATCGGTGGTGTTTAAGCTCTCTTTTAACTATCTTCCATCACCTCATTAATCATCATACATCATAAACAAAGACAAGTAAACAACATAGAATCTCAAAACATAAGGTATCCACGTACTATAACCAGTAATTTTTGGAGTTTTGTCTTGTCTTCGTTTTTTTTTTTTTTGGATTCAGATTCCAAAAACAAAACAAAAGTGAAATCAGTATTGTACATACTCTTGTGTTACAGATTTTCAGGATAGAATTGCAACCATCTATATTTGTCTAAGATTTTACTTTTTCTCAAAGAATCATAAATAATTCCTTTTGATGGTTTCATAACCGATTATTTTTAGCTTTCACTCTTTTAGACTCAAGAATCACCTTTTTTAAAAGTACTCTTACTATTGCTTTCTTGTCCATTGTCAGATTTCAATACAGAGAATTTATCATGCATCAGATCTTCAAAGTATTATAATTAATTACAAGATGATTAAATTAGATTAATTGAGATATTTTTGTTGCATAATTCTGTTGTTTCATAGGAAAAAAAGAGTACTTGCTTTCAATAGAATACACAATTTTTTCTGTAAAATATTATTTTCAAAATGGGTTTGTTTAAATTCTTTAACCAATTGTTTTTGTAGATAATTTTTTAATTTTCACTTATCATTTGGTATATTCTTTTGAAGTGTCAAAGTAAAGCCAGAACTGCTGGCAGTCAATGCTGATGAATAAATAATTGGCTGAATGAATGTTACAGAATCAGCTTGCAAACAAATAGACAATGGCATGACCCTCTTTTACCAACGCTATCCCATAATTGCAAAAGGTAAAGGAAAATGAGAAATGGTCTTTGATTCAAGAATCAGTGGCAGTAATAGCTGATCATTTCTGTAGTATAATGTAAGCAACAATGTCATAATCTTGACTCAATCAAATATAAAATATTTTGCCACTATGAAGAAGATAAGCACCTTTCACAGTATTGCATTGGAGAATCTTGAACTGTGATCCTAAGCGGGGAACTTCTGCCTAGAATTCAAGTACCTCTTATGAAATATCAATTTAGACCCTTAAATTAAAAATTATCAATCGATTTAGATAAAGTAAAAGACTATTGAAGTCAATATATATGTCTTTTATTGGTTTTCGATGGAGGGACCAATAAATTGAATGATATTTTTCAATTTAAAGGACTAAATTGCTACTTCGTAAATTTGAGTGGCTAAAGTAACCAACCTTAAATTTAATGACTAAAGTGCATATTTAGTCTATTACAAATATAGTAAAAAAAGTTGACAGTTTCCGATACTTTATTTGTAAAGTACTGAACAAAGAAAGAAGAAGAATTTGATTGCCTAAACTAAATTAGTTAAAAATCAAATCTGCTAGGTATCTGTCTAGTTTAAATTAATGCACACAAAATCATTCTGAAACATTAAAATGTTCCTTACAAAAATAAGATCACAAAAGAATACAATACTGACAACAACATGAACATAAAACCCAAATCCCTGAATAATTGAGACAAGGTCTAAAATTAGTTTATAAGGAGACACTTCTTACCGTATAAGCGGGTTTTGTAAGATTGAATTGATCCAATATAAAAATCAAATATAGTAATAGTAGCGCCTATCCAATTAAGGGCACCCACTATTTATATCCACACAGCAAACTCAATATGTAATTGGGTGTGACGTGGTATCGGGAAAAACCTCAAATTCAGCATAGAATATAGATAAATCCCGATATAAATTTATAAAGAGTGTCACCCCAGTAAATATGCATCATTGAAAGAAAAACACAACAAACACCAATCACACAACAAATCAAGTCAAGCAAAGAAACCACCGGGCCACATAAAATGTACCTTTTCCAAAAGTTGAATCATAATTTTCAGTTCCATGTGATCTTGTATAAACCATAAATGTAGGAGTCACCCTAGTGGTTTGAATCATATTCCTTTGTCTAAGTTTAACAAAAAGGTCGCTTAGTAACATCTAGTACTATATAAATTGAGACCCTCTAGCTTGCAAATTGTAGCACAACACAACTCACGTCCTTCCTTCAAATACTTTCTAATCATCACTCACCACTCTCTACAAAGTAGTAAAATGGGAGGAAACAACAATCAAAGGAAGTCTTCAAAGTCATCATCATTCAGGTTTGTTTTCAACATATTCAAATCTAGCAGTAACAAGCAAAGAGGAGGAGGAGGAGGGTATTATTATGATCATGGTGCTTATGATAACAAAGTGTGGCCTAGTGATGAAGATAGAGGTAGTTGGGGTGTAGCTGATCCTGTCATTGACATGAGAGCTACAGCATTCATTGCTCAATACAAGAAACGAATTTCAGAATCTGAAATTCATTGGCAAGCTCAACCTGAGCAGTAGGATACGAACAATCTTTTCTGTTTATCCATCCACTTTTAATTTGTTTGTACTTCTCTGTCGTAATTAGTTATTGATTATCATTTGTGAACTATGCCAAGTAATGTAAATATGAATAATCTTTCAAGTTTATTCTCTCTTCATGTCTTTAGCTTCCATTAACGTAATTTAATTCTAATTTAGAGAACAGTGCAAAGTATTCAGATTCCATTAGCGAGTTACTTATTTTTTCTAAGGAACTTCAATAAAAAGAATAATTACTAAAACACGAATTGCTGTTGCAGTCAAGACCGCTACTGTTGCGATTGAGAACATTGTGGCTGTTGTATTCCAGTCATTGTTGGGTAAATTTTTTTATCTCCTATCCCCCTTCAAAATCTAAAGTTTCCTTTGTTGCAACTCACTATCTTTTGATATTCTAAACTCTCAATATTGTCTCTAATCTATGAAATAAAAAATGATGATTTTCAAAAAACGATTTATATGAAAACTATGAAGGTTGTTGCCGCACAATGCAGTTGCTGCGTGTCGTTGGCTTATTGCATTGCTGATTTTTCAGTAATTTTGATAGTCCTGCAACATTCCAAGAGTGCTTGAATAAGGTCAGGTCTCTTCGAGCTTAACTATAGGTCTTGGTCTCGAATTTTACCTTGAGATGCAGGCGTTAAAAACTGGTAAAAACCTCTACCTACGATCACTGGCTATAGATAAAACTCGAATTTTGAACACACAATTCATAGTGATTGCTACAACTGATAATAGCCGTAGGTAAAAGATGAAAATATATTCTCAAAATTAATCTTAACTTTTCTCTACAGAAATATGACGGCTAGTGAAATATTTTGTTTGTCAGCCGATGTCAATTTCCCTTAAAATATTAAAAAGCTAAGTCGTGGCTGCCGTCAACTATTTTGAGTAAAGAAAAATGGTAAGTCAATCGTGGAAGCTACAAGTCTACAAATTACCCCATTTGGATAATTTTTTTTTAAATGTATGTCTATTAGTTTGGTAGTTTTTTTTAATTTCTATACCATTTTGTTAAAAAAAATCTTATGAGAACGTTATTTTTACTTCTGGTGGAAAGAACAGTAAAAATCACTGAGAGAAAATCTTCTTTGCTAAATTACTTGGTTTACTAAAGAACTTGAGCAATTTGTTTAATTGATTCCCTTTTCAAGCAAGTTGTACTTTTGAAAACTTTCTCAGAGTAAAACCAATGTTTGATTCTTCAAATAATAATGCGTGATTTCCTTTCATATATATCAATATATGGACACGACACTTGTGTGCATCTCCTACATTTTAGTGATTTCCAAAATTCCTCATTAATTTTAAGGCAACAACAAATGACTAGTAATTAGTACTACTAATATTCCTCTCAAGAGTTAAGTGAATGACAGCTCTTGGAATCCTCTCAATAGCCATGAAGTGGGTCTGTTGTTTCTTTAAGGCACAATACGTATGTTTTGCATTTTTTTTTTTTTTTTTGAAAGAAAGATGCTTATAGCATTTCATTTATAATAATAGATTCAATACAAGGTGGGATTACATAATAGATAATGGGACTAGCTAAGGAAGTGGCTTCTCTTGCTAAAGCATGAGCAACCGCATTCGCTTGTCGCCTAATAAACTCGACCCTGGAGTTTTTAAAATAAGTGGAGAAAAGCAGACGGCAATCTTCAATAATCTTTCCAAACTCTGTAATATCATCCGTGCGGGAATGGAATGCATCTCGCGTGAGTTTGGAATCCAACTCAAAGTCTATATTATCAAACTGCATATCTTGCAACCAAAGGATGGCATTATAAAGCCCCAAAGCTTCGCCAATATCGACAGGGTAAATTTGATCATACTGCAGCACTTTAGCTAACACAAAGGTTCCCGAATCATCCCTAATGCAAATACCAATACCTGTCCTATGAGAATGCTCCGAAAAAGCTGCGTCGACATTGCATTTGAACCTCCCTCTGCTGGGTGGTAGCCAAGTCTGCAAAACAGGTCCTGCTGCGCCGCCTGCTGATTGGTGCTAGCTGGTAGCGGATGTTGTGGTGCTGCCAGCGGGGGAGGTGTTGCACGTGGCAGATTTGCCTCCTGCCAATCCTGCAGGAGTTGCTGGCCACGATACACAACTTCAACACTAGTTTCCGTGGCATTCTCCCAAATTCTGAGGTTCTGGTGCTTCCACAGGCTCCAACACGTGGCAGCAAAACGAGGTTGATCAGACAAGGCCAAATCCTGCAACAAAGCAAAAATAATATCGACAGCAGAATCGGAATTTGTGACAGCATGTTGGACATCGAACCAAATTCCCGTAGCTTGCCAAACACGGATATCAAAAGGACAGTCAAAAAAGAGGTGGTGTAAGTCTTCGTGATTAGAATCGCAATTACCACAAGATGTTGGACACGGAACCCCTTTGTCTTGCAAACGAACCCTTGTCGGTAAGCAACCTCGACACATCCGCCACAATAAATTTTTTACTTTTGGAGGAACCTTTAAATGCCAAATATCCTTCCAATGACCCGGCCTCCGAAGGTGAGAAACATCAATATATAAGCTCTTCCACACATAACCGGTAGGCGCTCCACACCGAGTAGCACCCGTTTCTTTCCGCTTTCCAAACAAGACGGTCATGGTGAACTTGCTCATATAAAGGAGTGTGCAAAATCGCATCAGCAATATCAGTACTAAAGATTTGACGAACAAGTGGCGCATTCCAAAACTTACCAAACTCAGATATCAAATTTTGAACTTTAAAATTACGTACGTAATGACCTCATGCAATATTACCATCAATAGTCTCACCATTGGGCAGCCAAGGTGCATCAAGAATAGGGATAGTCGCACCCATTCCAATGCTCCACCTAACGCCACCTCGGATAATAAAATGGGCACGCAGAATACTCCGCCAAACATAGCTCGGATTATGCGCAATGTTGGCATGAAGAAAATAGGTCCTTGTTAGAAGCACAAAAGTAAGTATAAGTTTTATATCGTTCCACAGGGATTATCGCGATATCATAAACCGTTCAACGTCGATTATCGTCTTAAGTTAGGGTTTAACCTTTTTTCATTACTACACTACTCAACATTAAAAACGTTATAAATAAAACGTAGAGTAATAGGACATAAAACGTGTTAGGATTAAAGTTCATCAATCAAACATCGTTTGTATTCGATTGATCATAAATACGGATTCTAGCTTTTTCTCATATATGACATTATTACGTATTACTCGACAACGTCATTGATTTCCCAAATGACGTCGTGAGATCGATCGTATCGTTTAATCGACGATTTCTCAATCTATTAAACGATTCGAAAGCTTTAACGATCCAATACTTAATGTAATTATCAAAACCAAATCCCATTTCTAGAATTTCTTATCTTGATAGAATATCATTCTAAACCTAGATTCAAAAGTATTTTTCAACATCATTTAAATCAAATATAAGAGTGAAAAGCAAGAATAAATTCCATGGTATATAAAAATGCTAGAATCATATATTTAAAATATCAAAGGTTTACAACATAGAGTGATTGATTACCTATTAATCCCAACAAAGGAGATTAGTTGATCATTCTCATGATAACTATGCAAAACAAGAAAGGAAGATGAAGAATATGTTAAGGCTTGATTTCTCAAAGCTTCTTAATGTAATCTTCACTTGAAATCCTTTTGCTATTTGAAGTTTGCCTCCTTTTATGCCTATTCTCTCTCTTAGAAATCAAATATTTAAAGCTCTGGAAGATGTAAAATCTGGTATTCAACTAACTATATGAAAAAATGAGCTTCAAATGCTTTTATATTCTGGGATTTTGCACGCTCGCTACAAGCGACCAGCCTGTCGCTGTAGCGAGGAAGTCAACTGGGCCAATGGGAGAGCTCCACGTCATCACTGAGCATTAAACCGCCCTATGGTCGCTGTAGCGACAAGATCTGTCGCTACTAGCGATAGATCCTTCAAATTCCCTGCCTAGGCTCGCTTCTAGCGTCCAGTTCATCGCTTCAAGCGATGAACTCTCAATTTTCCCTACCTAGGCTCGCTTCTAGCAAGGCTTCTGGCGCTTCAAGCGATGAACTCATGAAATTCCCTGCCTATCCTCGCTTCTAGCGTGGCTTCTGGCGCTTGTAGCGATGGCTTTAGCAAAACTTCATTTTCTTTGCTCCAATCAGGTCCAAACATGAATTTCCTGCATAATAACATGGGGTAAGACTTAGGATCACAAATATTGCATTTTAACCACAAATATGCGCTTATCCTAAGATAACTTGTAAAACAAGTAACATAAGTGCCTTAAAATGTATCAAAAGATAACAACTTTTAGGCACTTATCAGTCCTTGGAAAGTAACGAGCCTGAAAGATACGAGAAACCAGTGAAAGAGGTTCTGAAATAAATTTCCATCCTTGCTTCCCCAACATCGCAAGATTAAAGGCCGGGAGGTCCTTAAATCCCATCCCCCCATCAACTTTATGCATGGAGAGCTTCTCCCAACTCAACCAGTTAATACCTCTGTGAGAGTTCCGACCATGTCCCCACCAAAACGAGTTCATCATTTTTTCGATAGTCGTGATAAGAATAGTTGGTAACTGAAAGAGACTCATGACATAAGACGGGATGGCTTGGAGAACGGATTTAATCATAATCTCCCGACCGGCCTTTGAGAGGCACTTGGTACTCCAAGATTGAATTCTCTTCCACACACGGTCCTTAATGTAAGCAAAGATGGCTGTCTTGTCCCTCCCTATCATAGATGACATACCTAAATACTTACCGGTACCCAAAACAGCATGAACCCCCAAAATAGCGGTGATACTATTTTTCAGAGCCTCATTCACGTTCCTACTGTAAAAAATTTCAGACTTAGGAAGGCTAATAGCTTGACCAGACGCCGCCTCATATGTGTTAAGACTTCCTTTCATAGTTTGCGCCTGGCTTTCGTCCGCTTTGAAGAAAAGAAAACAGTCATCGGCGAAAAGAAGATGAGAAACTGAAGGAGCCCCTCTACAGATGCTAGTGCCAGATATAGACCCATTTTCCTCAGCATTTCTGATTAAAGAAGAAAGACCTTCCGCACAAATGATAAAGAGATACGGAGAAAGCAGGTCACCTTGACGGAGTCCTCGCCCGGGAATAATGGGTCCAACATGTTCCCCATTCACCAGAACACTGTAATCAACAGATTCTATGCACAAAACCATCCACTGAATCCACCTCGCATCAAAACCCATTTTTATCATGACCTCCTTCAGATAATCCCAATCCATTCTATCATAAGCCTTACTAATATCGAGTTTAAGAGCAACAAATTTATCCGTACCTCGAGTTTTCGTCTTCATGAAATGAATAACTTCAATGGCGACCATCGCATTGTCCAGGATGGACCTATCCGGGACGAAGGCCGACTGAGTGTCAGAGATGCACTTATGAAGGATTGTTTTGAGTCTATTAGCAAGAACCTTAGAGACCAGCTTGTATAACACATTGCAGAGGGATATGGGCCACCAGTCCTTCATAGATACCGGGATCTGTTTATAATGAGTTTCAATACTATATTTTTACATGTTTCTTATTTTCAGCATCACCTCTACTCTTTTCTTGCTACCGGGATCTGTCCTTAAATATATGAACTAATAGAAAATTAATTAATTTATCTTTTGATCATAGTATTGTTAGATACATAAAGTTGAACCTCTGAAATTTTGGTTGAGTATGTACCTATCATCCAATTATTAAATGTCATGTCATAATTTTATATTATTTTAAAATCATATTAAATTTGGAATGAGTTTTGCTTATGGGGTATCCAACCAAACTTCAGTGTACTAAATATTTGATTGAGTTACCTAGTGGCTGGATATTGACCTCATAAGGTGAATAAGTGGGGTGTCTAGGGTTCGAACCTCAGCCCTTGCATATTACATGCAATGTCTCTACCAATTGAACTAAGTTCACGAGGACTAGTGTACTAAATAATTTATCTACATAAAAATGTAAATAACTATAACAATAATATGATAAAAATAATTAAGGTTAAATTAGTCCCTCTAAAGAATTTCTTCGAACTTAGTTTATTTAAATTTTCTGTTACTAATTTTAGTCCCTGCTTTTTTACAAAAGTTCATTTTGCCTGTTCTAAGTGACTTTTTTTGAAACATGTCATTGTTAAGATCTTAAAATATCATTAACTTAATAACTTAACTATTTAATCTTTAATTTAACAATTTAATCTAATTTAAAGTTTTAGGTAAATTAATGAAGATTAAAGAAGAATAACTAAAATTGGTTCTATAAAAGCCAGTGGTTTGAGGCTGCCGTTGATTCGTACAATTAGTCTTTGCGCTTGATAGTGCAGTTAAGATGGATATAATCATTCCCGTCTATTGAACATGAATCCATTCCCGTCTATAACCAGTTTTTAAACACTCTTCTGAATCTTGTTAACCTTATATTTATGAAAAGAGTAGTGTTGCAAATACTTTTTTCTCAATTTTTTAAGATTTATAAATGTTGTCAATCTAGTTTTTCAACACCTGCTCGTTTTTTATTATCGCATTTGTAGAAATTTTTTGTTTTTATTTAATTGTTGTTTTTAAAGTTTAATGCAACATTAACTATTATCTTGCACAATTCTAATCTAATTCTAAAACATGTGTTAAACTATAATCGTGCACATAGACTAGGTTCTTGCATTGTGAATTAGAAGTGGAAAAGTGCCAATAACTAACGTGAATCTTGAGAAGAAAAGTATAAAAGCATAACCAATAATAATCAGTGATTTTGGTAGAATTCTCTCATGTACGAAACCAGCGGACCACAGAAAATGTGCCTTAAGAAAGTTGTTAAAACCCTGCCAACTCAGCATGATTTGAACCATTTACATTGGTCTTTACCACTGCTTTATCAGATTCTTAATTTAACACTGTTAATCACTTATATAGTATAAATTAGAGATATTACCTTGTCATTCAAAAACCAAGACAATCACTTCTAGCAAATAACTTGTCCAGCAGCTAGCATTAATCATCATGGGAGGTGGTAAGACTAAGTCTACTTCAGGTTTCTTCTCAATTTTCAGTTGCTTCACATCTAAGAATAAGTCTAGAGCAGGATACTATGATGATTGTGGGCGCAAGACATGGCCTAGCGATGAAGACAAAGGTAACTGGGGGGTTGCTGAACCTAACATTAACATGAGAGCTGAAGATTTCATCCGCAAATACAAGAACCGCATCTCAGAATCCGAACGCTATCAAGTTGATCCAGCTGCCTAGAATGCATAATGATTATATATATTATCAATCACCATGTGCATATATTTCATTGTTAATTTAATTCTCTAGATTATATTATTTATTACGTCAATATTAATTGCTTCTACTATAAGTTCATATGTTCAAACTAATAATACTCCTCAACCAAGTGTATTTTCCATTGTCGACTTATATATAGTTGCACTTTGTTCTTCCTTTATGTAATATAATATATGAACTGATAAAGAGAAAAAATGTAATATATATGCTTTCAATATATTTCAATGGCCTTTAGCATGTTTTTATGGTTACCATTACACAAATTATGCCTCTAATTTTTGTCTTATGTCTGTAATATATCTATGTATATGTAATATATGATTGAAATTTAAATGTAAATTAATGGACAAAGTTTAAATGGATGAAGTAACTGATCCAATATATAATTTGTTCGAATTTTCTCATATCTCGAGTTTGTTTTTCTAAAAGTTCAGTTCAACGACATACGATTTTCTTTTTCACAGGTGAAAAACCCTTGATAATCAAAAGTTCAGTTGATGGATAAATAAAATATGATGACTATGGATTAACTCGAGTACATTTAGTCAATAATTTGGCATGAATTGAAACACCGAACTCAATAACTAGGTTAAATAATTACATACCGTTTGAACCTTTAAGCATGTAAGTCTTTTTAATTGGCTTCTCGATGACGTGAAATGTACTTTTCCTGAACAATATTAATTAAAACTAGAAATTGGCTCCTATGTGTGAGTGCATAAGTTAATTTTGATTTTCCTTATCCAAATACCATGTTATATATTCAGCTCATGTTCTCTGCATTAAGATTCATCAACAGCCTTCCAATTTCAAGTAATATTTGACCTGTATATGTTATATGAAAGGAGAGGAAGTGGTGAAAGAAAAAGTTATCTTGTTTGGTTTGAATATTTAATTGGTTGAAGAAGAGAAAACAAAGAGAAGATAAAAATAATTTACTATTATACCTTTATAGAAGGTGAATGAAATAAAAATTTTATATCTCGAGATTGATCATGATGACGTTGAGTGTGTTTTGGCGAGCATTTGAAAAGTGTAATTTTGAATAAAATTTGATTCAATAAAATTGAGTTGGTTAAATTTGAATGTGAAATGAAGTTATTATTTATGTTTGGATGTTATTACTCTAAAAACAAGTTTGTAATTCAGTTTTCTATAAATAAATTAAAATTAATGCAAAGCTGTTTTTTTATAACTTTTAGTCAAAATATGTCTGGATGCAAAATAAATTATCTTACTGTAATAAAAAAAATTTTATACAAGATTATGACATTTCATTCATAATAATAGAGGTAATACAATTAGGAATTACATCAAAAGTATTGCGATAAACATGTGATAAAGTTGCTCGTGCAAGAACATGAGCGTTACAGTTCTTATTGTAATAAATAAACGTATGTAACTTTATTATAAAATTGTGTTTAAAAGGAGGTGAAATTAATTTTGATATCTTCCACGTGAAATTCCAACACACACACATGAAATTGGAAAGATCTCTTATTGAATTTACACAATATGAAAAAACAAAATTTTGTAAAAAAACATGAAAGTAAAAAAAGAAAGGTTACCGTTAGAGATTAATTAATGAGTTTGATAGAAATATGATATACAATAGAAAATTATGGCGTTCTTTGATCCACGTAGCCGATCAGTAGAATAAGATTTGATTATTGGTTGTTGGTTGGTAGCTGTTATAGAAGTCTGCTTGCTATAGCAGATAAAATTCAAAAGGTTTGCCAATGAAACTCTTTTTTTAGTGCATATTAAAGGGCGCCTTGAAAGAAAAAGTAGTTTCTCTCACTTGATATGAGATTTCTATGAATAACATATGAGTCTTGTTAACAAGTGTCCCCGGGGCACTCTTTAAGCATTCTAAATTAAGTAATTATTTTTTAAAAATGTCAAACTTTTCAATTTTCAATGCACTGATTACACATATTTCAATAAAAAATTACTATTTAAAGGTCTTAAAGAGTGTCCCGGGACACTCGTTGATCCCTTGGGGTTTTAGAACCCCACTTTGAGAGATTTATAGTGGTTTTCTTCATATGTCAAGTTTTATGGTTTTACCCTAATTTCCTATACTTGCTAATTCCTTGCTCATACATGTTTAAACTATCAATTTGTAATAGAAAATCATCCCTAGCATGTTTTGGACGCTTGGGTACCTTTGATTGGGCAAAAATGGTGGAAAAACGCATTTTTACACATGACTGTGCTGTCATGGTCGCTGTAGCCACTACAAGAAATTGTCCTTTTAGAGACCGAATTTTCGGTCGCTATATCATCAAAATCGGTCACTAACGAGTTTAGTGACCGAAATAGAGACCAAAAATAAGAGTTGCTAATTCGCTGGTCGCTAATTCTTAGTAACCGAAATAGCGACTGGTTTTCAGCGACTGAGTATGCAACTGAAATTAGTAACCGAATTAGAGACTAATATAGCGCTTCCGAGTTTAGAGACCGATTTTGTGGCTGAATTCATTGACTGAATTAGTGACTGATGTTCGAGACTGAATTTGTCACCAATTTTGCAAACTGACTTTGTGACCGATTTTATCAACTTGTAAAACAATCAGTCACTAAATCGGTCTCTAAGTATGTTGGGCAAAAAAAAAAAATCAATCAAAATATGATTTTACCTCTGCTTGTATATTAATATCATACACAGCAAAATAAACATTTATGTATTAAACTCAGTACCAACAGTATACACAGTAAAATAAGCCTTGGCCTCTGATAGTAGAATATTACATTAACTAAGAAACTAACTTTATTACGATATAGAAAAGAAAATTCGGAAACCATGAACTGCATATTTTTAACTAGTTGGAATGGCCTGGATCTCCATTTTTTTCTTGCATCCATAACTCTATTGGCATCAAATAATCAGTTCTCCTATTACCATTATGTACATCTGCATCCATAAAAAGAATAGGAGTGAGGATGAAATTATGTATAATATTAACAGTAAATTGATGTAACTTAAGGAACATTAATTGCATATATGGAGCAATAAATGTTGCATTTTGCACTAGCACAGACACTGGACACGACACTGACACATCCACACTAATAAAATTTTAGAAAACTATATAATTAAATGTAACCATATATGTTTGTGTCTTGTCGATGTAGGACACTATCACGTGTTGAACACCCCGACACATGTCAGAAA
This sequence comes from Medicago ruthenica, assembly GCA_018208015.1. Lineage (NCBI taxonomy): Eukaryota > Viridiplantae > Streptophyta > Magnoliopsida > Fabales > Fabaceae > Medicago > Medicago ruthenica. The sequence goes on along the minus strand of CM031371.1, from coordinate 27,642,107 downwards.
CCATATACGCCTTCTATATGAAGTGTCGGTGTTACATAGATTTTGCATGATACAACAACTAAATAGAATGAGAATCATAACTCACAGTTGTCTATTGCAAGGTGTTTAGCAAGAAGGGGGAAATCAGTTGATACATCCTCTTTAACAAGTAAAGGTTTCTTGTTTTCATCTTTTACATTTGTCACCAAATGGCTCCAACCACACTCCATTGATTCTGAATCAATTGGTTCTTGTAGAGAAGGGGGGATATATCTGACTATCAACACAGATATTGATGCTATGGTGAATGCAAGAAGAGTGCCTACACTAACCTGTAGAACACAAGCAAAATAAACATTAGTACTATAGATTAGTAACATTCTTTTACATTTGGCAATCACAGATGTTAAGTTTTAACAATTGTGAATATAGATATATTCGACTTACCATCCCAGCAAGTTGAGAGACATCCATGAAAAATGCCAAGGATGCAGAAACAAGGCCAGTAACTATGGTACTCTTTACAGGAACTTGGCTGATCTTGTTTATGTCAGAAAAAAATGGTGGCAGAAGTCCATCCCTTGCCATAGCCATCAAAATTCTTGGCTGAGTCATTAAACAAGACACATCAATAATCTTTCCTAGAAAATAGAAGACTTTTATAGGGAAAGGAAACCTTTTATATTGAACAATCATAATAGAGTTGCAAATTTATAAAACTTACGCAGCCCATTGCATTCCATTGGCAGCAAACGCAGAAGATATGGGGGTGTTAGGATTGATATCATAGTAAGGTACTAAACCAACAACAACAATGGATACTATCATATACAATCCACAACACAGAGACAATGAAGCTGCAATTCCTATTGGCAAATCTCTTTGAGGATTTTTCACCTGTTAATCACACAGTAAAACACTATTAGAAAGTTTGAACTTACTCTCAAGGTTTAAAAAAATAAAAGGTCTGTGATTGCAATGGCAATCGCGTTATCAAGGTTTTTGATGAGCACTTCGCGGCAGCACCATCTGTATCTGTGTTTTCAGAATCAGTCCAACCGATTGAACTGGAAACTAGTCATTCTGTCGGTTGGTTCAACCTATTGGTTCTCAGTTTCTAAGAATCAAGTCGTACTGGGTTGAACCGTGTTTGGTTCAACTAGTTAGTTTTTTTTCTTCATTTACAAAACAACTTTTGTAATACTTATTTACTTATTAGTCATCCGATTCACCAGTTCAACTTCCAGTCCGATTTTGAAAACATTGATCCTTATTTAACTGCAATTTTCTACGAAATTAAGATTTTTGACACGAATGCGAAGTGGTGATTACAAATTTTTGCATCAATCGTATTTGACCTAAAAGGGTAAGTTGCACGAAGCATGATATATTATCATGATCCATACCTCTTCAGCAGCGCTGGCAACTGCATCAAAACCTATGTATGCAAAAAAGGCTGTTGCAGAACCAGCAACCATTCCATCTACCCCAAATGCAAAATACCTATTATCAAAACAAGAGAGAAATTCAGTAACTAGAAGAGACCAAACATAGATGGATTAAGGGTAGTGTAGAATAAAGATATATGTAAATTACCCTGTAGGGAGTTTATATCCAATCCATCCAGTTTTGAATCCCAAATAACCACCAGCTACTATGATAAACATCAAAGCACATATATTCACTGATGTCACTATACTTTGTATCCTTGTACTCTGCATACAAAGTAGTAACAATTCAAATCAATAAAGAACATATACAGACAATACCTTCGAAAAGCGGTGCAGCAGACTTGAGGTAAAAACATCAATAAAATTTACCTCTTTGATGCCAGTACACAGGATCCAAGTAACAATCAATACCATAAAGGCTGCAAGTGGGTCTACATCAATATCAATCCCAGGAATATGTTGATAGGATAAAAATCTTGGCAAGTTGTCCACACCTCCAATAAGTGCAGCCTAATCAGAGAAATATCAATCTTATATCAACACTTGCATCAGATACTTGCAATTCAAACAAACTAATCTGCCAGAGTTTTATTCCCGGTGTTGTCAATTGCAAACTGTGGAAAATAGTGATTTGTTCAAATTCTGTTGCGCAACACTGCTATAGTACCGTTATAGCCACTATTTTGTTCAATTCTGCTATGCAATAGTGTCGCTATTTAACAAATGAAAAGAACATTTGAAAAGAAAGCATTTCTGATTTTAAGAAAAGAACATTGAAAACACAACATTAGATTAACAGTATACCAAATTAGGGGTTATGCCACGAGCAACAGCAGCTCCACCGATTCCATATTCCAATATTAAGGACCAGCCAATCAACCAAGAAACCCTGCAAACATAGTACACGAAATATATCAACTCTCAATTGATATATAATAAGCTAAGAAGTCTAAACAAGCGCTTCAATCTTTCAATAAGCAAATTCAACAACATAATTAAAATCGCAATCTTCAATATTAAGGTAGTAACAGTGTCTGCAATCGCAATTTAAACCCAGTTCAAAAAGTATCAACATTACATTAGTCCGAGTGGAACTGGACTTTAATCTCTTAAGCAATGTCTCAGGTTCGAGCCTTGTGAATTAAAAAGACATGGTTGTGTGTGGAGACCTCATTAAAGGCGACCATTCAGGTTCACTTGCGAAGATTAATCATTTACAAAACCAATGAATACTTTGTACTCCAATAACATGGTTACAGAAAGAAAGAAAAAACCATTGTTTAATGTAAGAAATTAAGAAGAATAAATACCCTTCACCAAGACATATGTAAGCATAATGATAAGCACTTCCAGCAGAAGGAAAACGACTGGCCAACTCAGCATAACAAAGAGCTGAAAGAGCTGCTGCTATTCCAGCAACCATAAATGAAAGTGGTAAAGCTGGTCCAGCATGTTCCCTTGCCACAGTTCCAACCAAAACATACACACCAGCACCAATTGTTCCCTTGAGATTATAAGGTCAAGTTTTTACTACTGAACTGAAACCTCGTGAACAGCGAAAGAGAACACTATATATTAATGAAATTAAGAGAAATTTCTTTTCACCTTGAGATTGGGATCAAGCTTTCCTGACAAGGCCAAAAGAAGTGTGGTCTTTCCAGAACTTGGAGGACCCAGTAGAAGTGTCATCCTACGAGGTTTGACTATTCCACTTACATCTTTAAGGATAGTCATTTGTTTCTTTTTGCTTGTGAGAATATGGAGAGAAATCAAGATACTCTGAAAGACCAAAGAAAAAAAAGTTATGAGACTAATTGCGAAATAAAGAAACAACAATAACAACTGAGAAAGTATAATCTGGTTGTATTTACCTCCACTGTATTAGTAATTGAGTTCAACAAAGTTGGCAAAGCCCTGCCTCAACATTTAGGTGTTCATATCTAACTTCAATTGTTGGAATCTCAATCCCAACTCTAAAAGAAGAAAAAAATATCACCAGAAAAATATCAGCTTTTAAGTGGCGAAAACCGAAAAACAATGAAAAAAAAACACTAAAAAGCTATGAAGAATACATTTTTAGAAACAATGAAAATAATGTTTCAGTATTTTCAAAAATTATTATAAATGCTAGATCTAATTTCAAAATTTTCAAAAATATAGGATCTATATTCTCTTATATTTTTCAGTTGAAGTAAAAATGAAAACAACATTACCTATCAATTCTTTCCTTGAGCTTCAACAAAAACTTCTCATTTCCCTCTTCAGCAACATTAATCAACCTATCCAACAGTTTCTGTTTCTCTTGAAATCCAAGATCTGTTATATCAACCTCATTGGCAACTCCACGCGATGTCGCCAACAATCCTTTCCTCAAACGGTTATAAGTAGGGAGTTTTTCAAGTGTAGCCCATTTAAGAGCTTCTTCGTCATCATCTTCTTCGCGTCGCGAAGACTTTGAAAAAGCCTCCATTGTAATGTTTCTCCAACCTGTAGTAGAAGAACTTCTCATACTAAACCGGAGACTGTTACTTGCACTATATATATCACTTCCTTCCATTGCTGCAACTCAACCGCACCACTATTAAAAGTTAACACCAAAACACAGAAACTTATTCTTTCTTTTTCAAAGCTAATGCAGTTACAAACTGATGTGATAGACACCAGAAAATATGCTATTTGCAGCAACTGCAGAAAAAAAATGAAGGAATTTCAAGAAGTGTTTTTCTTTGTAACTAAAAAAGTGAAGAAGATGAAATAAAACAATGATCAATGAGTTGTTCTTTCCAATAATCTTGAGATAGGAAAACTTGATTATTTATATATTGATATAAGGTGGCAATTTATGACTGTATGATTTGTGCATGTGTTTTTTTAGTATGTATTATTTGTACTGCTTTCACTAAATGAAACTAAAAGGAAATAAATATTGATAAAAATTATATATAATTTGTGAACTCTTAGTCATCACATGTTAGAAGAATATGGCTGATTATATACACATTGAAAGCTGCAAGAGTAATATAAAAATTGCATTCTGACAAAGCACTTGTACCCGTTGGCATAAGGTGAATCACGGCGAGAATAACGGTATGGAGGAGGGGATCTGCTGTAGCTACGACCACGAGGAGGTGTTATGCTACGTCGTCTTGGAGATCTCCTCCCACGCGGGCTATAACTCCTGATAAAATGAAGTGAACCCAAACGAAAACATGAGAAGATGAATATATCAATAAAAGATTGGTTGCTACAAAATGACATGTTTGAGATGCTTATTATAATGCACTTAGAAATTGTACAGTGGAAATGAGGAATTTCAAATATTATGAATGTTGTCAATTTGACATTGAGATCTTTTCCAGCCACTCAGTAGTTAAGTTGAATTTATTTTAGATCCTTTCCAGGCTGAATGGGAGGACAGGCTAAGAATGTTATAAATCATTGCAGTTAAATTTTCCCAAGCAGAGAGAAATTTCAATTAAATAAATAATGTGAAATAGTGATACAAATCGACAATTAAATAGAGCTTGCAATAAAGAAAGCAACAAATCTACCAAATTAACAACTACAAGGAATAAAAGGCAAGCTATGAACTACATAAAATGAGCTGTGTTATAAGTTGGGGATGCATTATCATGTCGGAAAGCCATAAATCTGGCCATATCTGCCATAAAACGCCACCATCCTTCACAAATTTCCCTGTGCGTATGTCAAAAAATACACTGAAGTAGATATCCAACCAATTAAACACTTTAACATAGGTGTTGAATTTATATCATATTAAGCTAATAATCAAAGGTAAATAACAAATGTCAAAATAATTAAAAAATCTAAGGTATTGAGCCACACCATTGTCAGCTAGAGGCTTGGCGAAACACGCCTTACTTGAGTCGTCGCTATTGTAGAGGTCCTTTAGAGTTGTCTCTGACATTTGTGTCAACTATAATCTGATATAAGAAACAGAGACAGTCAATCAAACTCAACTCTAACAACTATTCAAACCACCATTTATTTAACTTCTGAAAAACAAGTAAATTGGGAAGAAAGAATTAAACGAATTTAACAACAAAACTCTAAGTCAATATTTGAACTAAAAAACAATGAATCAATCACCATAAATAGAGATAGACCTAAAAAGTGGTGATAGATTATATTTAAGGCTTGAGAAAAACTGAAAAATGGAGAAATTATGGATAAAAAAAGTGTGAAAATATGTTTGAACAAAATAATCAGATCAAAATAAAGAGATAAAAGAAGAAAACAGAAAATATTCAATAATATGAGCTGGTAGTAAAAGAAATTGGGTTAGGGTTTCACACAAATTGGGGCTTTTTATAATGGTGAAATCTGATAAGGTAATAAAGAAAAATCACTTACCCTTGAAGAAGAGAGACAAATCGATGTCGGAATGACTCCGGTGTGGTTGTTCTGAGAAGTTGTTACCAAGAGAAATAAGAGAAAGAAGATAACGAGGATGTTGCCAAAACACGAAAACGAAGGGATAACAGGAAAGATCTCGTCAAGATGAGTGCAAAAACGGTCTTCTTTTTCAGGTTATGACGGCGAGGTGGCCGGATTGAAACCGGTAAGGAGGACTGAATGTGAGGGTTTTGTTAGAAGAGGAAAAGGCGATTCAGTTTGGTTTACAAGAGGAAAGGCTATTAATTTTTATTTTTTATTTTTAAAATGTGTCTATCTTGCCCTTATTAGTAGAGGAAAGGTTTTCTATTTTTTATTTTAATTTAGAGTTCCATTTTAGAGACTGATATTTCAGATGCTAATTCGGTCACTGAAATACATTTGTCACCGATCTACAGACCAATTTATATTTGGTCAATATCTACAACAATCAGTATCTAAATCGGTCTCTACAGTGACCAATTATATTCGGTCTCTAAATTGGTCACGAAATGACATTTTTCTAGTAGTGAGCGACGAGCTGTCGCTTGAAGCGACCAGGCAGGATTTTTCCCTGCCTGCCTGCGCTTGTAGCGACCAGACTGGCGCTTGTAGCGACCAGTGGCGCTTGTAGCGACCAAGCCAGGACAGCACAACCTAGTTGAGCTGTTCTGGGGGTTCTGGTGCGCGCGGGCAAGGCTTTTTGCAAATGTTTCTCCTAATACTTTTTAGAAACTTTAACCACCATTTTAACTCACTCTAAAGGCTTCCAAAGGTTGTGAAAGTATAGAAGCAAGGATTAGGCAAGGCTTGGGAAATGTAAGAACTAAGGTTATAGGAATGTGTAAACCCTAATAGCGGCATATGACAACGATATGTCGAACTCTTGATAGGATAACAGGATTGCTATTATATGTTTAAAGTAACAGTTATGTATATTTTTATATCAAAGTTAAAGAATTAAAGATCAAAGATAATGGCGTGCTTGCACGTTTTACAGTTACAGTTACAGGGCGTGTTCAGCAGACTCCGGGATTCGCCGGATGGGACTTCTCCGAGAGGGTTGTCCACACGTTTTATAGGGAGTCCGGTGTTAGCCTGATATGATAGGAATTTCACCGGTTTATAGGGATGTTGTACTTCGGGGTTACTCCACCCGGATGCACTCCGTAAAATGAACTCAGATTAATTGTTTGTTCAACACTAACAGCTAACATAAAACACCTAAAACATATTTATTTGTTTTATGTTTCACAGTTATAGTCATAGTTACAGTTAAAGGCAGATTATAGTTAAAGTTATAGACAGTTACAGTTATAGTCGTAGGAAACTCACAGTTATAGTTATGGACAGTTATTAGAAAGTGATCCTAGGTTCCCCTCGATCACTAAGTTAAAGATATAGGCAGAATACAGATATAGTTACAGGCAGTTACAGCAGGTTACAGGCAGTTCAAAGTCATAGTTACAGGAGGACTTATAGTCATAGACAGATAAGAGACTTGGCGATCATAGGAAATCCCCGAGATTGCCAAGGTAGGCATGGCGACCCTAGGTTCCCTGTGGTTGCCAACAGTTGGTTGGGCTGGAGCTCACTGAGACATTATGTCTCATCCCTTTCCTTCTGGTGCAGGTTTATAGGTAAGTCAGAGGTTCGTGATGAAGATCTTCATAGAGATACTGGATGGAGTACAGTTGCTCGTTGTGCATCAGCTCAGGAGCTTATTGGATGTTGTATAAGTATTGTAATAGTATTGGATTATATGTACAAACGAGTAAGCTTGTATTCATTCATTTATGATGTATTAATATTATTGAAATTTTTAAATGTATCCAGTATCAGTTTAACGCACATGTTAATATACTAGTTAAAGTTAGTATGGGTGTTACAATTGGTATCAGAGCAGGTCGATTCAGACCGTGCCATGGGTCATTTAAGATTCAATGAAAGTGGTGGAATCATTGGGTTCCGGATGTTGTTCTAAATGTCACATCTAGTTGAGCCTGATCAACTCAGTCTAGTATATGACAGTTAGGACGAATATCCGAGAGCTGAATGTGACCAAGGAGGAAAGAAGTGTACGAAGGGTTAAGGTTAAGACGTCAGATTCTAAGACGAATTGGCAAAGTGTTTAATGTCAAATGATGGTTCTCTAACAGTGAAGTAACTGAGCCTGTTAATGGCAAAGTTTCAGGAATATGAGAGGTATTAAAGAGTAAGGTCAGGTTACCTTCCTTTATTGTGGGTCATCAAGATGCTTTGTATGAGGAACGTAAGCTTAGGGATAAGCGAGAAAACCCTTGGTAAGGGCATGAAGTAAAGATTGAACCTTATGTTGTCAAATTATAGCAGATCGGTTTCGAGGATTACGCAGGAAGATCGTCACTAACGTACAAGTTATAGTTAAAGTTATGGATGAAGTTAAGGAATGCTATGTTTTCTTTTGATGGGTTCCTTACACAAGTATTCGGGTAAGCCGACAAAGATCACCTTTTGTTGGTATGTGTTAAAGATGGTAGAAAATATATACCTTGGGTTGTTCGAAACCATGAAGAGGGCAACGGTCGAGAAGACATATGGGATATTATTCAGATAACAAGATTAGATTGGAAATGTGAATACAGTAACAAGTTACAGGAAGGATCCATTAAGGAATAATAAGAGTTGAAGTTAAAGATTAATTAATCGGGTACTCGAAGAGGTGTATCATGTGTTTGAAATTACAGGAGAGCCGATAAAAGTTGAGTTTTATCCATACGGATTATTTCCGGAGAAACCCGAGGAGTAACCAAGAGTTATGTGGACCTAAGTGTCTTGGAAAAAGGTTGTGGATGTGAAATCCTTACGGATAATTATAGGATGAGACTCGATTCATTAATCGATTAAGTATATGAAAGACGAGAATTTCCGGAAGTTATAGAATGTTTCTAGAAGTTACCACAAGTAAATAATGTATGAACTTAAGTTGTTTTAACAGGAGCATCGTTGGGCTCGTAATTATTTATAAAGACTGTTTACAGGTTTCGACTTATTTCGTGGAAGTAAGAACATTGTGTATGTCCGAAGGGAAGCACAAAGTCAAGTGTCGATCAGTCAGTAAGTTGAACAGGTGGAGTAAAACCACAAGAGAAATTATAGTGTAAGATAGTTATGTATGGTAACTACAGGTTATAAGTCAAAGGATTGGCCAAGGAGATTTTATATGGAAATAGTGGTGTATTACTTCGATCCCAAGGTAACTTGTTTAAATCAGAGTTGCGCAGCGGAGAAGTAATCCAAGAGTGAGTTAATGAACAATTTAAAGCTGAAGTTTAGAGAAAAAGATGTTTGTGAAGTCCTTGCCAGATGAATTATAGGAAAGGTGTTCAGAGATTAATTCTCAAGCTACAGAATATGTGTAAGTAGTGATGATTTGAATTTATCATCAGTTCTAACAGGAAATTTTAATAGATAAGTCGAGGAATGTTTCAGACCCCGAAACTCATGAGATAAGAGAATCGAAACAATTTGAGAAATTTAAAGGATGTGTTCCTAACACAATAAGTACATGGCGATGAAAGCCACATCTAATACGGTAATTTAGCTGTTGCAGCACAGTAACTTAAAGTTAACTTGAATAGTAAGATTAACCAAAGAGGAATTATGTCGTGGCATACAGTTATTCCGCATCGTACCCACGTTATGCTAGCATGTCGCATGTAACAGGCATGTAACAGATTATAATTAGTATTATGTATACTGATCAGGCAGAGTTTATGCTACTTAGACAGTAGTGTAACATATTTATAGTCATGAGACATGTATTAGTAATCGTGGTACGCAGTCGGTAATGTTTTAACAGGAAAGTCTTAAGCGGAACAGGTTTGTTGTTATTGAACAAATCTCAGTTGAGGAGTTCGGAAGTTCTTGAACTTGATGTTAACAGTTAAAGGAAGGAAATGTTTTACACAGATCAGAGGATTACTCATAGTTTATAGTAAAAGGCTACGTGAATTCAATTTATGAAATAAAGGATTCAGAGTTTAAGAGTGCTATTTGGATAGCGATCAGAATAAAGTTTTCTTTTAGAAAACAGAGAATGTCCTTGGACGAAGTAAGTTTATAACGCCAACGGAATGTAACCCTAATTTACATTATGGGATTGTGGATACTCAAAGAATACAAGCATGGGTTAAGAGCAAGAAGAGTGACCTTAGTTGGCATGGTTTTGTCTCAAGTGTATTTTGACTAAGTATGACGTCCCGTTAGTTGGACAATGATGATGCGGCGTACTGTGTACCCGATAGTAGTGTACACGTACTCGATCATGTATGGAAGCTATGTGCTATGGACTGTATTATATGAGGATATGTGAGACGGCTTATGCCACACGTCACTTATACAAGACTTTCATAAGTTTGAAAATTTTTGTTAAAGAAAGTATCAATCCCATGAGTAAGAACATCTTTAATGATGCAAGATTGTCAGAGTCCAAGAAGGAAGCTCCTAAGACCTTAACTACGCGTTATCGTGGATTAATTAAATTGGAGCACGAGAGGCTCATAAGATTTCTCGAGCCTTAAGGTTTCCCGCAGAGGGAATGTAAACAATGTACATGGATGTGATAATAGTTACACCAGGATGATAGGAAGAAAGGAACTTGTACCATAAGTTCAGCCACCACTTTGAAATTGAATCGTGGAGGTAGTTGTAATAGACTTCTTTTCCATTTGAGAATACTCAATATCAGATGTTTTTCAGTGCAAGACTAATCTATATAAAGGATGTTACGAATGTAACAGTAAAAGGTCGTCTTACGAGGCGAAAATTAAAGACAAGAATTCTTTCGAATTAAAAAGTAATGTAATAGATTCCTCGGAAAGTTGGAATAATTGAGGAAAATCGGATCGACCTGACGTCTTCAGGTTAAGATTGAACGGTCAATGAAAGAAGAACGAATAGAATTCAGTAAAGGAAATCCAAGACTTAATAATGTTAAATTGGATTCATAAGGAATATGTCGAACAGAGATTATTGTCAGATAAGATGGATATGTTGGTTTAGATAACCATACGTCCTAACAGGTGAGAGTTATTTAACATGCATCAGACCTTTCGGTTGGAAAGAGATTGTCACATGTTTTGATTTACAGATATGGAAATCATGGCTAAAGAACAAGTTTTAACCAATATGGTTTAATAGAGGTGCGTGACTAATCTACACGTCAGACACTAAAGTTGCCATGGAATCCCAATAAGCAAAAAGAATTGGAAATTTTCATAGTAGAGGAAGAGGTAGAAAGGATTTTTCTTTTCCGGATCTCATAAGGATTATCCAAATTTCGAGGACGAAATTTCTTTTAAGGGGGGTAGAGTGTAATATCCCGTTTAAACATGACTTTTAACAGTATCACAGGAATTAAACGAACGCAATGGCATTATAGTAATTATGAGAGGAAGAGGTTATAAAAGGAGATAAATATGAAAATTGTCATATTTATCATTTCCTTCTCTCTCTCTAGATGCAACTCCTCTCCCTTCTCTCTTCACCCACTCTTGCGCCCTCCCTCCAAACCTTCAACAATCATCAAACTTCAACCTAGAATCATGTATTCAAGCAAGCTTGGTTGTGGGGGAAGTTAGAACATGAAGAAATTAAAGAAAAGCAAGGAAGCTCAAGCTAGGGTTTTGAGGAAAAAGGGCAAGCAAGCTAAGCCAGCACCAAGCAAGATTGAGGTGAGCTCCCTTGGGGTTTTAGAACCCCACTTTGAGAGATTTATAGTGGTTTTCTTCATATGTCAAGTTTTATGGTTTTACCCTAATTTCCTATACTTGTTAATTCCTTGCTCATACATGTTTAAACTATCAATTTGTAATAGAAAATCATCCCTAGCATGTTTTGGACGCTTGGGTACCTTTGATTGGGCAAAAATGGTGGAAAAACGCATTTTTACACATGACTGTGCTGTCATGGTCGCTGTAGCGACGAGCTGTCGCTTGAAGCGACCAGGCAGGATTTTTCCCTGCCTGCCTGCGCTTGTAGCGACCAGACTGGCGCTTGTAGCGACCAGTGGCGCTTGTAGCGACCAGCTGGGCGCTTGTAGCGACCAAGCCAGGACAGCACAACCTAGTTGAGCTGTTCTGGGGGTTCTGGTGCGCGCGGGCAAGGCTTTTTGCAAATGTTTTCTCCTAATACTTTTTAGAAACTTTAACCACCATTTTAACTCACTCTAAAGGCTTCCAAAGGTTGTGAAAGTATAGAAGCAAGGATTAGGCAAGGCTTGGGAAATGTAAGAACTAAGGTTATAGGAATGTGTAAACCCTAATAGCGGCATATGACAACGATATGTCGAACTCTTGATAGGATAACAGGATTGCTATTATATGTTTAAAGTAACAGTTATGTATATTTTTATATCAAAGTTAAAGAATTAAAGATCAAAGATAATGGCGTGCTTGCACGTTTTACAGTTACAGGGCGTGTTCAGCAGACTCCGGGATTCGCCGGATGGGACTTCTCCGAGAGGGTTGTCCACACGTTTTATAGGGAGTCCGGTGTTAGCCTGATATGATAGGAATTTCACCGGTTTATAGGGATGTTGTACTTCGGGGTTACTCCACCCGGATGCACTCCGAAAAATGAACTCAGATTAATTGTTTGTTCAACGCTAACAGCTAACATAAAACACCTAAAACATCTTTATTTGTTTTATGTTTCACAGTTATAGTCATAGTTACAGTTAAATGCAGATTATAGTTAAAGTTATAGACAGTTACAGTTATAGTCGTAGGAAACTCACAGTTATAGTTATGGACAGTTATTAGAAAGTGATCCTAGGTTCCCCTCGATCACTAAGTTAAAGATATAGGCAGAATACAGATATAGTTACAGGCAGTTACAGCAGGTTACAGGCAGTTCAAAGTCATAGTTACAGGAGGGCTTATAGTCATAGACAGATAAGAGACTTGGCGATCATAGGAAATCCCCGAGATTGCCAAGGTAGGCATGGTGACCCTAGGTTCCCTGTGGTTGCCAACAGTTGGTTGGGCTGGAGCTCACTGAGACATTATGTCTCATCCCTTTCCTTCTGGTGCAGGTTTATAGGTAAGTCAGAGGTTCGTGATGAAGATCTTCATAGAGATACTGGATGGAGTACAGTTGCTCGTTGTGCATCAGCTCAGGAGCTTATTGGATGTTGTATAAGTATTGTAATAGTATTGGATTATATGTACAAACGAGTAAGCTTGTATTCATTCATTTATGATGTATTAATATTATTGAAATTTTTAAATGTATCCAGTATCAGTTTAACTCACATGCTAATATACTAGTTAAAGTTAGTATGGGTGTGACAACTACCAGCTCATATTATTGAATATTTTCTGCTTTCTTCTTTTATCTCTTTATTTTGATCTGATTATTTTTTTCAAACATATTTTCACACTTTTTTTTTATCCATAATTTCTCCATTTTTCAGTTTTTCTCAAGCCTTAAATATAATCTATCACCACTTTTTAGGTCTATCTCTATTTATGGTGATTGATTCATTGTTTTTTAGTTCAAATATTGACTTAGAGTTTTGTTGTTAAATTCGTTTAATTCTTTCTTCCCAATTTACTTGTTTTTCAGAAGTTAAATAAATGGTGGTTTGAATAGTTGTTAGAGTTGAGTTTGATTGACTGTCTCTGTTTCTTATATCAGATTATAGTTGACACAAATGTCAGACACAACTCTAAAGGACCTCTACAATAGCAACGACTCAAGTAAGGCGTGTTTCGCCAAGCCTCTGGCTGACAATGGTGTGGCTCAATACCTTAGATTTTTTAATTATTTTGACATTTGTTATTTACCTTTGATTATTAGCTTAATATGATATAAATTCAACACCTATGTTAAAGTGTTTAATTGGTTGGATATCTACTTCAGTGTATTTTTTGACATACGCACAGGGAAATTTGTGAAGGATGGTGACGTTTTATGGCAGATATGGCCAGATTTCTGGCTTTCCGACATGATAATGCATCCCCAACTTATAACACAGCTCATTTTATGTAGTTCATAGCTTGCCTTGTATTCCTTGTAGTTGTTAATTTGGTAGATTTGTTGATTTCTTTATTGCAAGCTCTATTTAATTGTCGATTTGTATCACTATTTCACATTATTTATTTAATTGAAATTTCTCTCTGCTTGGGAAAATTTAACTGCAATGATTTATAACATTCTTAGCATGTCCTCCCATTCAGCCTGGAAAGGATCTAAAATAAATTCAACTTAACTACTGAGTGGCTGGAAAAGATCTCAATGTCAAATGACAACATTCATAATATTTGAAATTCCTCATTTCCACTGTACAATTTCTAAGTGCATTATAATAAGCATCTCAAACATGTCATTTTGTAGCAACCAATCTTTTATTGATATATTCATCTTCTCATGTTTTCGTGTGGGTTCACTTCATTTTATCAGGAGTTATAGCCCGCGTGGGATGAGATCTCCAAGACGACGTAGCATAACACCTCCTCGTGGTCGTAGCTACAACAGATCCCCTCCTCCATACCGTTATTCTTGCCGTGATTCACCTTATGCCAACGGGTACAATTGATTATGTTCAACTCAGTTTCTCTGATGATATTGCTATTGTTCTCCGATAGGTTATTTACTTCAAAGTGTTGTCAAGTAGCGGCACTGTAGCATAACAGAATTTGAACAAACCGCTATTTTCTGCAATTGATCGGCAACACAGGGAGGAATAATATTGTTACTCCCAAAAATATCCCACTCCCAATACTGATATACCAAACATATGTAACTTCATATTTCACACGAATTTAATTCCTATTACTGAAGTTATCCTTATATTAAACATGTTGTTATAGCCTGTTTATCTTACATTTTATTTGCTGTAAACTGCAAAAATACTGCTTCCTGACGCATCTTTGTTGAAATGATAAAATCTTGGGTTGAGTGAGATGTAAGAAGTGTCTTTAGAAGCAATGTTATCCTGTTTTTGGTAAATAAAATCTAACACAGATAGGCACTAAGGCAGTTCGATTTAACAATCAATTCCCTATTTCTATGTTAAATCATATGCTGGCATTACTGATCCGCTAAATCAATTTTTGAAGATTATGAAGTATACTGCATTCTTTGCTGGTAGAATGATTAATGATATCATACCTGGAATCTGTAGGCTAATAAAATTAGTGGTTCTTCTCTTTGAGATTATTTGTGAATGGTAGTTAGAGCTATTTATTGGCAACTTTACATAGTATGTATGATAATTTTTGCTCTGCCACTCCTCCTTCAACATAGATGCTGATCGTTTTAACTCTTTCCCCTAATTGTTTTAGAGATTTTATGTAATAAAGTCATGTCCTAATATTGTATTTGTTGGTTCTTTCTATCTTAATTGACTTGATGTGTGCTAAGATTATCTGTCTTTTAATTCTTTGGTGAAACAGATACAAGGCATGGAGGAAAGTGCCAAATCTTTGAGAGAGAGAAGTTTGAAATTTTACAAGGGATGCAGAAAATACACAAATGTAGTTATTTGAATAGCCTCATTATCAAAATTTATTGATAAATAGCCATGAACTTGTGTGGAAGGATCTATATCATGCAAATTGCAGTTTATACATTTTTTCAGATTTATAATTCCTTTACTCTCTATGCTATGTTATATGCTATTTTGCTTTTCAACTATTGGTTATTTGTTCTAGATCAGCTTAGCTCCTGTTGAGGATAGGAAAATATTTTCGTCTATGAGCATTCCCTTTTAAGTTTTAACTAAAAATAAGTGTATGCAGCACAGCACCTTAGTATTTTAACTTTCTTAATTGTGCCAAACCTTTGAATTTTGAAACTACTTACAAGAAAGTAGCTAGCACAAGGTGAAAAAATAAATGAGTTTCTGTTTTCACGCTGATGTGATCATAAGTTCACCGTGAATCGTATCACACACTAGAGCCACAAATTCAACAATTTTTTCCTTTCAGATGCATCCTATATTATTTGTTTATCTTTCAGGACATTTATTTTCAACTTTACTGAGGAAATATGATACAAAATCTTGACTAAAAATCAAGAGGTTTTTTTATGAGGAGAAAAAGAAAGCATCAATACTGCTTAGTGGTTTTGTGTACTCTATTCTCCTTGGATGATGTTTTTTGTAGTGTTTTTAATGCAAAAACCATTTCCCATCATCGAAAGGAAAATTTTCGTGGGTTAGGTGCCTTTTTGGGTTCTGGTTAGGTGCCTATAGATACATCTAGGGATGGGCAAAGTTTGGTTTATAACCAAAACTGTGTGTGAACCAAACTAAACCGTTTTTCAGTTTATTAGAACCGAACTGAACCTGTTATGAGTCAACATGAACTGAACCGAACCAGTTCTTTAACCGGTTAACCGAACGGAACCATTTTTCAATATGTTATTCACATCACTGTGTGTACGGATTGTTTTCTAGTATTCATTCTTAATTTCTCATTCAATTTTCAATTTCACTTTTCATTCATTTCTACTTTTCGATCAGAACTTTTCAATATCAATTTATAAACTGATAATTTATTCTTTACAAATGATACAAAAGTATTAACATTGTACCCTTTTTTTTTACTTTGTGAGGAACTTCAGAGGGTTATTGTTGGACAAGAACAGGTGAAAGACAAGCTGCAAGAATGAGAGCTAGGTACTTAAAAGCAGTTCTTAGACAAGAGGTAGCATACTTTGATTTGCATGTTACAAGCACATCAGAAGTCATCACTAGTGTCTCTAACGACAGCCTAGTAATTCAAGATGTTCTTAGTGAAAAGGTATAAAAAATAAAATTTGTTTTACTTTATATCAATTTTTTTTATATAGGGATAAAAATAGATCAGGTCAGACAAGTCAAACCTTGATCAAATAGGTTAGGCCTGTTATAAAAAGTTCAAGGCTTACGTTTGATCTATTACTTGACATAGACTATTTTTAAGGAGTGCTTCTTTGCCGACCCCTAGGTTTCTAAAAAACCACACAGGTTAGAAAATATACTTCTGAAGGGCAAAAAAAATTGGTGTTTTTGTTTGGAAGTATACTTCAGCAAAGCAACAAAGTTTGTCATTTCCGAAAAATATACTTCTGAAGTTACTTGGGGGTCGGGAAAGAATCTCCCCATTTAAGGGTTTCTCATGGCCATTTATAAAATCTAACTAGGTCTGAAAGTCTATTTACAGACCTACTTCACATTTAAGTTTCTATAAGTATATGTGTTGTTAATTTATTCTAACTTAAAAAGTATATATAGGTTCCAAATTTTTTGATGAATGCATCTATGTTCATTGGAAGCTACATAGTGGCATTTGCATTGTTATGGAGATTGGAAATTGTTGGGTTCCCTTTTGTGTTACTACTTGTGATTCCTGGTTTCATGTATGGGAGAACTCTGATGGGGTTGGCTAGAAAATGAGAGAAGAGTATAATCAAGCTGGTACAATAGCAGAACAAGCAATATCTTCAATCAGAACTGTTTATTCCTTTGCAGGAGAAAGCAAAACCATAGCTGCTTTCTCTGTTGCTTTAGAAGGATCAGTAAATTTGGGATTGAAACAAGGTTTAGCTAAAGGATTGGCCATAGGAAGCAATGGTGTAGTGTTTGCTATATGGTCGTTTATGTCCTATTATGGTAGCAGAATGGTCATGTATCATGGTGCTAAAGGTGGTACTGTATTTGCTGTTGGAGCATCATTAGCACTTGGTGGATTGTAAGTATACATTTACCCTTTATATCATTTTATTCAATTGATACTATTTTAAAAAAGTTGATTTAGGAACGATTAAATGAGAGACCAAAAAACATGAAGTTCGTCTGTAAGTGTTACAGACGCCACAATTGCAGACCGATTTCAATTTTTCCGTCTCTTATTTTGTTAGTAAGATTCGTCCTTTGTGGGCTTAAAGTTTAAGCAAGGTTTTAAAACACGGTACACGATCACGATTATGGCCATGTTATCATGGTTGTAAAGTCTCGCAACCATTATTGTGACCTAGTCAATCATATTTGTATTTGGTTCTCAAAGTATCAAGGATCTTACGTGATCACGATTTAAAACTATGTGCTTAAGCTGTCACTTTTTTTTTTGTTAATCTATGAAGCACAAATACGAACATCGAACACAACACTAACACTG
Source organism: Medicago ruthenica (assembly GCA_018208015.1). Lineage (NCBI taxonomy): Eukaryota > Viridiplantae > Streptophyta > Magnoliopsida > Fabales > Fabaceae > Medicago > Medicago ruthenica. The sequence continues at coordinate 27,624,136 of CM031371.1, read as the reverse complement.
ACACCAGTAACAAGTTTGAGAGGATGCTCAGAATTTCATTTCCTTAATGAACCAATTTAATGTAATCATGTGTGTTGACACTAGACACGCCTTCAATAAAAAATGTTGATGCTAAATAGTTATTAATTATATATATTTTTTTCTTATGTGGCAGGGCTTTAGGAGCTGGTTTATCAAATGTGAAGTACTTCTCAGAAGCAAGTGTTGCAGGAGAAAGAATAATGGAATGATAAAAAGAGTTCCAAAAATAGATTCTGAAAACATGGAAGGTGAAATTCTAGAGAAAGTGTCGGGGGAAGTTGAATTCAACCATGTTGAATTTGTGTATCCATCAAGACCAGAAAGTGTGATCTTAAATGATTTTTGCTTAAAGGTTCCATCAGGAAAAACAGTGGCATTAGTAGGAGGAAGTGGTTCAGGAAAATCAACAGTTGTATCACTTTTGCAAAGATTTTATGATCCAATTGGTGGAGAGATTCTTCTTGATGGAGTTGCTATTCATAAGTTGCAACTTAAGTGGCTTAGGTCTCAAATGGGTTTAGTGAGTCAAGAACCTGCTTTGTTTGCAACAAGCATTAAGGAGAATATACTTTTTGGAGAGAGGATGCTACATTTGAAGAAATTGTGGATGCTGCTAAAGCTTCTAATGCTCATAATTTCATTTCAATGTTGCCACAAGGATATGATACTCAGGTTAGTTTAATTACTTTTGTCACATTAAGCTATTAACCAAATATAATAGAATTAACCAAATCATCAGAACAAGCAATATCAGATCTGCCGTTGGTTTTAATATCCTTTTTTCATGGAGTAGCTTATTTCCTTTGTTGTTGTGTTTGACTGTTATTGTCTTTTTTCACGGAGTAGATGATTTCCTTTTTTCATAGTGTTAATGCTTTTATGTCTATTATTTTTTTCTTAGACAAAAAGTACCGGCATCCCACCTACTCATGTGGAATTGTTTCGACGCACACACCAGCATAAAAAAGATAAGACGTGGGTTGATAAAAGATCTGAACATGTGGATGTAAACTCTCAACTTTAGTTTCTGTAGTGCTTATTATGTTGGTTTTATTATGTTTCTAGTTAGTTTGACATATCAATTAATCTTATCTTTCAGTTAACAGAAAGAATTTACACGCAATGAGGAAGACCAAGCTAATGATAATGAGGTTGATGATGATGAAGTTGATGATGATGAGGATAAGGTTGGTGATGATGAGGTTGATGACGAGTTAGAGTTGGAAGCACAAAATGTTCCTGAATAGATAATTTGATGTGTTTTGTTAATTCACAAATCTATTTGGATTAGTATTTTGTTAAGCCTATCACTTGCAACTTTCTTTTGGTTAGTATTATGTATTTTGTTAAGACTACCAAGTGCAAAGGCTTTTGTGAATACACAAATCTCCTCCTTAGTATTATATTTTGACTAGTTTATGTATGTACCATTGAATTATTTTGATCTTTTGTATGGAATTTGATAAAAATGTGAGTTAAAAAATTACAATATTAAAAAATATATTGTAATTCTTAGTCACAAAACAGTGACCAGTATAGTATTCAGCAAACAATTAAAAAAAAATCCAGATAGCGACCGAAATAGCGACTATAATTTATATATAATACAATAAATAAATTTCGGTCACAAATTCGATCTCTAAATTCGGTGGCTAATTAAGTGTCAAACCCAGTCACAAAATAAGTCACTAAATTAGCTAATTTCAGCCAAGAAAAGGGTGTCTAAATCGGTGGCTAGATTCTGTCTCTGGATCATTCTCCAAAGACGTCTCTATATCAGTCTCTAATTCCGTCTCAAAATTCAGTGACAAAATCGGTCTCTATGTATAGTCACAAAATCAGTCGCGAAAAATCAGTCGCTAAACCGGTCACAAAGGATTAGCGACCAGCGTTTTAGCCACTTTTATTTTTGGTCGCTATTTCGGTTACTAAATCTATCAGTGGCCGATTTTGTTGATGTAGCGACTGAATATTCAGTCTCTAAAAGCCTGATTTCTTGTAGTGTAACGTTTCCCATAACATATTTAAGGACAATGGTTGAGATCGCATCTTTTTTTAATTACAATCAAACAACGTGGCCAAAGCATGTGCTAACTTCACAGCCGCTTCAAACAAAACCCAAAAGAAACCAAATAAAAAATGGTGACCGTAATTTCGAAATTCACTACTATTTCCCTACTTAAGTTTTTTTTAGGGAAAATCCTATTTTGTTATATAATTTATATAAAATAATTTTTATTATATAATAACTCGTCTAACTATTGATTTAGGATCAGTTGTATTGATATAAGTTTTTCTTTTTCATTTTCTAGGTTTGATTATTCTTATTTTAAAAGCTTCGTGACTTTATGTTTGACCGGTCTATATGTTATCTCTTCCCTCCAATATTTGTTGTTCTATGACCAAATACCTAGTAAGTGTTTGCCAGTTCGTGGAATCCTACATACATGTTTCCATAATTAGAGGATTTACTATTTAATCATGAAACCGAAATTTATATTTGAACTTTGTTAATTTAGATTAATTTATTTATTTTATAATGTCATACAAGGGTGTTTTTTTTCTTTTTTTTGAAAGGTACAAGGGTGTAGTTGTCTACACAAATCTTATGTAATGAAGTAATGCACGTAATGAAAACCATGCCAGTGAAATTTTGAAATAGGAGTTTAAGTTTTTTTTGGAATGACCAACGTCCTATACTCAGTCCGAAACATAATTTAACTTTCTTGGATTAATTTTAATTTTTTAAATTTAAATAACCGGACTGATATTAATTTAGTACGAAGTGCAAGTTAAATATTTATGTTAAGTATGACTCATATTTGTTGATAAGTGGATAGATGCTAAAGCGTAACAAAACGATTGAAGCTTATTTTTACAATGGGTTACAACTAGCGCTACTACAAAATATCTTTTTAATAGCATCCATTTTGGCTTTTAAGAGCATTTTTGAAACGCTAAGGAAGCTCCCACTATTATAGGTTTGAACCCTATAATAGCGCTTACAAAACGCTATAAAAATACCATTGTTTAATAGCATTTTTAGAAAAGTGCTATCATAACTTGATTTTGACGCACCGAAACAAGTTTTTTGAGAAAGATTTGATTGCGATTTTGTGAAAACGCTATTATAGACCCTTTCTTTTATAGTGTAGGAGGGATGGGGGACGACACCATGCACTATGTTTCAAGGGTAATATGGATTGTAGTACTGAATCACAATTTGTAGGTTGTAACCTTAAACATTGCATAATAGAAAAACCACATCAAACATCAATCACTTTGACATTGGACACGTAGGTGCAATTGGCCAAACTCTATAATTAATCATTGTGTTGACTATGACTCATAGGTATTCTGAAAGTGGGCAGGGTTGAACAGACAGGGCTGTGAAACCTGGCCTTGGCCTTGGCTCAAGTGGGTATCATTTAAGGGTAATGTTGTAATCTGAACCATAATATTTAAATACAAGTTGTAGACAATAAACCCTAAAGATTACTAATAGTATATATATATATATATATATATATAGTCACGTGTAGAGAACATTATTGAATGAATGAGAAAATAAATAGCGTAGCCTTAGCTTAAACATTCTGCATTAAACCCACCTTTATACCTTTGTATCAGTGGTGTTTAAGCTCTCTCTTTGGCTATCTTCCATCACCTCATTAATCATCATCATACATCCATCTTCACAGCATAACACGTTCCATGTACCTGGCCTCCAAAGTAAACAAAGACAGGTAAACATCATAGAATTTTGAAACGACAAGGTATCAACATACTATGACCAACAATTTCTGGAGTTTTGTCTTGTCTTCGGTTTTTTTTTTTTTTTTTTGGACTCGGAACCTAAATAGAAAGAAAGTTAAATCAGTCAGTACTCACTACTCATCACTGATGCCATACTCTTGTATTACATATTTTCAGGATGGAATGGCAACCTTCTATATTTGTGTAAGATTCTACTTTTTCTCAAGGAATTATAAAGAGTTCCTTTTGATAGTTTCACAACCGATTATTTATTTTTAAAAGAACTCTTTACTATTTTGTCATTTCAAAGATGTCAATTCAGAGAATTTGTATGTTCAAAGTATTATAATTAATTTTGCTAAAAAAAGTATTATAATTAATTACAACTTTACATGATGATTATTAAATAAGATTATTAATTTGAGATATTTTGTTGTTGCTAACTCATTTTTTGTTCCATAGGAAAAAAAGAGTACCTTCACTGCTTTCAACAGAGTGCACGATTGTTCATGTAAAATATTAGTTTCCACATGGATTTGTTTGAATTCTTTAGCCAGTTGCCCTCTCAATATTTATTTGTTAAGTAAATTCTATATATCCTATAATAGAAAGAAGACCTATAGATTTTGTAGTAAGGAGAGTAGATCAGATGGAGGATAGTCAGATCACTAGAGGTAGAGGAAGACCTAGAAATTGATCAAAGAAACTATTAGAAAAGATTTGGAAATTAATGAGTTGGACCAAAGTATGGTTTATGATAAAACTTTATGCCGTAAGATGATCCTCGTATCCGACCTCACTTAATGGAAAAAGGTTTGTTGTTGTGGTACGTAAATTATATATATCTTCTCCTTTAGATTTGTTTTTTCAGCTTCATTACCTTTTGGACATTTGGTATATTCCTTTAATAAATTGCAAAAGCAAAGCCAGAACTGCTGGCAGAGTGGTAGTCAATGGCCATGACCCTCTCTTTTACTAACGCTATCCTATGAGTGCAAAAAGTAAAGGAAAACGAGAAATGAACTAATGACTCAACTGTCTGTAGTGAAGAGTAAGCAACAATTTTATATATGGTTTGAAAACTTTAAATTATCAATTTAGTCCTCAAATTTACGAGATATCAATTTAGACCGTTAAATTGAAAAATGTACGTCAATCAATTTAGACATTTTCTCAAATTTTGCACCACAATTTTAAAGATTCTATTATTGCTTTGATGCAGAAAAAACTATTTAAGTCATTATATATGTCTTTTATTGGTTTTGATGGATATCTACTAAGAAAATATTTTGGTTGAGGGACCAACTTGATTGATATTTTTCAATCAAGGTTATGGTTTTAATTGATATTTTGATGTGCCTTTATCCAAAAGTTGAATAAAAATTTACCGTTCCATGTGAGCTTGTTTAAACCATGAATATTGGACTCACCCCAGTGGTTTGAATCAGATTCCTTTTGTCTTTGTTTAACAAAAGGGTGTTTAGTAGTAATTAGCACTATATAAATTGAGACCCCCTAGCTTCCAAGTTGTAGCACAACACAAAACACTTCCTTCTTTCAATTACTTTCTAGTGACTAAGGCTAATTTTCTCACTCTCTACTCAGCAGTAAAATGGGAGGAAACAACAATCAAAGGAAGTCATCTAAATCATCATCATTCAGGTCAGTTTTCAACATATTCAAATCTAGCAGTAATAAGCAAAGAGGAGGAGGAGGAGGGTATTATTATGATCATGGTGCTTATGATAACAAAGTGTGGCCAAGTGATGAAGACAGAGGTAGTTGGGGTGTAGCTGATCCTGTCATTGACATGAGAGCTACAGCATTCATTGCTCAATACAAGAAACGAATTTCAGAATCTGAAATTCACTGCCAAGCTCAACCTGACCAGTAGGATACGAACAATCTTTTCTGTTTATCCATCCACTTTTAATTTGTTTGTGCCTCTCTGTTGTAATTAGTTATTGATTATCATTTGTGAACCACGATAAGTAATGTTAAATGTAAATAATCTTTCAAGTTTCACCTTTGCAAGTTCCAATTCCAAGTTTGTGTTGATTAGTTAGTATTAATTTTAATTCCAATGTAGAGAACAGTGCAAAGTATACATATACAATGCTTCTATAGTATTTATTTCTTTTTTTGCTAAAGAACATCAATACGGAGAATCAATGGGTTAAAGGGGCTTAACCGTTTAAATCATTATGCATGGTCTTTCTTATCCCTTTTTCGAACAATGTAACGGTTGAAACATTAAATCTTTTGTGAGTCATATCATATGTTAGGAATCTGCACCGAATTTCCCCATAGTAAGATTACTGAAAAGTGATAAATACGGAATAATAACACACAAGTCTTTACAAACACTCGCAATCTCTAGGCTGCTTCAGACTTTTCTGTTAAAAAGGGAAATTTACACAAGTGTTTACAAACACTCGCAATCTCTTACTACCCAATTACACCCAAGAATTCCACCAACTAGAAATCTCTCTAGCTCTCTTAAAATCTTTCTCAAGGTTGTAATATTTTTTCTTTCAAAGTTGGAATGATTCTTAGCCTTCTTACACCACCTCTATTTATAGGAGATTTTGAACACTTGCTTCATGAGCAAGTTTCTTGATGGCCAAGAAACTCGGTGACTAAATTATTTTCCTTGGTGGCTAAGTAACTTCATCACCAAGTAACTTTCTTCATGACCAGTTTATATTCTTCTTGCCCATGTAACTTCATGGGTAAGCAACTTCTCTTTGCTTCTTGGCCAAGCTTTATTTAATTGGTAATTAAGTAACTTGGTAGCTAAGTTTATTTAATGGTTAAGTAAATTGAACCTTGACTAACAGTCTCCTACTTGACGACCGATTTCAATCAGTCTTCATACCTTAATCGCGCAACGATCTTCTTTGGTCTGTTACTCTAGCATGACAACAGACGTTGAGCACAACTTCAGTTTGTCGATGATTACCACTTTTGTCAACATGTCTGATAAGTTCCTACTTAAATCAATTTTCTACAATGTTAGCACCTCATCCTCAAAGCACAGATGTGACAAAGTGATAACAAAGATCAATGTCATTTGTTCTTGAGTGAAATACCGAATTCTTTGTGAGGTGTATCATACTCTGACTATCATTATAAAGGCACTCTCCTCCTAGATGAAACTCAACTATGCTAACAACCCTTGAATTCATATCAACTCTTTGTACTTGCACTTGCATTTGCACAAGAATATACTCCCTCTGATCACATTTATAAGCAAATATTGTTTTTCCATATTCATGGAATAACTGATGAATTTGGAATATAATATAGTCTCAATACATCAGTTATTTAATGAATTTAAAAAGGGAATAGTTGCTTATAAATGTGACCATAGAGAGAAATCAGTAGAAGTCGTCCCTTGAACCCTTGAAAAATATTATAATTGTATTTTGATGTAGTTGCAAATATTGCTTCAACAACTTAAAAGCTTTTGGATGAGATGCATGGTTCATATGTCTTTCAACTTTTTCAATTAGGTTTTACATTATATATATTTTGTATGGCCTCTTTCAGCCTAACAAAAGGTCTTGAATTCGAATTTAACCATTGAAATGTAGCAACATTAAAAACTCTTGAGAACTTCCTATTGTGATCTTATATGACTTGAGGTATTAGTCTCTTGCGCATCAAACTTGACGTAAAGAAAAACCATGTTGCAACAAACAACAGTTATGTTGCAACATCACATGATGCAGTTAGCAAATTTAATTTAAACTAACAATGTTGACATGCGGGTAATTTTTCATCAAATATAAAGAACCGAGCCAAGTTGCAAGTATTAAGAGGAAATCTTCGGTTAAATTACTTGGTTTACTGAAGGCGCTTCATTGACTTCATGACTTTTGTTTGATTGAATCCTTTTTCAAGCAAGTTGTACTTTTGAAACTTTTTAAGAGCAACACCAATGGTTTGATTCTTCCAATAATATATTGACGCGACACTTGGATTCTCCTCCTACATTTGAGTGATTTTAAAAATTCATTGTTAATTTTAAGGCAACAAATTAGTAACAATTACTAATATTCCTCATAAGAGTTAAGGGAATGACAGCTCTTGGAATCCTGCAGAATACAGACAAACATAAAGTTGGTTTGAGGTTTCTTTAAGGCACAATACTTGTGTTTTGCATGTTTTCTTGTTAACCTGTTTTTAATGAGTTTCAATATCATACTTTTACTTTCTTTTTTTTATTACAAAAATACCATATTTTTACATGTTTCTTATTTTCAACCTCACATTTAATTAATTAATGGTAGAAATAGGTCATATCAACCGGTAGTAAACACAACTTCTTAGAATTTAGATTGGATATTTAACTCAACCTTAAAAACAATCCCTCATGCTCAGGATTGAACATTTGGAGCTAGTGTGACCTGAGTGGACTGAATGCAGTAACCTGATAACATATGGCACAATGGATCTTGGATATACTCTAATACGATCTTAGAATTTGGATTGAGTTTGCCTAACATAGTTGTCATATGCGGTCAAAATAAAAATTTAGAAAATGTAATACAAAGTAATTAACCTTGGTCGTCTCACCCGATTTATCAATAACCAAATTAATAATGAAAATTAAGAAATGAAATTGAGGGTTTTATTGTCAAAAAGAGTTTAATTAACAAGAAATTCAATTAATAAAAAACATTAAATCCCACCTGATTTAGGTGTGCTTCGTTGAATCTATCACAAGCACTACAAGAAATTTTGGCTTTTCCTATAAATTTTGCAGTTGCTTTTTTTGCATCATCTTTGTTCATAGGCTTGTTATTTGAGGTTGGTATCTTTTACTTATTTTAAATTGCACCAATGGTATGATTAGTAATAAAAATATTAGTTATTAGAATAGTAAAATTAAATTGTAATAAACATGTTAGTTAGATAAAATATTATATATGTTTGATAAAAATGTCAGTTAATTAGTAACCAAGAAATTATTTCAAATCGGTCACCAAGAGCAATCCCCAATTTCTCTCATTTCCCCTAACGATTTGGGCAAAATCGACCAGAGTGTCAGAAACTAAGTTTTTCTTGATTTTCTTCAACATTCGATTTTAAGGCACACACAACACTTACATTCTCCAACATATTACTTTGAATAAAATTCTATAAATATCTTTTAATAAAAAAAAATATATGGAGTGACCAAGATATACAATTATGAATGCTATAATCATTTAGTAAGAAAAAACTAAATGAAGTAACCAAAATATACAATAAAGAACGGACAAGATATCCAGTTTAGTTCATGTTTAAGATGAGTAGATGACCAATATCCCACAACCTTTTCATTAATTTGGTCCAAGTATTTGGCTCTTATGTGCAAAACTATTAATTATTTTCTCTTAATTCTAATCTAATTGTAAACTATGTTCAAAACTGTTAGTGTGCACATAGTATAAGTAATTGAATTAGAAGTGGAAAAGTGCCTATAATATAACTAGCGTGAATCTTGAGAGAAGAAAAGTACAAAAGCATAACCAATTATAATCAGTGATTTTGGTAGAATTCTCTTATGTACGAAACTAGCGGACCACAGAAAATGTACCTTGACAAAGTTGTTAAAACCCTGCCAACTCAGCATGATTTGAACCATTTACATTGGTCTTTACCACTGCTTTATCAGATTCTTAATTTCACACTGTTAATCACTTATATAGTATAAATTAGAGATATTACCTTGTCATTCAAAAACCAAGACAATCACTTCTAGCAAATAACTTATCCAGCAGCAGCATTAATCATCATGGGAGGTGGTAAGACTAAGTCTTCTTCAGGTTTCTTCTCAATTTTCAAAATCTTCAAATCAAAGAATAAGTCTAGAGCAGGATGCTATGATGATTGTGGGCGCAAGACATGGCCTAGCGATGAAGACAAAGGTAACTGGGGGGTTGCTGAACCTAACATTAACATGAGAGCTGAAGATTTCATCCGCAAATACAAGAATCGCGTTTCAGAATCCGAACGCTATCAAGTTGATCCAGCGGTCTAGAATGCATAATACTATTGATTACGTGCCATATGTATATATTTCATTGTTTATTTCTCTAGATTATCATTTATGAAGTTAATATCAATTGTTTCTGCTATAGTTCATAAGTTGAACAAATACTGATCATCAGCAAGTATGTTGAATTGTCGACTTTTATATAGTTGCACTTTGAATTTCCCTTCTATATCCTGTCAATATATTGCAATGGCCTTAGCACTTCTATGGTTACCAAGTTTTGTACATGTCTGTAAAATATGTACGTAAGAATAATATATATGATTCAAAGTAAATAAATGGACAAAATTTAATTAGGTGAAGTTTTTCTCCAAACTCAAGTAGTTAACAAGTTTATTGACCAATTGAGTTCAATAACTTTCTAAACTACATATGGTTTGAACATTTATGAATTATGTGACTAGATCTTTTGTATGGCTTCTGAATGATTTTTTTTTTTGAAAGGATATGGCTTCTGAATGACCAATTGAGAAGGTATAATTAACAATATTAATTAAAGGTAGAAATAACTGTCAGGTTGCCCTTCTATGTGTGAACTATGCTCTATGCATAAGTTAATGTTTTTTTTTTTTAAAGAATGCATAAGTTAATGTTGTTTTCCTATGCCAAGCGGCAAGCATGGTGGTCTACCCAAATATTATGCTGTGTTATGTTGTAATGCACATAAAACAGCACTAACTGCTAGTGAAAATTTGAAATAGGAGTTTTATTTCTATTTATTTTTCTTAAATGCATTTTTGGTCCACCTCTATCGTCTAAATTAAAGTTTTAGTTCCCCATTTCTAAAATCGGATTTTTGGTCTCACCATTTGACTGTTTTCAGGATTTTCCATCCTGCTCAATTTTGGAGGTTTTTATTTTGCTGATATTGCATCATGATTAACGACATGGCATTATCATTATAGAGTTAGATGACACTCTATAACTAATTTCAACATAATTAATTGATTTGTTCAAAAAAAACATAACTAATTTATTGGCACCAGCGGCGAAGCTAACCATTTTTTTATGAGGGGTCAAATTTAAAAAAATATATATTTTATGTGTTGTCTTGATAATTTTTATTGTTAACAAAACTCTCTTTGTAGTTGTTTAAGAGATTGAAAGTGTCAATAAGATGGAATATATATCTATCATACAAGTTGATATCTTTTGGCTTTTCTTTTCTACTAGTTTTTGACAAATAAACTCATTTATGATAGTTAAATATATATTATTGGGGTAGGTAATTACATAATATACAAAATTATTCAAATAAAACCTCTAAAATTTGGATGGGGGAAAAAATTCTAAAAGTTTTGAAAAATGGGACCGAAAATTAGGTTTTAGAAATGGGGGGCAATAACTTTAAGACAAATGTTATGGAACTCTTTTTCCAACACTTTCTCTAAGTGTGTGTTTGGTTCTGCGGTGGATAGAATTGATTTTGACAGAATTGAGTTTGGCAGAATTGATTTTGACAGAATTGAGTTTAGCAGAATTGATTTATGTTTGGATACATTAATATAAAAGTGAGTTGAACAATAAATTTTAGTGTAAAAATTACCCAGAATCAATTCTGCAGGCAGAAGCTACGATTTCTAGCTTCAAGTAGAATCAATTCTGGAGGCAGAATCAATTCTACTTTTAAGAAACCAAACAAGCCAGAATCAATTCTACACGTCCAGAATCAATTCTGGCTGCTCCCACCGTGCAACCAAACAGGGGCTAACACTCACTATTTTATTAGATAAAATTCATGTAAATTTCACCACTTTATGTAGGGCTGATTTCAAAGTGTGGGGTCCACAATGACTTCATTCAATAAAAGAGTGAGTGTTAAGAGAGTTTTGAAAATAGAGTATTTCCCGCACCCCTCAAAACTTTAATTTTGGCAAAATAAGGGGATCGAAGTGCATTTAAGACAATATTTTTGAATAATTTAACTTATATACACAGTCAATGTAAATTTTCACATTGTCAATCAATCATAATTGATAGGTTATTGAAAACTGTTGACAATGTAAAACGTTTTACATTGACAACTCCTAAAATTTAATATATTTTTTTTTCAAAATTAACTTTGGAATCAACTTTTTTTTTACAATATCTTTGGAATCAATTTTGGTTGGCGTTACTTATGGCCATATTGTATTAATATTAATTATTAGGCTGTGAACATATTGTTGTGACTTGTGACATAAGGAATAGTCAATGACTAAATGATATTCATTCACTCATTCAATTATGGTGGATGATGGATCATGGAATTGAACATACATAAAATCAAAAAGATTGCAAGTATATATAGTATTTTACACAGAACATAATTGAATGAATGAGAAATAAAATAGAGTAGCCTTAGCTTAAACATTCTGCATTAAACCCACCTTTATTATACCTTTATATTGGTGGTGTTTAAGCTCTCTTTTAACTATCTTCCATCACCTCATTAATCTTCACAACATAATATATAACACGTTCCATGTACCCTCCAAAGTGAACAAAGACAAGTAAACATCATAGAATTTCAAAACATGAGGTATCCACGTACTATAACCAGTGATTTTTGGAGTTTTGTCTAGTCTTCCTTATTTATTTTTTTGGATTCAGATACCAAAAAGAAGAATAAAAGTGAAATCAATATTGTACATCCTCTTGTGTTACAAATTTCCAGGATGGAAATGCAACCATCTATATTTGTGAAAGATTCTACTTTTTCAAAGAATTCCTTTTGATGGTTTCATAACCGATTATTTTTAGCTTTCAGTTTTCTGACTCACGAATCAACTTTTTGAAAAGTCCTCTTACTATTTGTTTCAAATCTTCAATGTATTATAATTAATTATCAAGATGATTAATTAAATAAAAAAAATTCAGATATTTTGTTGTTGCTTAATTCTGTTTTTGTTTCTTAGTCAACAGAATACACAGTTGTTCCTCTAAAATATCATTTTCCACATATGCATGTTTAAATTCTAAAATTTCTGATTAGGGCCTGATATTAATATTTGTAACAGTCACAATTGACCAGATGCTATATATCTCTTCTCCTTTAGAATTTTTTTCATCTTCACTTACCTTATGGACATTTGGTATATTCCATTAAGTTGGCAAATTAAAGCCTAAAATGATGCCAATCCATGCTGAAGTATAATAAATCAATTGGCTGAATGTTACAGATTAAGCTTGCTAACAAATAGACAATGTTATGACCCTCTTTTACCTAGGCTATCCTACAAGTGCAAAAGGTAAAGGAAAATGAGAAATGGTCTTTGATTCAAGAATCAGTGGCAGTAATAGCTGATCATTTCTGTAGTATAAAGTAAGCAACAATGTCATAATCTTGACTCAATCAAATATAAGCTACTTTGCCACTTTGAAGAAGATAAGCACCTTTCACAGTGTTATTGTATATGGGAATCTTGTTGAATTTTGATCCTAACTAAGCGGGGAACTTTTGCCTTGAATTCATGCTCTCCTCCATAATAGACTTTGAATTTTCAAAGAAGCATAATTTAATCTAAAAATATGGAGTTGTATTTTATTTTATTTTTGAATAAAAGCTCATCATATTAATTTTGCAATTCAGTGATACAATATGGAATTAGGGCCTCGGGGATGACAAATAAATATTTTTTTACTATCAATAATAATAATAATGATAACAACGAATGTTAAAAACGTAAATAAATCATGAAAATCGGGATGAACAAACTGCAATTGAACCGGTTCAACTCCGATCCTACCAAACTGTATTGTAACTGATATTAAATCAACTGAAAAATTATCGGATTTCCAGTTTTTTTTGTTACAAACGGAAAAGAGAAAAAGAAAAGAAAAGACTAAAAAATAAGGTAATGTCTAACAAAAGAGATGTCTAACGCATCAGCAAGCAACATGGAGGATAAATTCGGAGGAGTTGTATCTAAAAGTACTAATTTCTAATAACTTTTAGCACCTAACTTAGCCAAACAATCAGTAGCAGAGTTGTCTTCCCGAAGGGTATGACGCAAATCAACATTCCAATCTTGACTCAAGAGCTTCTTAATTAAGCTAATCAAGTTACCAAATCTGTGAAACATATTAAGTGGATCTTGGACCAACTGAATCACATGCAAGGAATCTGAATAACAAATAACTCGCCGACAACCAATCGACCAAGACAAATCCAGACCATGGTAAAGTGCAAGAATCTCAGCATGTAAGATACAAAAGGGATCAAAATTAGCCAAAAAAAATAGAACGGTACACCAGTTTCATATTCAGCTTTGCTATTTAGTGTGAGGCAATTACCAACGAAAAACGACGAACGATGATGTGCTTACAATGTATTGGATGGTCAAAGCAGCTATTGCGGAACTCATGGACAGGTTGACAATACAAGGGGTGATAGTTTAAATTTTCCGCCTTCGTTTGTTTTCGTTGAACCTAACTCGCACTAACAATCATTTCCCTTTCATATTAGATAGACTTGTTTCTAGTAGTGTTTGCCATTTTTTTCTTCAAGTAATTAACTTAGTGATCAGAATCCACCTCTCAAAGATAAATAAGTGTGATGTTCGGGGTTCGAACGTCGGCCCTGCAAATATTATGTAATGTCTCTATCTACTCAGCTAAGCTGACGGAACATGTTTGTCATCATCTCTATTGATTTCATTTTTTATATTATTAATAATACCGTATGGTACAACACTTTTTTTTACTATTGTATGGCGCAATATCATCATCATAGTTTCTTCTAAGTTTGTGTTTGAATTAATTCATCCATGAAATGTTACAATTTTTAAGAAGAACTTTGTTATGTGATCATATCTAGCAAGAGAGATAAATCTATGTGGTTTCGTGGGGAGATGTCATGTCACAGAGAAATACTATGTACTATCATATGTAAACTAGTTTATGGCTTTTTGATAAAAGAAATTGAACTCTGGCAGACATTATTCGGTTGCTTTTCATATATAGATAGATACCCGATGTCTGTGGGGGACGCTCGTCGTTTGATCTTTCTTGACCTAGCCATCGTTTTACTGTGCCTCTTTGTTTTTTCCCAGTTTTCGGGTGGCCCTCCATCTAAAACTTGAACATTATTGCAGAGAAACAAACAAATATATGCATCTCCATGTGATTATGTTGGACAAGGAACAATAAGTGGTATTGTTTTTATCCGGTAGTTCTTGTGTTAATATTCTAACTTAATTATGGTGAACAAGTATCCTTCTTCGAAAAAAATTAGTATCCACAAGTTTGGTATAGTTTACTAGTACTACAATTTTCTAGTACGGGAATCTCACCACGTAGAAAAGAGCCTTCATGATCTAGAATAAGACCACCAAACCCTATTAAACCTGAATTCGTAAACACGCTACCATCCATATTAAGAAAAACCGAGCCAAGAGGGGGGACTTCCAAAATACACTCCTAGCTATTGCGGAACTCATGTCGCAACATAGATACAACTTGAGCTGAGATATTCAACCCAGAATGATGTGTTCCCTCAAACAAATAGATATTCCTCAAACACCAAGTCTTTCAACTTTATTTCATATCGGCAGGTTGGTCCAATTTTTGAAACATTGATGTTAGCTAAAAAAATAAAATTGTTTAACGCATCAAACATAAGGTGGATGTCAGCATGGAAAGATACAAAGACCTCCTTGTGGCAAAAGCATACACTCAACAAGAAGGGGTAGACTTCCTTGGTGAAGTTCGAATCTTATCAAGGTTGAATACACAGTAAATATTTTTACTTTTATTCTTCAACCTTGTTTTCAAAATTAGTTTTTATTTACAAACAATATGATATATATGTAAATTGATATTATAGAGTAATGTTTGTAAATTGATATTAGAATATATAAAAGGTGTCAGTTCAGTGATAAGAATTTGACTACATAATCTTCTTAAACGACTTTTTTAAATCACATCTGAGATATTTGTAAAATGGTAATTAGTGTTGTTGTTGTTAATAAAAATTTCCCCATTCCCCAATTTTTTTTAAAATCAATTGCTATTAAAATTATTTATAATAATTTAATTACAAATAATTATAGTTGTGTTTGTGGATTCTTATTATTAATTTCTTTATAAATATTATTTCTTCTATACTGTTCAAATTATTTTTTATTCGCCTCAAAAAAATTCTTTTTTTATTTGCATTTCTTTATCTATGGACATAATTTTCCCATTCCAATCAATATTATGTTTTTTCTGGTAATATATTATGTTTTTATATTTTTAGAATTTCAAATCTCCAAATATATTAGTAAAAGTGTACAAGATATGAAAGTGAAATTTGACCTGATTACAAGACAGAATGCAGTTTTTGAGTGTTTACAAATAGCACATGCTCAAGATTTTCTTCTTGCTATCTCTTTTGATGGGTTAGGTCAGCATATGTCACTAGAAGACTTTCATATTATTCTCAGATATCGCCTCATGATTCCACTATTTCCTATTGAAGAGGAGTGTTTTGATTTCCGTAAGGTGTGCCTATAGACACCTTTTAGGGAGCACGCTGTTCATTGCAAGGAGCTTCACGACTTCAAATGCAGGTATGACTTTGTTAGAGTGGCCTCTATATATTAAGGTGTGCGGAAGTATCAATGAAGAATGAGACGTCTTTGAACTTTTTGTCTGACCCACTAGAGGAAAGATCGACACTTAGGCAAGCAGATGTTATGGTGTACGGATGAGTGGAGTGGAAAATGTGCATGTCTTGACTTGATTGGGGTTTCACCACTTGTGGGAATCAGGACTGAGGGTTTTACGGTGGGGCAGAGAGTCCTTGAAGTCACATCAAGCAAAGTGGTCAAACATGAGAAGTAGTGTTCTGACAACCAACATGTTTTTATATGATTTGCGTTTGACACTTTTGGCTTCCTAGCACCAAAGGTTGTTGACCTTATATATATAGTTCAAAGGGTTATACATAGCAATATTATGTCTTCTAGGTCAACTAATGTTGTGTTTACGAGAATTGATTTTATCATCCAAAAAAGACTTAGCGGCACAGCTTGTTACCTGTTTGTCCTTCATTCATATGTATTTTCACATATTTAAAATATTAAAATATCTAGAAAGTAAAATACGAAAGGGAAAAAAAATCACTTTTATGAGAATCAATAATGGAAAACTATGACCAACGATATAGATAAAAATTTGAAAAAATTAATTTAAGGGAGTAAAGTATTAATCTAATGAGATCACGACAATGTACTAAAAAGAAACATATCCTCTCCGGTGGACTTTTCACCGGAGAGTGGTTGTCGATATTCTAATCCTTCAATTGGTTTTAATCACATACTAAACCGTGTAAGAAAATGGTCGTTCTTAATTTTTTTTGAAGAAAAAATGGTCATTCACAAGTAATGATATTTGTACAACTACTTTGTGATAATTTTTGGGACAACTTTATTGTTCTATTTTCTTATTGGTCAAAAACAATAGAGAGAAAAAGGAAGAGAGAGAATAAGAATACAATGTAAGTACGAGAGAGAGAGAGAGAGAGTTGTCCCAAAGTTGTACCAAAATGGTTGTCCAAATATAATTTCTCCTCTTAATATCGTGTCAATTATCAACTCACGAATATAATTAGTATTTGAACTGGAAGATTTTGATTTATGATCTTGCAATAAGTGAAACAAAAACAAAAACGACATTTCGTGGTTTTATGTTGCTATAAGATCAAGAGCTTAATAGTTAAAGATGAACTAACTTAATGAAGTAAAGACATTAGGGATAAAATTCGATTGATTTTACTTCTAATACATCCCCTATGTTAGAAACACATTGGGATAAATTTTAGGGTTTTGGAAACACCATATAAACACGTTGGATGTGAAAAATCATTAAGTCTCTTGATCACGGAGAGTGATTCAAAAAAAGGGTAGAATTATGTAGGAAGACCAATTTTTTGTAACCGTTGTATCTTTTTGTGTAAAATTACTCTCTGGAGTAGTGAAACGGAGAGATGCTATGTCCTCAATGGTAGATTATTATTGGATCGAACTGGATAAACAATATTGTGTGTTTTTTCTTTTTTCTTCCTTCGTAATGTTGTTTATTTCGTTCGTGATTATTATTGTGTTTCTTTTTTGTTTTGGTTGTTATTGATTTGCTCCACATATGAAGTATTGGTGTGACTCTCTAGAATAATTCTTTAAGGGATATCAAATTAATTAAAAGGGATTGCAAATTAATTAAAATGAGAAAGAGAATAATGGTAGACTATTGTACCCAATAAAAAATGCTAGACTACTATCAAATGAATTAATGCATCTTGCTAACGAGGGCATTCAAAATATTTTTTAAAATTCTAAATTTAAAAATTATTTCTTCAAACAGTCAAATATTACAAATTTCAATATATTAAATACATAATTTTTTGTAAAAACTTATTATTAAAAGTACTTAAAGAGTATCCCAAACATTAGTCAACATTTCCCTTAATTAATTAACATCACCCTCCTCTCCTCCGATAGAAATATGTCTACTTTTCCATCAAAAATAATCTCTTTTTCAATGAATCTCTATGATTGACTCCTACCGATAGTACCAAAAAGACGAAAAAGCACTTTGTCGACAGTACAAAAGAGGAAGCTTGATTTTTTTTTTTCATTTTTAAGCAAGAGAGGAAGCTTGATGTTGCTTCAACAAAATATTCCTCTAAATTCAAGTCATATAGTTTACACTTAAAAAAATTTCACTCTTAGCCCGAAAATTAATTCAAAACTCCTCAAAATTATTTTGATACTCAATAAATTCACCCAATATACCTCTCCAAGAATAACATTGTCATTAACGAATTGTAAGATTTTATAAGGCTAAAATTCATTTACTTTAAAGCTTTTGAAATCTTCTGTTGTGATTTCCTAACTATAACTCACATCAATAAATTTTAATGTGTGGAGCAGCAACAACAACAAACCCAGATATAAGTGTGAAGTGAAACCACAAGTATAACCAAAACAACAAATATAAGAGGGCAAAGAAAATCAACACAACATATTTGTCTCAGATCGGACCAATATGTCCTACATCTGATAGAAAGTGACTCTTCAATCCACTATGAAAATAAATGATACAAAGATGTTATAAGAAATTAGAATCCAAGCTCATAATAAAGAACAACCTCTAATTTCTACCTATTTTTAAAGTCGCTCCAATCCACAATGAATCCTAAAAGAAAACAAGAGAGAAAACTTTTTGGTCATTTCCCTAATGAAATCTCACTACCCAAGGTGTTTATTAAGTATTTCTCAGTCCAAGAATCTCACTACAATCAATCCTTAATTAGCCTATAAGTTCCTTAAAAGTTCTCTCATTTTGGTTGACAAGATTACATAAAAAAAAATGATTGATTAAAGCCTATATAGTACTCATCCCCCGAGAAAATCACGCCACAATTTTCTCTGATCATGTGTGATTCACTTTCGTACATTGTATGTTTCAAGTTGCAGGCAAAACTGTGTCGCGATTTTTGACAAACTGAAACCCTTAATCATGCGATTTCATCATCAAATTTTAAGCGAATTTCAATATTTTCCATTTCTACCGCCTTTTGAAACAAATTTGTTAATCCTTCCGCCGCAATTTGGTAGAGGAATGGGACTGAGAGGATTTCCTTATCTCAATCATTTGCTACTATGAATTTCGATGTTGGACTGTCATTTACCGGAATAAACATTGTACTATGGTTTAAATCTAGACTACATCCTATTGATCATTTGTAGATACCGATTGTGACAACCACCACAACCATACTTTATTTCAATTTCATACTGCATGGATTTGTGTTGTCCTACATTTAAATGATTATACAGTACACAATCACAACAAAATCTTGCAAATAAATGTTGTTTAACTAGCATTAGAAACATGCTTTTAACTTAATTCCAATTCTCATAAAATTAGAAATAGAATCATGTTTTCTTCACAAAAAAAAAAAAAAGAAATAGAATCATGTTTATGTTTTAATTATGATTCTAATGTTGCGATGAATTCTTATTTTTTTTTTTAGAAGTACAAAATTTAAGCAAGGTCTGTAACCAACAAAAAAAAATTAAGCAAGCAAGGACTTAGAAGGACAAAACTTATAAACAATTTTATTTAAAATCCATGAGTTTTATTCAGATGCACCTAACAACAATGAATTTTTTCGATAAGTCTCTAAACAACACAACAAAAAGTTTGGAAAGTTTAAGACAACATTAATTTGATGAACCAAGTGCATCAATCTTGTTATCAATCTCCTTCATATTTTTCTCAATTAGCTTATCAAACTCTTTCAAATCCGAAACGCTCAAACCATCAGGCAGCTTTTTGTTTTTCATGTACCCAATCATAAGAATGTTGAGCTCCTTCTCACGATTGTCGTGCCTTTGCTTTTGAAGATGTTCCCTGGCTTTGGTAATCCTCTGCAATAGGAAGCTCTCTTGGTTCACATTCTTTGTTTCATCTTTCACCGATGAATTTTGATACCTCTCAATCACCTGCTTAGCCCCCTCTAGATCTGGCCACACCTCTGTTTTAGAATCAAAAGGATTGGAAATTATAGCACACGCTGGAATACCGCAAAGAATGGTGAGTTCGCTCACCTTCTTGATGATACCCTTTTTTCTTTTCTTATAGGTTGCCTTTCTTGCCGAATCATCAGATATAAAAGCAAGTTTCACCTTCTTCCTAGTCATGTCCTTGCAATGCAACTGCAAAGAAAAAAGTGAGGTATTACAATATTTTTTTGCACTATTTCTCTCGTACCTTGTAGGTTTTATAAAGACCTATGCTGAACGGAAACATATCTATGATTAACCGCGTGTAATAAATTATCGCACTTTAATGTATTGCTATTATAATTCAATTATTATACATGGACAATGTTAAAAAAATATACAAATATATCAAATCATATCTCTTTGTTAATATTTTAGAAAATAATATTATGACATAACACCAATGTAAAATATGATTCATTTCTATATAATACTATGCCAAATATGAATATTCTATATTAGGGGGGTGTAAAACTGCAAATGAATTATAATTTATTTGTTTATGATTCGTCATTTATGGGACTTGACTTTTTAATTTCAGGACAAAGTTCAAAATTCTATATTGAGCCTTTAAAAAAAATTCAATATTGAGATAATTGTAAAATATTCATTAGTGTATTGTTGTTAGGTATAGTCTAACCACAAATTGTTCCACCAAAAAATCGAACCTTTTGTTGATCTAATTTCACACATATATACTCGTATATGCTATACTATGTCTATGTTGATGGAGGGATAAAATATATTATTATAATAAATATTTACTTTTCAGATTCATTAAATAATTGATGTATCTAGTTTATAATATAGTCTAAATACACCAGTTATTTAATGAATTTAGAGATTGAATACTTACTTATAATAGTGATTGGATGAAGTATATAATAAATTGACTATATTCACATAATTGAATGGTTTAAAATTCAATGTTTTAAGAAAAGATAGTCAAATTTCTATCCAAAGAAAAAAAGATAAAAAAAAGGTGGTCAAACAACATATACATAAAAAAAAAAAAAAAAATACTACCATATGAGAATTTCGTGTATATCTTGTTCGTATACAATTTATTAGATGATACAATTTATTTTTATTAAATAAAAATACTACCATATGAAAAAAAAAAAGATAAAAAAAAGGTGGTCAAACAACATATACATAATAAAAATAAAAATACAAAAAAATATTCCAATTTATTTTTATTTTCCTCTCAAAAAATAATTTTTATTTTGTATGATACAATTGAGTTTTAATTTTAACAGGTAAAAATTAAAGCTTTTGTACATATTTGCTTTTTTTTTTCTTAGATGCAATGGTAGACACCACTAAAACTTACACATATAATTGCAACATTATAGGTTTGTATTCGATAAAAGTATTCAAGCAAATATTGACATTGGCAATTGAGATAAGTCTTATAGTCTATTTTGATTTTTCTTTTTGTCCGTATGTGACGTGGCAAACCCACCTATAGATAAAAAAGAAAATTGTTTAAAAGACCTAACTCAAGTTGCAATGCATATATTGTTAAATAAATAATCCCACAAAAAAATCAACTTACATAAAAAAAAATTGTGTTATTTACTCTCAAAAAATAAAATGATGATATTATTAATAATGATGATACATATACCACATGTAAGATATTATTAATAATGATGATATTAATGATTATTTTACAATTAGCACAAGTAAGATTTAAAATTCGTTCTTTGAGATTACAGTGTCGATTTAATCATATATTTTCAAATTATAGTTCAATAAAAATAATTTATATTCTTTTTCTTAGTATAATTTATTTTACAAATATTTTTTCTTTTAAATGATTGTTTTCTATTTTTGATAAATTAGTTTTTATCAAATAAACTAATATATTCTCATTAATATTGTTTTCATTTTTTATAGTCATGCTTACCATCCTTAAATTTATTCTTCTATTTTAAATATCTAGTCATAAATATTATTTTTATTTAAATATTTCCCATTATTACATGTTATATATTTTTATTCTTATTCGTAAAAGATTTCATCTCCTATAACTTATATATCATTTGACATTATAACATAAAGAAACAAAATTTTATAAAATGATCATTGATATTTTTTTTTACAAGAAAAAAAAAATATACCAATGATCATTTTATAAAATGATCATTGGTATATCACTTACTTAAAATAAATTCCTCTTTACTAATTTTGGTTGGGTTAATATCTCAGATAGGCCCTGGTATTTGAACAATGTCTGAAAATAGCCCCTGTAAAATAAAAAACACAGTTTTCAACCCTGTAATTTTATATTCTCCATATTTTAGCCCTTTACATATATGTTATCTTCAAACCTCATCCAAATTACAAGAGCTATTAGAGGAATAGTTTTTTTAACGGGATAAGGGCTAATTATGAAGAATCTAAAATTACAGAGTTGAAATATATGTTTTTATTTTTACATGGATCATTGTCACACCTCGTCCAAATTACGGGAGCTATTTGAGGTAGTAACCTTTTTTTAAATATAACTAACATCTCATTGGTGTGTTCGAACCTCGTCCAATTTCATTAATATATAATTATTTTTCAATTTAAATTTTGTAATTACAATTTGTTTTATCTTTCCTATAAATCAAGATATCAAGAAAAATGATAGTTTGAAATCCCAAATATGTCCCTATACAACCGACCCCTAATTGAAATCAAGTAAAGAATCCCACCAAAATAGATCCTAAATCTTTGAGGGGTTAACTCATTGGTAAGAGTTTAGTCGTAATCTTAAGGTTCTGAGTTTGAATCCCCTCGAAAAAGTAGTAAAATCGTCATTAATACCACTTTAGTAAATAAAAAAAATTCCCCCTTCCCTAATTCAACTCTTTGCCAATATCATAGTTACATTACTTTTACTAGCGTTCAGGCGAGCATTCCTACTCTTTTTATTGCGGTAACACTTGTAAAAAAATTTCCCCCTTCCCTAATTCAACTCTTCTATTTTTTAATACATTTTTATATATAATATTGTTTCTATTGTAATGAGGTTGTTCCTATTTTAATGAGATTTAACTATTTTTTAATTAGTAATT
This sequence comes from Medicago ruthenica, assembly GCA_018208015.1. Classification (NCBI taxonomy): domain Eukaryota; kingdom Viridiplantae; phylum Streptophyta; class Magnoliopsida; order Fabales; family Fabaceae; genus Medicago; species Medicago ruthenica. The sequence continues at coordinate 27,600,713 of CM031371.1, read as the reverse complement.
GAAGTCATATTAAAAAAAAGGATAAAATAGTAAATAAAATACTTTTAATGAAAGGTAAAATTGGAAATGGAAAAAGTCAGTCCAAATACATCTACTTTATTTATATATAGTATAGATATCAATTAATGTAAAAAATATCAAAAACATAAAATGTAATTGAATATTATATACATTGGAATTTATATATCGTTTCAATCAAGATTTATTCTAGTCCTTTTTCTCATTCTTAGTCTCCACAATATTTTCTGCCAGGAGTTTTAATCATGTTGTTAAGTCAACTCATGCGTACTTTTTTAATTTTGTTAAGTTAACTCATTTCTTATATTGTGTACTAGTTGGAGGAAACCGGATATCCTGGAAGAGTAAGAAACAAACTGTAGTTGCAAGATCAAGCGTTGAGGCAGAATATAAGGCTATGGCACCAGTAACACATGAGCTCATTTGATAGAAGTAGTTACTCAAGAAACTTCAATTTGAAGAAACACGACGAACGACACTTATATGTGATAATCAAGTCGCGTTGCATATTGCCTCAAATTCAGTCAATCATGAGAGGACCAAACATATTGAGCAGGCCTGTTCCTAACATTTTAGGGGCATTAGGCCAAATTTGAGAAAAGGGCCTCCTTACAAGATAAATTAATTTTTTTTAATAAACGATTAATGAAATATGCAATAATCATTTTTTTAAAGGTAATATGCATTAATCATGGCAGTCACTATAATACGATGTTTTGAAATCCCAATTATGCTAACACCCTAAAACATCGCGTGTCAAATGTATCTCGTCCTATATATTATTAATAAAGAAATAACAAAACAAAAAATAATAATTGGGTGGACCGAACCAAACTCAACAAAGTTAAGTAAAATGATAGTAGGCATACCAAACTTTATATAAGTTTCATTATCTGATTGGATAATTCAATTGATTTACTACCTCCAAAATTTTTCAAAAAGTTTCATCATTATTCGTCACCATAAATCCATAATGAAAGTCATATTATATTATGAAATCTAAATACAAATTCAAATTAGTTTCAATCTAAAACACCAAAAAACATCCTCAAAATAAAAAACAAATTTGATATATGGAAAGGACTGATTTACGTTTTACATGTAAGTTTTGTGTTTTGACTAATGAAATGTTAGGGGGGTGAAAATGAAACCGATGGGTTGGGGGTGTGAAAAGTAAAAGTTGATGGGTTGTAAAAAAAAGGACGAAACAACTGATGGGCTAAAGTCTGGTAATGGTCTGGTCCCTTATTGCACTTTTTACTATACATACTCCCTTTTAACCAATTATTCCTATATACGCCCCCTACATAAAAAAAAAAAAAAAAATGGGCCCCCTACAGGCATGGGCCCTAGGCCGCCGCACCCCCGGCCTATGCCTTGGGCCGGCCCTGATATTGAGATAGATTGCCATTATGTTAAAGAGAAGATTGAATTAGGCGATATCTTCACAACTTTATCAATCCAAATGATCAGTTGGCAGATGATTTAATTTTACAAAACCCCTACGAGGTCCTAAAACAAGTTATATATGTGGCAAGCTTGGGGCATTTGACTTATAAGCTCTAGCCTGAGGGGGAGTGTTGATATTATATTAAATAGTAAATAATTATTTACATTGTAAATACATTCCAACTTACTCTCTAAGTTACTTTGCATATAATATTATACAGAATATTCCTTTTGTAATTAAGTGTATCATCTCCTATATAATACACCTTTCATAATGCTATTCAGTCACACAGTTTCAACATATGTGTCTCTTTTCTCTCTTACTCAACAGAAAGAACTCACCATGTACGTCTAACATGTTCCTTGAAATCATATTTTATTTGTTTCAAATGTTCATATATATTACCTCTAAAAATAAAATCATATATACACAAAAGTTTTGCATTATTATTATTAAATTAATTTTAAAAACTTTCTTGTGTAGTATATATTTGGTAGCTATAATTTCAAATGAAAAGGCAGGTTTATTCTCATTTTTTGTAATTACAATTTCAAACTATATTAATACAGTGTAAAAAGGATGTTAAAATGCATATAACTGATACATGCGGCGGTGGGCGGGCGACGCTCTGGTGATGGTGGGTGGTTCTGATTGTGATTTTTAATTAATAAAAAAATATTATAAAATAATTATTATAAGTTATTTGTTTTTAATTTTTTTCAAAAATAATATCTATAATAACTGGGTCTTAAAGCCTTTCACACTAAACCCACAAATAAAAATTAATTTAGTGGGCCAAACAAATCAACTTCAACATAGGGACAAAATTAAGGGAGGCTTAGTGAAGGGGTTTTGTAGGTAGGATTTGATGTTTTGGGGCTTAATTGACACCTCAAAGTACCACCACTGGGATGTTGTAATGAATGATGCCGCAAGGTTGACATATGGTGTGACATGGTGTACTTAATAGATAAACGCATAAGTAACAAACTCATTAGCTATATTATTATTGTCTATTTTTTGAAAGATTGATATGGTGACATGGTGCTTAATTAAATTAATTTCTTAATGTAATATTGTTTCGGACCGACCAAATATCCAATCCACATGATAATAGTCCTTTTACATGGTAAGGTCCAATAATGTGCCAAGTCCAATACTCTATACAAGAGACACACCACTGCCAATTAATTCATGTTCATCCATTCACTTTAAACCTCTCACCTACCATGTTCACTTGCTGACTTAGCGTCATAAAGTCTTTTGCAAGTACATTCACTCTTCATTTCACCATCGACAAAACTTTTGTAGATTCTGGCAAATTCTCTAAGAACGGAGAAACTTCTTCCGTCGATCCACTTAGATCAAGATTTTGGTTCTACTGAACATGACATATACTTTCCAGCGTATCAAAGGATCTATCTATTATTATGAGGTTTTTTCTAGATTACCCCTCAATGATTTGGGGTAATTTACCCCTTTTAAAGAAAAATCCATTTTTTAATCTTTTTTCTTACAATTAAATATCATTTTCATCTCCAGAACATCAAACTTCTTCATCTGTTTCATTTAACATTTGACTTCCATCTCATTCATTCCATAATCAAATCATATTTGTCATTAGGGGTAAATTATCTCCAATTCATCAAGAGATAATGTAGGTCTCACCATTTTGGTTTTTTTCTTACAATTAATTACCTTTTTCATCTGAAGAACATCAAACTTATTCATCTTCTTTGTTCAACGTGTAATTTCTATCTTCTTCGTTCTAGAATCGACTCATTTTTTTCATTAGTGGTAAATTACCCTCAATTCATTAAGGGGTAATGTAGGCCTCAACGTTATATGATCAGTTGAGTTTATTTAACTTTTTTTTCAAGTAGCCCAGTGGCTAGAGCTCACACATTTTAAATGTGGAGAAGTGGAATGTCCGGGGTTCGAACACTGACTCCTGCATATAATATACAATATCCCTACGACCCGAGCTAAGCTCACTGGATGAGTTTATTTAACATTTAATTCCCAACGTCAAAGCATGATGGGCAGGATAATATATATAATATAATAATAGTTGGAACTCTATTCCTTAGAAAATGAACACGTTCTGTGAATTTTGTTATCATAATGGCTGCTGCTGTTCCTCTGTTCTGTGAAGCATGCTTGCAAAAGGATGCTGCTCTTTAGATATTTGCTTTAGATATATGAAGAAAAGTTAAACCTTTTTATCAGCACATAACTAAATATGGTATTAATATATGTCCAATAAAGCATTTGATAACTTGATAAGGATGGACATTCTTTTGATTCTAACATTATATTTTATAACTTGTCAACAAAAAACATTATATTATAAAAAAATTCATAACTCCACATAATCACTACCGACAAATATCGACTGGTAATTTGTTTACGGTTAATTTCTTGTTTTTCTATGTATGTTCCTGCGCATGCAGCTATTTAAGGTTTCAGTGATATAAAAATCAGTACATTTTAGATGTGCCTATCAAACAGTCATGTGCAGTCTGAAAAGGAGCACACCCAATTGCCTGCATAAATAGTTAGCATAGAGAGAGAACATGATTTATATTTGGTCTAAATTATTATAGGCCACTGCCAGGAATATTGTCAATATGACTGCTAAATAAACTATTTAAAACAGTTTTATTTTTCTTTCAATTGGATGCATTGATTTTAAGATTGAATTATTAATTTGTTATGCATTGATTTCAATTGGATGACATAATAATTTACATACTACTTCTCCGTTTTATAATACTTGTCGCTTTTGAAGAATTTAAACATACCAAAAAATTAAATAAATTTTGTTACTTTTTATAAAATTCTGTGTTTTTTTCTATAATACACTTAACCATTTATTATTTCATTCTATTAATTATCTCTCTACAATAAATAGATAGGGGTATTATTGACGAGTCAATATTTAATGTTTTATATATATGAATTAATAACCAACAATCTTGATAAACTTTTGATTTGCTGTTTAAAAAAAAAAAAAAATCTGTTAGCTCGGAAGGGAAGAAATCCAAGTTGAATTCAAGTTGTAAGGAGACAAATCAAATGCACTAATATCATTTCATTTATAACAACCAAAAAAATCAGTGGCTGTTGCAGGGAACCAAGAGAAACTAAGAAAGTGTTATCTTCTTAGAGTCACATATGATATGACATTAAAAAGCTAGAATGGAATTGAAGCAACGTGTCACATGAAATTCATATGTGCATGTGAAGTTCAGCTGTTTCTGAATATTACAGTCGTAACGTACATTTGGAGAGTCAGTTATTGTTCTTAGAAGTTTGAACCAATAGTGTTTCTTTTTTAAAGATGAATATCTCAATAACTAAAATGAGTTACCATTAAATCAATAAATTTCAGTATACATATCTTTTTAAAAATTAGAATAATTAAATATATTAAAAATGTTTTTTTCAATGTCAAAATATAATATAAATGACTCCAGTCCATTATACAAATTACTCCAATCCATTACAAACAAAAAGAAAATAACACAGCCCACCAAACAACAAGTTACAAGAAAATCAAGAGCCAAATATAACCAATATGAGAGTTTGCTAATATTAACCTCTCAAAAAGGTCCACCGGTGAATCCTGCAAATTTGAGTAAAAAACAAAGGGTGGAGAGATTTAATTATTTACTAAAATAGTGAACACTCTTACACCTTAAAATTTTGTTAGATAGATACGCATCATCTAATTATTTAATGTCGTATCATATTTTAATATTTAATTATTTTAAACAAAATTTAAATTTTTAATTAATTTTGTCTACAAATTCTGACACCCAACAAAATTTCATAATATCAAATAAATCCCCTGCTAAAATTTAAAACTATACCTTCAAACTCTTATTGATGTCACCCCTAAAATGAACCAAAACAACTACAAAAGAAAATTAAAGAACGAAAAACCTAAACAACAAAGCCCAAATTCTATATATATGACAATTTAAAATAAAAATATTGTTAAAATATGAGAAAGAAATGTTTTAAAAGTCTTTGTCAAAAAAAATGTTTTAAAAGTCAAAACTCGACATTAATGATATTTTACACAAAAGTCTCAGCCAAATAACCTTTAAAATGATTTCAAATTTTGCTTTGACAAATAATAATGAAAAATATTGTAAGTTAGCATAATCAACATAAACAATGAAACACAAATTATTCCCTAAAAAAAATGAAACACAAATTATTTTCTAAATGATATTTGGTAAATAACAAATATAATTTGTTCTTAAAAAAAAAAACAAATATAATTTGTTCTTTGTTAGTGGAGGAGTTGAACCTATGGCACTCTCCTTGTCCCTTTAACTAAACTTTTTCTCATCTTACCAAACCACCTTATGACAAACACTTTCTCTAGTCTTAAATATAAAACTAAAGTTAAGTTAATAAAAGTTGATGTATTTAATTTAAAATTTAGATAAGATATTCATTTTTTGTTGATCAAATTTTCTCTTGTATTTAAGACAATGTTAGTAGTTTGTTGATTCAAAGAGCATATATTTCAAATCTATTAATTAGTTAGAAAAATCATTCACTAATTAATTTGTATAAGTATATCATATTAAGTGTGTGTTTGGTTTGACGGTGACTAGAATTGATTCTGACATAATTGATTTTGATAGAATTGATTTTGCTTAAAAGTGAGTTGAGTGTAAATTGATTTATGTTTGGATACCTTTATTTAGAAGTGATTCTTATTAATTTATTTTGTTTGGATAGATGAGATCAAAATTGTTTTTGGAGGTATAATTACCAAAAGGGGTGTATTTAGACAATATATTTACAATTTTTTGGTTTCAATTTAAACTATTTAAAATATACAACATAAATTTAAATAATTGTCCAAAAAGAAATAAAATATTAAATCTATTTTTTTCTACTATAGATAATTATTTAAATTTATGTTGGTATAATTTTTTTCATAGAGTCGTTCATTAATTTTTAAAAATTAATGAATTCAAAAAAGCTTAACCAAAATGTCTATATATAATATATTAATGTTAAATAATATTATTATAGAGTTATACTACAATTTTTATTGTTGGTAGAATACAAAATAATTATTAGAGTTATATTGCAAAATTCTTGTGTATGCGAATAAGCATTATACTAACAGAACATTAATTTCTTTTAAACAACGTGACAATAGTTGCAGGAACTATTTGGTTATCAGTCAATGAGCAATTAAGTAAAAGGTAATTAAGAAAGATATATCAAGATATCAAAGTTATGGTAGAATTGATTCTCTTAAACGTAAAAGCTACAAATTGGAGTGTTAACTAGAATCAATTCTAACAACAGGAATTGCTTCTCTCTAAAAGATCCAAACATCTTTTTAGCACAATAGAAGTGAGTTTGAAATGAATTGCAGTGGTTTTGAGGGTGCAAACAGGCATCCAAACATAGGCTAAAAGAAACTCGAATGGTTATCTGCACCGCAAACTCTTCACTCTTTTCTCTCTCTCATATACACTAATCCTAGTACAATATTTAACGCTCATATAGTAACTGGAACATGCATCCACCACAAAAAAGATAGCAAGTGAGGTCCACATGAATGCAGCCAAGTCCCTTAACCAGGTCAGGAAGGGTCCAAGTGGACGTTGTGCATTTCCCATGTCTGGCTCGGTCGGGTCCACACCATGAGCTAGCTTTAATCTCTATTTATTTTGCAGATAGTATTCCTTTGGCTCCCCAAATATAAAATATTGGTTTTGGACTGTTGTTGGCTCCTCAAAGGCTAAACAGTCAAACAGAACATGTATAGTGCATGCAGGCATTGCATGCCCCATGTGTTGTAATGAGACTTATCATTCTATGAATAGCATTTATAAATCTATTTTACGCTGCTTTTTTATTAATATATATTATGTATTGAGAAAAGTCTCACACCTAAAATACAAGGACTTACTAAAGTTTATAAAGAATGACACAATTCATTTTATTTTATTTTTAATGACAAAAGATATATAAATGAAATAAAAAGCAAATCAAGCTGAATGTCAGAGTTACCCTAAATATACAATAGCCAAAAAGACACCAACACTCACAAACAACATCTGAAGAACTCTCCAAAATCTAAACAACCTCCCTAACTATAGAAGCTACTCAACCTTGGAGAACGAGTGAGACCACACAAGAATGGGCGTCAAAGGAATTGGAAGATGAACCGCACAAGCCCATCGAGGCCACCAAACAGACACCCTACAAAACTATTTAACGGTTCCAGCATATGAGGGGATGAGTCTCCCATTCATAAAAAGAGCATGGACTGCTAGGGTTTTTACAGAGAAACCACTTCCCGAAAAAAGTTTCGCCCTATCCAGAAGATGCTCGGTAGAAAAAGACACGCAACAAAGGTCAGATCACTACAGGAGCTCCAAATAGTTCATAAATCATCATGTCAAACCTAACCCAACCTTCTTACTATACCCCAACCCGAAAAGGATACAAAAAAGTGACCATCACGGTGGGAACAAACTGCCACCCCAACCACCCAACAATATCATACCAAACGAAGATGATGGGTCTACAATACATAAACATGTGAGAAACCGAGTCCCTCATGTTACTGCAGAAGTTGAGACACTACGATTAAGAAAGGTAACCCTAGTTGAGACCCTATTATGCAAGTTGCTAAGAGAAAACTACCACCTTCGAAGGGGTCCATGACTTGCCTCTACCAACTCAACTGGCAAAACCCCCCGGACTCATCCCTCTTAGCTAGGACCAAATACACTTACTTTACCGAGAACACCCCAGTTGAATCATGCTTCCACAACCAAACATCCCCTCTCTCGGGAGGCCCTATCTAAGGTAATGCATTCAAGAGATCCTTAAGACCATTCCCATAAAAAAGTGGTTTCCTCCATATCAGGTTCTACATCAAGACATTCCTTTCTCAGTGTCCCATGTCCCCTACCACCCCTAACTGCTACTGAGAAACATGAAACAAGTAACGGCGTACCTCCAACCTACGAGTCGTGCCAGAAGGACGTCAATAGACCATTACCAACCTTATTCTCAAACCCCGTTAGAGAATGAATCAGACAATGTCTCCTTCATGCCTCCCATGAGAGACCACTACAAGAAATCAGGCTTTTAGAGACTGAATATTCAATCGCTACATCAACAAAAGTGGTCACTGATAGATTTAGTGACCGAAATAGCGACCAAAAATAAATGTGGCTAAAACGCTAGTCGCTAATCCTTTGTGACCGGTCTAGCGACTGATTTTTCGCGACTGCTTTTGTGACTATACATAGAGACCGATTTTGTCACTGAATTTTGAGACAGAATTAGAGACTGATATAGAGATGTCTTTGGAGAGTGGTCCAGAGACAAAATTTAGCCACCAATTTAGACACCCTTTTCTTGGTTGAAATCAGCTAATTTAGTGACTTATTTTGTGACTGGGTTTGACACTTAATTAGCCACCGAATTTAGAGATCGAATTTGTGACCGAAATTTATTTATTGTATTATAAATTATAGTCGCTATTTCGGTCGCTATCTAGATTTTTTTTAATTGTTTGCTAAATACTATACTGGTCTCTGTTTTGTGACTAAAAGAATTACAATTTTTTTTTTAATATTGTAATTTTTTATCTCACATTTTTATCAAATTCCATACAAAAGATCAAAATAATTCAATGCTACATACATAAACTAGTCAAAATATAATACTAAGGAGGAGATTTGTGTATTGACAAAAGCCTTTGCACTTGGTAGTCTTAACAAAATACATAATACTAACCAAAAGAAAGTTGCAAGTGATAGGCTTAACAAAATACTAATCCAAATAGATTTGTGAATTAACAAAACACATCAAATTATCTATTCAGGAACATTTTGTGCTTCCAACTCTAACTCGTCATCAACCTCATCATCACCAACCTCATCATCCTCATCATCATCAACTTCATCATCATCAACCTCATTATCATTAGCTTGGTCTTCCTCATTGGTTTGGTCTATAAAATGGTGGGTGGGTTGGAAGTTCATGGTTTCCATCATTTGTTTTATTAATTGAAATTGGTGTTCAATGACCTTATTTGTTTTTGCCAATTCTTTCCGAAGTTGGTTTCTTCAAACTCATGCCTTTGCACCCACTCGGTTGAAGAAGAACCAGAGCCACGATAATGTGGACGTCCTGCTAGTACATAGGATTCCATTCCAAGACCATATATTTGTCCTTTCTTTACTCCTGCAACATCAGACCACATCTCTAGCTGATTTGGTGGAGGCAATCCTTGCGAAGATGCTTCTTGTGTCAAAGCATCCCACTTGCGTCATACACAGACCCCTCACAACATAACAGTCATACACAACAATAATGGACATCAGCTACTCCATGAAAAAAATACCATAATGCAGCAAAAAATAATGTCTTTTTGAAACAATCTCCTGGACATAACATTTATTTGAATACTATGCAAAAAATAATGCAGCTATTGAAGTGTTTTAGTATAATAATCATGTTGGAATAAAGTAAAAGAAAGGTTATTACCATATTATCTTTATGTTGAGAAGTGGTGATAGAGCCGCAAGTGTGAAGGGACCCTCCCAACCCTCCACAATCAGATGCTCGATTGGTCTTGGCTTGTATCCTCTTTTTTTTATATGCTTGACTTGCCCAATGATTACATAAGCTAGGCCAAATATCCTCATTGCCCAATGGTGCGAGCCTTGTTTAAATTATTTTTCATAACTGTTGCACCTCTCATTTCAAAGTTCTTTCTTGCCCATCTATCATCTGGTGGACAAATGGAAAACTTTTTCTGTACGTAAAAACAAACAAAAATGAATGGGGAGAAAGAGGTGTATGTGAGATTGAAGCGGAAGAAAATATGAAGGGAAAAGGAATAAAACATACCTTAAATTCTCCAAACCACATGTCTCTTGTCGCACTAGGTACCTTTTTCCACGATGGCCATGGCCCATTAAAATGACTCTTGAAAATTTCCCCAATACCATTAGCTGCCGGGTAAGAGGGCAAGAATCTACAAAGTGAACAATACAATATATAGTAAATAAAGAGAAACAAGTTATCTAAATATAATAACTAAAATGCCTAAATCAACCAATCCCAGATTTTTTTATTTCAATTAAAATGAATGGCAGAATTCAACTATCATACTAACATTCCAAATCAAAAGCACACGACCAAAAAATAGCCACGACAAAACAGAAAAAGCAAACACCACATCTAACACCAAAAAAGTCCATAAGCCAAAGTTGAGCATGAATTAGTAAACTAGTAGCAATAAGTTGCAATTAAACCCATAATATAAAGCAAAATAACCTAGCATCTCATAAGTTGAAATCAAAACCATATAAAAATTGAAGAACAAGAAACTCACCTTTTACAAATAGAGTTTACCTTTCCTTAGTTGTTCCTGAAAGAAAAAAAATATGTCAATGAGATAATTGATTATATGTATAATATTGGGATAAACAAATAATCAAGTTAAATTCATCCAATCTATATTTTATTAGCCATCTAACTAGTACTTCTACCCGCGTGATGCACGAGACAATGCATGTGTAAACAAAAATATGATTTTTTGTTTAACTAATCATGAAACATGCATCTCTCTTTGAACTAATTATAAAACATGCATCTCTCTTTGAACTAATTAAGCAATGGAGTATGATAGTTGAATAGTACTAGTTGAAGATTAACGAAGGGATGCGAGAACATATTTAAAACGAAGGGTAGAATTCAACTATCATACTAAACATAGCAGAATTCAATTAAAATCGCACATATTAATTAAAACCTAACTATGTTGAAGAACAATCTACCAAATAATTAATTGTGACTTTGAGTAAAAATATGGTGAAGGAACCAAACAAAATACTTTCAAGAAACCTAAAGTGACAAAGGAGAACATAAAAACCCAAATGTTTTAAGTTGGATGCTCAAGAGAAGATTATAAGTTGTGAGAGGTGAAGGGATTTGAAATATTTAAGTCAATTATTTTATTTTTATTTTTGAACAGCAAAATTTATTAATCGACAATCACACAAGGCGTGACGGAAGCGAAAGAGAGCAAAACACAGCTACAAGGTGCTTCTAAATACAACAAGCCTTGAGCAGCCCCAAAGAAAACAAACAACCAATCAAAAAGAAAACACCTAACAGATGTATCTATAGGCGCCTAACCAGAACCCAAAACAGTCCTAAATAAAACAAACATCCAAAAAAGAAAACACCTAACAGATGTATCTATAGGCACCTAACCAGAACCCAAAACAGTCCCAAATAAAACAAACACAATCGAACCTAAAGGAATGAACAGGCCACAAAAAACCCAGCCAGAACACTCACAGCAGCAGCAACAATCACAGACCAATGCCAGCCCCAGCCCACACCAGCAGCAAAAAAAAATACACTCGCCTGCACACACTCGGCTGACAGCACCAGAAACCCACCTGTTATCTCGCATAAATTATTAGTTGCGAAGTGTTTCAAAATTGTTTGCATAAGCTATTGTTTACTATCACATAAACTAATATCATATAAACAATTGTCACATAAGCTACTATCACATAAGTTAATATCACATAAGCTACTCACATAAGCTACTGTCACATAAGTTACTATCACATAAGCTAATATCACATAAGCTATCACATAAGCTATTGTCTAATACAGGTATCTTTACACACAGCTACTATCTACAAGATGAATACCTTTAAGTTATTATAAGCTATTGTCAAATATCAGCAATAATAAGTTATTAGAAGAAGTACCTTATAATTAAGACAACAAAGCCTCCGCCGATTCTTCGTCTCGTCGTTTGCCTTCCTTCACTATTGGGTTCGATTTTGGATTCAAAGAAACTGAAACACAAAATAGAAACAAGAGTAAAAACATGAACAACAACAAAAAAGATGACCCATATTCACATAATACATAAATGACCCATTTGTGTTCCGGCTATAACAATAGAGTGATTGAATGAACATGAACAAAGATGATGAGAAGAGGAAAAAACCTTATGATAAGAGAGCATTAACAGTTGATTTCGATTTGAGAAGAAGAACTGGAACAACAAACAGAAAACCAAACACGTGGAACATGAACAAAACACGATGAACAGAAACAGAACTGAACACGATGAGAAAAGAAGGAACATGAACAACAAGATGACAAATCTTTACTAATGGGGTTCAATTTCATTGATGATGAGTTTCAATTTCATGATGATTGATTTTGATTTCAATGAAAAATGATGAAAAGGGGAAATTTTGGTGTTTAGGGTTCCTGTTCTTATGTTTGGGTAGTGAAACGAGGAAAAAAGAAGAAAGGGGTAATATTAAGATTTAATTTCTAATGAGAAGATGTAAAAGAAAAAATTCATTCATGAGGGAAATTTTTAGGTTTTATTTTTGATGAAAACATGAAAGGGGGGAAATTTTTTTGATAACCCGCTCAAAGTTGAAGCTTATAAAATAAAAACTTTTTTTTTTGAAAGAAAGCTTATAAAATAAAAACTTATAATCTTTTTTGTGACCAATAAATCGGTGGCTACATAATATAAATATTTTTTATTTTAAAATTAAGAAATTAAGAGAGAGTATAGACGGGGATATTTGGGTAGCTAAAAAATTGGTTTTTAAATCAGTCGCTAAATAAATTTTGTGACCGATTTAGAGACCAACTTGGTTTTGGTTAATTGTTTACAACAATTCGTTGTTATTTCGGTCTCTATTGTGACCGATTTATTTTGGTGTCTAAGTCGGTCTCTAAACGACAACTTTCTAGTAGTGGACATCTCTTTCCACCAAGAGGATACCGCAGGAATGCCACCCAGGCGACCCCGCAGATGAGGAGAGGGAGATAAGGAATGATACCTAGATTTGAGAATATCTCTCCAAAGACATGACCCTCATGCAAAAGCCTCCTCATCCATTTACCAAGAATGACAAGATTCTCCAAACAAAGATCTCTCACATTGATCCCCTCTTCTTTTTCAAGATGACAAATTCTTTCCCACCTAATCTTGAAAATTTTCTTCTTATGCATGTCCCCTCCCCACATAAACCACCTTTGGAGCCTAACCCCACCTGTTTCCACACCTTCACTGGCAACCTCAAGAAAGAAATATAGAAGATTGAGATAGAGTTGAGGACTGACTTAAGGAGGACAACCTACCTCCCAAGTTGACGTATCTAATTCCCCACAAGTTCAATCTCATATAAATAGTATCTAACAAGGGTTTCCAAGTCTGCTCAATGTGGGGGATTTGCCTCAACTAGTAAACTAAGGTATATGAACGACAAGGATCTTAGGCTACATCGGAGAAATCGCTAGCCAAACCCAGAAAATCATCAATAATATTCACACCCATCACACTACTCTTAGCAAAGTTGACCTTGGACCAAAAGGCAAGCTTGAAGCACATGAGGATGGTTTTCAAAGACTAAATATTCCTAACCAATGCTCCCCCAAGAAGAACATATATCATCCGCATATTGTAGGTGTGTCCTAGACAAATTCACATTGCCCACCCTAAACTCAAAGAATAGATTATGCTCTCCCGCACTCCTAACATACAGCCCCATAGATGTTGATCTCTTTAGTTGGGCCACCAATAACAAGCACATAGAGGTTCCCACAGAAAACACAAACCCTTCCAACTGCGCAACCTCTCCACATAACCTCCTCAACATATAGTCGAGAAAAGTCCAACTTACCGAGTCATGAGCCTTTTCAAAATCAACTTTAAAAATAAGACAATTTTTTCGTAGAATTATGGATCAAATCAATAACCCCATTAACCGCCACCATCCATTAACATTGTTAAATATATTGAAGGAGAGCTTTGCCACAATGTATTAAGTGATTCGTCTATGCAGTTGCACACATATATAGGATATATACCTGGATTGCACAAAAAAAATTGTGGTTTTCTTTTCAAGAAGTAAAAGCTCTTTTATCATCCAAGTAGAACTAACATGTTTTATTTACTATATTATAGGTACGAAGTTTCTATCGTCGTTTATCGATAACTAATTTCTATCGAAGAATCTGTAAGACATACAAGATGGATTTTTCCTCCCAATCAATTTTTTTTTTTCATACGTAAGAGTCCAAGATCAAACCACTCACCATCAACTTAAGGATCCCAAGTCTCTTACCATTTAGACCATTTCATTATCAGTAGAATCTAACATGTTTCTAATCATATAAATCAATTATAGTTGGATTTACATGTTGTTCCTATACTTTATTTTCACTAAAATGTCGCTCATGCATGCCCTTTGTCTTTAATAAGGCAAATACTAGTACAACTAAGTACATGATATCTAATATTGTACTTAGGTCCTCTAATAAAAAGGTATAATATACTTGGTTATTGTCACGGTATAGAGTTTCTTTTTGACGGCACACAGTACGTATAGTGGTTATTGTTGTTGCCATTTTCTAAGAATGCATTTCATTACGACACAGATTGGTTATGGGTCAACCAGAATCTGCAAGGTTAAAAATACTATTAGTAAAGTAGTACACTTCTTTTAGAATACATGCGACATTGGATATATTTATCTTCATATATCTATCTATTTATCTACTGCAAATCACACATATTATAAAAATACACAAAAATCAAAGAACTTTGATATCAAATTATCATTCCTCTTATCGATATCATCGACGTAGTTACTTAGAAAAAGAGGATACACAGTTTGCTACTCCGCTATATTAATTAATAGATATATATTACACACACCACTATCTTTTTAATTAAAAGACAGGCAGACATCCAATCCCTTGCAGATTATCTCGTTGACCCATAACTAATCCGTGCCTTAATAAAATATATGTATTAATTCTTAGAAAATGGCAATAAAAACCTCTACTCGTATTATATTATGTTGTATTTGCCTAATTAAACACAAAGGTCATGGGGGACATTTTAGTTACAATAAAATATGGGGACCGCGCATGTTAATCTAACTATAATTTATTTTGTTAGGAACTTGTTAGATTCTACCTGATGACAAAGGAGCCTTAATTAATACTTTTTCAAGAAAACTGCAACTAATTAAAGCAGTTGTCTTTAATTCTTTAGATTTCAAATGATTGAGAATTTAACTCATATAAAAAGTGAATTAAGTGCATGTGAAAAAAATTTGATTTGTTCTAATGCATAGTACATTTGATTTTATTATTAAATGGTGACAATACTTACTTTTACATTTTAAAGTGATTTGTTCATGTTTTCTTTGACTTCTCGAGTTTTTAGGAGAAAAATGTACAATATTTTAGAGTTTTGCCTGAGATAAATAATAAAATCTGATTTTTTACTTTAGTCAAGATTTAAATGAAATTCTTTCATATGAATTTTCGTTTAATGAGAGTTCATTAACCATTTCAGCATACCTACTTAGTTATGTGATTTGCTCGCATAAAAACAACTCATACACTAATTAATTATTCCAAAACCCTTGTCACAACAAATCCAAGACTCACAAAAGTTTGAAAACATAAAAAATCAGAAAAAGGACACCACTCTAGCATGATTGCTTTGCCAAGTTGCCATTGCCAAATATCATAGGCCACCACTCAATTATCCCTAAACCAACGTCTCTCCAACAATGAAGGGAAATAAGATCGCTTCTTTTGTCAATTAAGCTTTCTTTAATTAATACAAAAGATAATGATCAAGTCAATGACTTTATTAATGTCTTAAACTTCAATTAACAAACCAAGAAATTTAATTATGCATTTGTTAATGTTATCTAATAAAGACTGTCATTGTCGAAACAAGTTATAATGATATGGATATGATTTTGTTGTGTTGCATTATGGATGCACCCAATTTGCAAGGATAATATATACAAAAGAACTAATAAATTAAATACACAGTACAGGGACATTTTCTCTCTCATCTTACCATGGTCCACTCCATGGTCTAACACATAATATGGGAAACAAAGCTACCCACCCACACTTTAGGGCAAAAAAGTCTCATACAACAATAGAAGCGTGTGATTCACTCGCTTAAAAGGAGGGTAACCGTTGGATTTTGAAAAGGTATAAGAAAACTTTATTTTTTCTTAAAAAAAATATATTTCATTATTTAAATTGATAAAGTATATTGAATACTTCGTATGTCTTTTTATATTAAATAATGGATCAGTTACAACAATCAGTATATTCAAAAAATTGTTGAAATAATAAATTGTTTGAAATGTGTGATTGTTACTAAATTATATCTACATTAAATGTTATTTTTCATATTTTAAAATAAATTGATTAATAAAAAAATAAAAAAGAGTAATAAATACATCTAATAATTTGTAGTAAGTCTTATATTTAGAGACAAACAATTTTTATTTATAAATGGTCTTAAATTAGGGACCGAGGGAGTAAATCACAAATTCAAAATCGTTAAAAATAATATTAAAGAATCTATAAATAAACTTACAATATTCGGTCAATATACCCCTAAAAAACCCAATCAATTGTCCCCAAACAAAAATACTCAATTAATAGTATACAACAACAACAACAAGTTATCTACGAATAACATGATAAAATCAAAATGATCGGAATATTTAAATCTTTATATTTACAATGTTAACGCCTAAGTCATGATTGAATCTATAATTGATTAAAATTAATATTTCAGTATGAATCAAATAAACATCACAATAAGACGAGAAATCAAACAACCTCAACATCATACAAGATTTCAAACAACAAAGCACACCACACATAAACAACGAAATCATAAAAAAAAAAAACACAAAAAACTTATCTATTTAAAACCACTTATTTAAAGGAAAATGTTAACGAGTAACAAAGACTACATAGAGAAAGTGTTTCTGAAAAAATTTGATCCATAAATGAATAAAGAAGAAACAAAAACTTAACCAAACATTAACCATGGTTTAGAATAGAAACCTTTTTTTTTTTTTTTTTTTCTGTTTTTGTCTTCGTAGTTGTGTGCGTGTGTCACTGCATTGGTTTTCTTCAAACTCTGCAAATCTTTCGCCGCCTTCTTCGTCCATTTGGGTCATTCCCAAACTTCTTAAATATTGCATTTTCTCTTTCTTCGAGCTTCAAAGATTGCTTTTTTGATAACTTCTGAGTTGCATTTGGAATAGCAAAAAAAAACATTCTTGTTGTGTGAATAAGCTAAAGTTTTCATGAAATTTTGAAACTTTTTTATCACCCAATTGAAAAATGATAACTGGGTCATTGGAGTTACATAGATTTTCCTTGATCTCAGCCGAGAATCAGTGTCACTGTATTCGGTGTAATTTTTGTTAACCGACTTAAATGCTGATTAGTGCTAAATTTTAAGATTAAAAAATTAAGATTGGATTAAAGTCACTTACTTTACTTGACAAGGTTAGTATAAAGAATTTGTTTGACTGATGTTGTTTTAATAACTTAATTTTGTATTATAGTTTTGTAACTTTTGTTAATTCATTGATTAAGACTTTTTTGGGGTATTAAAAAAAGTTTTTTTTTTTACTTTTTTTTTGGTTTTTGTATATTATTGATGTAGTAAGCTTGTTTTTGTTTCATTTTAAATTGAATAGAAATTGATATGATTATCTCACTCATAGTTTATTGTGGCTTACGTCAGGTATTTCTGCTTTGTCTTCAAACTTCATTTGGATTCCAAAGGTGGAAAAGATAACACAGAAGAATATGTTGGAAGCAATGGTAATACTAAGAGCTTTGGTTTTTTGATTTGTGGTTTTTTAGCCGAGGTTTTGGTTCTGTTGATCTTTTGATTCATTCATTCATCATGCCTCTTTATGAGTTATACCGTTTGGGTAGAGAGAAGCTTGGTAATGAGACTGACGGCGCAAGTGTAGCGGATCAACCTTCGTCGTAAGTTCATTAACATAAGCTGTTGTAACTTGTGTTATTAACTTTTTTAATGTGTTTGATGAAATGAAATAGTTTCTTTTGTTTATGTTATTTGTTTCTTAGTTTTGTTTGTTTTGGATTTGATTTGAATGTGTAGGCCTGAGAATGATTTTTTTGAGCTGGTTTGGGAGAGTGGTCAGATTTCAAGCCAAGGTCAATCAAGTAGAGGTAGAAAGAGTCCATCTTGTAGGAGTTTGCCATCTCACTGTTTACCATCTCATAGTCCTAGAGGTCGAGATAAAGACGTAGGAGGAGGATTTAGTAACAACAATCCAAAGATAGGAAAGTTTGGTGATTTAGACTCTGGATTGAATGAGATTCCAATGTCGGTGCCATCTCGCGAAGTAGATGAAATGATGCCTTGGTTGGATTATTCAATGGATGGCTCTTTGCAACACGAATATGGTTCTGATTTCTTTCATGAACTCACGGAGAATGACCTTCCTGCCTCGAATAGTTTTACTCTATTGGATAAAAGGAGTAATGGAAATCAGATATTTAGAGACTCTCATAAAAATTCTGCAGAACCGATGAATATTAATAAGGGTTCTTCAACTGAACAAGGTGTTGAGACTGCAAGACATAAAGCTAGTGCCAGTCAGTTATATCCGTCATCATCGAATCAATGTCAAACAACATCTGTAACTGTTAGATCTAGGGCATCGGATATAAACGAAAATAATAATGTTAGTAGTGGTAGCCAGGACGTGGCTTATGGGGATATTACTCGCATTCCATCTTCCTCGAGCGATTTTTCTAGCTTAAAAGCGCAGAAGCAAGATCCTATAATGCCTGGCAATGGTTCCAATGTAATGAATTTTTCCCATTTTGCAAGGCCTGCAGCTATTGTGAGAGCTAATCTTCAGAACATTGGCTTGAAGTCTGGTTTGAATTCAGCTTCAGCAAGATCAGATATTATGGGAGTTAAGAATAGAGGCGTTGCTTCAACTAGCAGCAATCTTCCTGATTCAACTCTTGTTAATCCAAGCGGTGAGTGTTCAAAGGAACCGGAAATGCGCTGTCATAAGGTGGTGGAGCCATCCAAGGCTGATTTGAAACCTTTGCAGACGAAATCACTTGAACCGAATACTGTAGCTACTAAACAATCAAAGCCGGCTTGCAAAGAAAATGGAATTAAGAATGATCAACCTTCCATTCAAGTTCTTGGTGACAATGGTGCTAAAGGACACACAGCTGCTGAAAAAGGCATGGAGGTGGTGGTAGCCTCTTCTTCTGTTTGCTCTGGCAATGGTGCAGACAGAGGCTCGGATGATCCAAATCGAGATTTGAAACGGAAAAGTAGAGACACTGAGGACTCTGAATGCCATAGTGAAGTAAGTTAATAATATAGATATTTTTACATTGTTTTCTTAATTTATAATTTCCCTCTATAAACCAAGAAAACACTTTAATTGAAGGATGTTGAGGATGAATCAGTGGGAGTTAAAAAGGGAGCTGCTGGACGAGGAGTTGCAGGTTCCAAAAGAAGCCGTGCTGCTGAAGTGCATAATCTATCTGAAAGGGTGAGCAAGGCCATCTGCTATTTGTGTCGTGTTAACTTTGAAACCACACATATTTTCCCTCTTGAGCTTATTTTATTTCCATTTTATCTGATGATCATAATTTATGTATACAGAGGCGAAGAGACAGGATAAATGAGAAGATGCGTGCCTTACAAGAACTCATACCTAATTGCAATAAGGTTGGTTTTTTTCCTTCTGTTTTTGTCTTCTTATGTACACCTGAAAAACTGTATAAAACTATGGACTTTATTTGTTGTTGTTGAGAAATATGGAATATTGGTTACCACTATGGATCCAAACTTAGCTAGTTACAGAAGCTTGTTCTTTTTTAGTACAGAAGATTTATGAAATTATTGGAAGTTAAAATTTACAGCAACAAATATCAAACTTGGAGTCAATCATTTACTGTATTCATGAAGTGTATTCAATATTCATAATAAAAATGTCAGAAGTTCAATACAAACGATTAAAATACTTTCTATATGTATGCAAACTTAATTCCTTATTTATTTCGGCTTTTCTGACTTCATACGGACTAGGTGGATAAAGCTTCTATGCTGGATGAGGCAATTGAGTATCTAAAAACACTTCAGCTCCAAGTTCAAGTAAATAACGTTCCCCCTCGGCATTAATATTTTAGTTTTAAATTTTATGATTATAAACGATGTTGAGAGTGATTCCTATCTTACGCAGATGATGTCAATGGGAGCTGGTTTATATATGCCTCAAATGATGTTACCTGCTGGGATGCAGCACATGCATGCACCACACATGGCCGCATTTTCACAGATGGGCATCGGCATGCATATGGGGTTAGGTATGGGTTATGGAATGGGAATGCCTGACATGAACGGCGGGCCGTCTAGATTTCCAATGATTCAACTGCCTCAGATGCAAGGAAATCATATACCTGTTGCACATATGTCTGGACCCTCTGCTATGCATGGGATGGCCAGATCGAATACTCAAGGGTTTGGACTTCCGGGACAGGGAATTTCCATGCCAATGCCGCATGCTCCGGTATTTCCTTTTTCAGGAGGGCCTCTTATGAACTCATCCGCTCCGGGTCCGTCTGTGTATGGATCCACAGGACATGTTGAAGCTGTGAATCCGGCTTCAGCGTGTGGCTCAAAAGATCGAAGGCCAGATGTGGACTCGCAAATTAAGCAAAACACTGCTGGTCGTGACTCTACCAGCCAGATCCCTAACCAGGTCTGTTTATCCCTAAACAGGTCTATGTGATCAATTTTCACATCAGTTAAAACATTGTTTCCAGAATAATTTTCTGTTATTCTTACGCTTGATGTTTGTTCCCCTTTTCTGTTATACTGGTGTGTGTGAACTAACTTGTTGGATTTAAACAGTCAACTGTGGTGCATAATGGTGGCCATGCTTCAGTGGCTGATGACAGTGAAGCTACTAATCCCGGCAACATCACTTTGTGATTGGTAAGTATTGTGAACATGTATCGGTAGGAGTTTCACTCAAATTCATTCAAACTCGTCGTTTACTTTGACATAAAGCATAGAGGAGTTTCATTGTTGAACAAAAAACTTATTGTTTGAGTTGTACCGGCAGGTTATGATTGATACCCGCATTTATCGTGGCTAGTAGAAGAATCAGGTTTTCAGAAATTGAGTCCAAAATCTCGTTTCTCATCTTTGCAAGTTCAATCCAGATTACTGAAAAGGATATTTCGAAGTCATTGTGGTTTCCCCGTCAAAATAGCCATGGGAATTCTAATTTCCGAAACTAGAAAAGTGCACAGATTTTGGTATCTTGGGGCTTGTCTCTCATTTGTACATCCACTTGTATATCTTAACATTATGCATTCAAATCAATGCCTTATTCGGATCTTTCATAGTGATTCTTTGGATTAATGAAATAATAATATATTTTCCTTGGCAATCTACTCTCTCTCTCTCTCACACACACACACACACACACACACCCTGCCTTGCAAAATTAGAGAAGTGGTGTCACATTATACTTGAAAGTGGGTCCACTAGGTGCACTGAGATGTGGATAACTGCTCTAATGTGATGCCACTTTTGTGCATGTCATCTCGGTGTTTCTAGAGTACTTCAAGTTTTGTTTGTTTATTATACGATACAGGTTACCATCATTTTTATTTTTCCCATTTGGTCAAAAGCTTAGAATTGTATTCATATAACAAATGCTAGTACTCAAGATCTCATGGCTATTCATGATCAGTAGGTATAAACTGTAAAAAACAGTTCACTCAGTAAGAATCTCTTGGTTTTGATATATCGTGATTTTAAATGGTTGAGAAGCATCTATTCAAACGGCCTAGTATCAAGGCTAGTATTTCTCTCTTGTATCACATCTTTGTTTCATCTACTTTTGTATAGAAATTGTAGCGAGTCAGATTGAGTTAACTTATCACATTAATCACTTGCTACAAAGCTTCTGCCATGGCAGGGAACAGAAAAGGTCCAACCCATTGTGAATCTATTTTAGGAGGTCTTGCCTCACATTTGCAAAGATTGTGCAAGAAGCTCATTTCACGAATGACACTTAAACCCCCATGACCTTCTAGTCTCATAGTAATAATTTTAACTTTTGCACTAAAACTCCCATCCTTCACATTCATGACATGATTGGCAATAACTTTTTATCTCTATTCTTTCTGTTAGTTTTGGTAATTCACTGAATTGAATTACTAGTATTATTCACAAGAAATGGTTGAGAGCTAAACCAGAGTACAAAATGAGAACAAACTATCTATGGCATTCAAGAGGCCTTTTCTCTCCCACACTATATATCTTACAACCATATGAGAACTGGTAGTTATTCTAAAAACTTCTTTAGTTAGTAAGTACAGCGGATACATAAGGATTGAACAATTTGGCAATAAACAATCAAATAACTAAATCATCATTCATCACAGCTAATTGTACAGAAGTACAAGCAAGTCATTTTTAATCCACAGAATTAAAATTGCTTCCATGGTTTACAAACAACAATCAATAACAAACTGCAGATATTCAAAAGAATAAAGCGGAAGAAAATAATCAAATCTTACAGTACTGCCTAAAGCATGGCCTAGACCATCTGCTATATACACTGCACTCTGCACACCTTTTTGCATTCAAACAAATTCAAGAGAAAATATTGAAGAATCAAAACCAACTTATATGCTATAATAATGCTATGCACCACGAAAACGAAAAAAGAAAACGAATATGTAATTCTGCAAACTTAATTCACTCTGTCCCATTATTTGACTTTAATGTCCCCCTTTGGATCTGAGGACAAGTTTTTGGAGGATGGAGATTTCCCAGTGATAGCCTTCTTTGCTTTCACTAGTGATTGCTTTACCTTTGCTATAATGTTGTTTGACTGCTTCTGAGCTGGCTTTGCTGGAGTTTCTTTTGGAAGGTCCTTGGATATTGGTGTTGTATCATTTTCCTTGGTGGTTTCAACCTCAGTTTTCACTGGCTCCTCAATTCGTTCTTTCTCCAAATTATCCGCTCCATTTTGAATAGTTTCATCCTCGTCTTTTTCGAATTTAGATGCCAGTGTTTCTCTAACAGGTTCGTTTACAGCTTTAGAGATTTCATCCACCTTTGTCTCAGTCTCCCCTGCTTCAATTGTAGCTGTCTTTGTCTCATTCTGTTCCTCAGTCTTCTTGATGTCAACCTCCGCCTCTCTAGAGGATACTTGGACAGCATCAGATGCTTCTGCTTCCTTCTTTTCATCTTCTGCAGCAACAACGACCTTTTCCTCGACACTGGTTGTGTTCTCCGTATCACCAACAACTTCTTTCTTGCCATCTTTTACAACAATCTTTTCTTCAACTTCAGGAGAAGGTTCCACTGGATTTGCAGGGTTTGTCTGAACTTCCCCATTTAGTGAAACTTGTGCAGCATTAACCGTTGTGTTAGGTTCACTTTCCTCCTCTTTGATGGTGCCATTAGACCCTTCACTTTTTTCAGTTGCTTGCTCGGGCTCCACTTCCTTAATAGTTTCCCCAACTTCCTTGCCTACTTGTAATTGTTCACTTAGCTTTTCCTCCACTCCATTAGACAAAGGATCAATGTTCTCTTCTTTTACAAGAATTGCTTCTGACTCAGAGTGGTTGGTCTCTTTCATCGTCTCAATATCTGAGTTTTTCGGAGGGTGAACCTCCACTGTATCACCTGTTTGTTCTTGACTTTCAGTTTCTTCCTTTGGTTTCACTTCTTCCTCTTGTTTGAATGATTGAATTCCTGGTTCACTTTGGTTTTCATCCACTTCAGTAACCACAGGCTCTGCTTTCTCTGTTTCAGCTGGCCATGCTTCGTCATTCTTAGTCTCTTTCAGTATTACTGCCTCAAATTCTAATTCTCTTGATTTTTCTTCTACAGCAATGACATCATTGATTTCTGTAGACTGTTCTGGAATTGAAGATGTGTCTGGTTGCTCCTCTTCCCTTCGTTCCGTTGAATGTTGTTCTGGTTCTTTCTGATTTTCCTCAACTTCAGTAACCACAGGTTCGACTTTTACTGTTTCTGTCGGATCAACTTCAGTAACGACAGGTTCTTCTTTTACTGTTTCTGTAGCTTCAACTTCAGTAGCCACAGGTTCTTCTTTTACCGTTTCTATATGATCAACTTCAGTAACTACAGGTTCGTCTTTTACCGTTTCTGTACCCTCAACTTCAGTAGCTGCAGGTTCGTCTTTTACCGTTTCTGTAGGATCAACTTCAGTAACCACAGGTTTATCAACTTCAGTAGCCGCAGGTTCGTCTTTTACCGTTTCTATAGGCTCAGTTGCCACAGGTTCTTCCTTTACTGTTTCTGTAGCCTCAACTTCAGTAACCACGGGTTCTTCTTTTACTATATCTGCAGCCTCAACTTCAGTAACCACGGGTTCTTCTTTCACAGTTTCTGTAGGCTGTACTTGGATGTTTTTGGTCTCTTCGGATATCGCCGCTGTTGTCTTTTCTTCATTGGCCTCGACTGAAGATTCAACAATTGCAATTGCATTTGGTTGCTCCGCCTCTTCTGATTTTTCTTGTGATTCTTTTTCCGGTTCTTCTGTTACTTTCGGCTCTTCTGTGGCCAGAGGCTCAAGCTCGGGCTTTTCTTCCTTTTTGGCACTTGTTTCTGAAATTTCAGCTTGTTTCACCTCCTCTTCAAATTGAATAGTCTCAGTCGCATCACTTGATTTTTCAGTGGTGTCAGCTGATTTTTCAATGGTTTCAGCTTCTGGAATATCTTCTATCTTGGGTTGATTCTTTTCATTGGTTTCTAAAAGTTCCTTTTCTATCAGCTGTGATGTTTCCTTCACATCAGATTCAGTGGATGGTGTCTCATCATGATGGCTTATCGCTGTGTCATGTACTGGTTCTGTGACACCGATAGTTTCTGATTCAGTTATCAGATCTTTCTCCTCTTTCGGATTATCTGCAACAGTTTCTAATGGTACAGAATCATCAGTTTTTTCTGCAGCAACAGCAGGCTCAGCCTTCGCTTCATCTTCTTTCTCTACACCTGTATTTTGTGCATCATCAACTATATCAGGTTTCAGACTATCTTCAACAGAAACATTCAATGCTGAAGAATCATCAGACTTTTCAATCTCTGCTGCTGCAAGCTCAGCCTTAACCTCATCACCTTGTGCATCGTCAGGCTTGTCATCATGTTTGTCTCCATCTTCATTGGCTAGGGAATTGATCTTTTCTGCAATAGCTTCGTCCTTTTCCGGGTTCACAATATCTTCAACAGAAACCTTCAACGCGGAAGAATCATCAGACCTTTTGATCTCTCCTGCTGCAAGCTCAGTCTTCACTTCATCTGCTTCTGTATTCGACGAAGGAGTGGCTTGAGTTTGTGTATTGTCTGGCTTGTCATCATGTTTGTCTCCGTCTTCATTGGCTAGGGAATTGATCTTTTCCGCAATAGCTTCGTCCTTTTCCTGCTTCACAATATCTTCAACTGAAACCTTCAATGCTGAAGAATCATCAGACTTTTCAATCTCTTCTGCTGCAAGCTCAGCCTTCACCTCATCTTCTGTCTTCGGTGAAGGAGTGGCTTGACCTTGTGCATTGTCCGGCTTGTCATCATGTTTGTCTCCGTCTTCATTGGCTAGAGAATTGATCTTTTCCACAATAGATTCGTCCTTTTCCTGCTTCACAAATTGCTGTATAATAAAAGATGAAAAACATTAATAGTTAAATCGGTAGTGCTTACTGAAGAGACGTGTATGAATCAACAAAAATGAACGTTTTGAAAAGAAATAGAAAACAAACTAGTGAACATTTTATGAAACATGGTAGAATTTGAAACCAGTAGCGAGAGTAAGGAGCACATGGCCAAACTAAGGATGTGTTAGGATTGACTTATTTGAGTTTATTTTGTTGCATAAGCAGGCACTTGTGACACTGTTTGGGAGAGCTTATAGAAACAATTTATGACATCTCCGTAAGTTGTTCTCGGCTTATTTTCATAAGCTCCCTATGATAGTTTATATGGAAATAGTTATATTTTATATTTCGTTATAGAAATAACTTAAACAAAATCATTTATATCATAAAAGCTTATGCAACAAAAACATAATTAAGTTGTTTATCCAAACAGGTCCTTAAGCACTGATATGACGATTTCTTTTCACATAAATAGATTTGAAACATTCTCACATAACAAGAAAACACAGATGGAGGAATCTGTGGAAGGTTTATATTAGCAAAAGGCACTGTAGTTCCCATATAGAAGAAAACATTCAGTGAATCTTTGTCATATCTTCGATCTACTGCCATATTGTTCTTTAGCTTATTCATAATTTGTAAGTTTGCAGAAAATAGTTTGCGTAAATAACAAGATTCTTAAAATACTGAGGTAGTATTACATTTTATATGATTCTAACTTGTCTAAGACTCTTGTTCAAAAGAACCCTGTAAGAGGGAAGGAATCATTGAACTTTGATAAAAGTGGAACACTTTTTCCTTTTTTTTCTTTCTTGCTTTTCCATCGTGTCATAGGTACCTAATCCATATGGACCATATCCAAAGGACTTCAAGTTTATCTATCGTAAATATATTTTCTGAATTCGAATTTTATATGCTGTGTGTTTGATATTCTTAAATTTCTAGCTATTCTCCTTTCATTTTTTACATGATCAAAGATTATGTTAGATTTACAATTTTCTCATGTACAAAAGAATATCTGGATTCACTTGTGGATACCATAATATTCAAATTTATTTTGGTACGGTAAAGTTTTAATCTTTGATTTCATACAAACTACTCAAATTTCTCAGTGCTTGATCAACTATACTGACTTCCATAACTTCAAAATTTAGAATCATAAATTTCTTAGTTTGAAAGGTACAATTAGTTTTGAATCCAATCAGTCCCTTTATGTTACATGAATGAACAAAACTTTAACAAATTTTGAAGATCTTAAGATTAGCTTTATTATAATATATGTCACCAATACAAATTCAAAGATATAATTTTTTTAACTTTGACTATAAGTTATCCACTAAAAGCTTATTCCAAAAAAAAAAAAACACTGCATGCAGGCTTGATCATAAAACTAGATACAATAGAAACAAGTTCAAGATCATAAGAACTTTGAATAGAAACAAACCTCATGAGTAGTAGAAGCATGATCAGATGCAAGCTCAACAGTTTGAGTAGCCATGATGAGAAATCCAAGCTAGCAAGAAAGAAAAAAAGTGAACTTCTAAGTGAAGTTGTTGAGAACTTAAGGTGTAAAGATTAACAAATAAAGAAAGTTTCAAATGAAGGGAATAATATGGTTGGCAACAACTCCAGGAAAAAAGAAGGAAAGAACAACTTGTTTTTGCAAAGAAAGAAGGACAGACTGTATATCACATGAGCTGGTGGTATACTATTGTGGACTCAATGATTTATTTAGGAAGATGATTATTAGGATTAATGTGCTACTAAAGTTTTCTCATTAAAATACAAAAAAGTATATGAAATAGAAAAGTTGATGATATAGCTGGATTGAGCTGTAGCAAAGTGACTAGCTTTATTTGAGTGATTAATGGGGACCAGATCAGTGCCAAGAAATTTTTGCATGCATTTAACGGTTGAAAATTGAAAAATGTTTTGGGCCCTCCTGTCAAACTAGATATATATCATATGATATTTCCTTGTGGACTGTGGTTTTGTTGTTAAGGTTCCTCTTAAGCAAATTTTAATTAAATGTCTTTTTCAGATTATGGAAATGATTAATAAATATTGTACTTTTTTTAGAATTAAAAAATTTAATTAGGGAAGATGCGTCTCCTTGCAAGATCGGATAATTACCAACTCAGCAATAATTTATGATGAAAATGAAATTTATGTACAGCATAATACAATAAATAAATAAATACCGACCAATGTTATATAAAACAACTAACCATAATAAAACTCCCTAAAATACTAGCAATAATAATAATAATAATCATCATCATCATCTTAAGGCAACTTGTTTCTTTTAATTAAACAGCCATTGTTGTCTGTTTTATTTTGATTCTATGGACTAGTACATCATTATGTTTGTTGCTACTTGCTAACATAAGTCAAAAAATTATCATAATTAAGGTGTGACGACATTATTTATTTTATTTTTAAGATTTTTTTTTATCATAGTGAAGGCTTGAGGACTTTTTTTACGGAGACATTATTTCTTATTTACATCAATTTTATGCAGCAAATAGGATTTGATATGGTCTTTTTACACCAGGGCATAAAGAATCTGGTATAGTACTTTATTTACATCAATAAGATTTATTTTATAAAAAAATATTATTGATTGCAAAAACTTCACATTGATTTCCTTTTTTTTTTGAAGGACACATTGATTTCCTTTTAGTTTCTCTTTTCAAAATTTTGTACAAGAATAAATGAGAAAACAACTACTCCCTTCGTGTTTTTGGCAAAAAAAAAAAAAAAAGAAACCTACTTCCTTTGTATCTTTTTCTACTATATATTTACATTTCATACAATAATGATTAATGTTGTATTGAATTTTTAAAACCACAATAGTTTTTAAAAAATTAGGAGAAAATTTTCATTATTTAAGTTTTTATTAGTCTTTATTTAGTTATCGGCAGAACTCAGGGTTATCAGAGTTCTCTTTCTCTGAAAACTAAAAGGTTTAAAGTAAAAAAGTGACAATAATGATTATTTTACGATCGTCCCCGAGTGATTCGATCTCTGTACCTTGATGTTAGAAGATTAAGTTTGTATCACTAAGCTAACACCTCAAGTGTAAAAACGACAAATAAATATATATATTTTATATTTTACAAAAGGATCAAGTAGAGTCAAAGCGGTGAAACTAACATAATGAATATATTTATATATATTATTAGTGTAAAACATCTTTATACATACATATTAGGATTAATGTGCTACTAAGGTCCAACTGCCTATCATAAATTCATTTCAAAAGCAGACGTAAAATTTTACCAATTTGAAGGTCCAATTAAAAAATAAATAAATAAATTTAAAGGTCAGGTCTGTTCCACGATTGAGCAGTCGAATTTGCTTTGGTTTTCAAACATAGATTAAGACATACCACTTCTATGAAAATGATGTTGCCTCATGTCACTTTAGAGAACACTGTTTGGGTTTGCTTAGTGGGTCATTGAGTGGCTGCTCCCCCTTCTCTAATTTGTTAAGATCAAATAAACTTTTGTGAACATTGTACATATACGTGATATTATGTTGCTTTCCAATAGGATTATTTACTGTGCTTGTTTTGTTATATTCAATAAATCCAGATTGCTAACATCATAGAAAAATTGAGGATTATAAGAAGAAACCAACAAAAACACAAGAAACTCATTAACCATTCGACCTCAATTATTTGGTTATATTTTAAATTAATTTGAGAAGCTTGAATAAATGATTAAAAAAAGCTAACTAACAATAATACTTACTTCCTTAAAAAAAACGCAATAATACTTACTACCTCCGCTCATTTTTATAAGATATGGGTGAGAAAAAATTGATGTGCTTGATCAATATTTTGAACCAAATACATCTTGTTGATCAATATGTCTTCCATAAAAAAAGACAGATAACATTTAAAATAAAGGGAAAGCACTTATTAAGAAGCATAAAGAATAAATTTTGTCTTGAGATTGATGCATTCAACACATTGAAACTTAAAAAAGTAATTTTTTCTACATAAAACTTAACCAATTATTTCTATTTTAAAATCCTTAACAAGTGCCCTTAAGGCAAGAGCACTTGTTAGCCAGACCCTAAAATAAATACTTTTTATAATTATGTTGAAAAATCAATTCGAACTAAATGCAAATATGTTTAAATTTATAAACTCTCTGTATCCATCCACATAGGAGGATGTATGCATCTTGAGTTAACACTTAGGGTTTAGGTTCTAACTGTTTAGAGAATATCACAATTAAAGAGAGCTTTGACAATTAATGTTCATTTTGTTATATTCATGAATGGAAGTTATTTCCTCACCTATAAATAGAGTAACTAACTCATGAAGAGTTGAAGTATCTCCAAACCTGTATAATCATATGAGGAGTTGAGACATATCCAATCATTTTATGATCATATACGGAGTTGATATATAACCAAGTGCTAGAGAAGAAGCGTGTGAGTGTTATAATTCTTTTTAACTCTTGAGTGAGAATGTTGTTGGGTTACGAATTTTTATAATTTTATGTGTAATGGGGCCAAGTTTTGAGGGAATGCATAAATTGGCAGCTATAATCATAACAGCAATGATATCAGAGTTAATGGTTCACATTGATCGATTATAAGGGGTAATCCGCTCAAACGAGTATTGAACCGCAATAAAGTTGGAGGTAGATTCGTGTGTTGATCATTATATTTAAAGTTTTACTTACTATGTATCCTGTTGTTTGTTGCTAATAGAGTACAAGTAGGTGTAGTGTCACCATTGAACAATAGTCATCGACGAATGTTGAGATCAAATGTATGGTAGGGAGCAGGGATGGATTCAATGTGGGGGCAATGGGGTTAGCCGATAAAAATAACGCTTATTTTAAGATAAAATTTTCTTTTATGAAATCTTTAACCAATTCTCTTAGATCATATCGTTAGTAAGACCATAAAACTATTATTATATTCTAAATAATTCTTATATTTGTTGAAAAAGGCTCTATGACTAACGTTGATGGTTGAAAAAATAATTAATTATGATTATATTTTTTATACTCTGCTAGATATAGAAACATATTTTAGAAAAAAATCAACATTTTAGCACAGTTATAAATATAACTTATATAATTTTTACACGCTTACGCGTTTATAAAGTTTTATATAAATTTTCACGATATAACTTTGACCCTATTTATTAAAATTTATGAATCTGTCACCGGAGAGCATACTCAAGTTTGATGATTCAAGGTGTGGTTGCATTGCAAGGTATACATATGATATTGTGTAGATGATAAACAGAGAGAATAACATTTGCTACTTAAGAGATACAAACAATAAGGAACCATGGTGGTAGCAAAATGAAAGGGAAAAAAATATATAATTGATATAGAACTTCAAAAATTTAATTGAGGCGTGATTGCTATTGCGTATGATCAGATGATATCATAAATGTGCAAAATAATAAACCGTGAAATAAAACTTGAAGCGTGACGTAATCATTGAAATAAGGAATTATTTGCAACATTGCACAACTCACCTAGAACATAAGAGTAACACAACTAGACCAAGTCAATTTAATCACAGTTAATAAATCAATTAACAACAACAACAATAATCTTTAAAAAAAAAATATCCTATATTTCTCATTTAAAAATATGAGGTCCAATCTATTTAAAACTTTTAGAATATACATAAAATTTACAACAATCATTTTTTTTAAAGAAAGTAGCTTATAGTTTTTCATTATAAATCAAAGAACCAATACAAGGTATAACATTAAAGTCATGGGAACTAGCTAAGAATGTAGCTTCTCGAACTAAATTATGAGCGACTTCATTCGCTTGTCTCCTACAAAAGTCTACCTTAGAGTTTTCAAAATAAGAAATACACCGCTGCTTACAATCATCAATAATGGTTCCGAATCGGAGATGTCATCATTTCCTTTGTTAAAATAGTCTACAACCCTCTTGACATCCAACTCGAAATCAACATTTGGGAGTTGTAACTCATGTGCCCACTAAATAGCTTGTGACAGACCCAACGCTTCACCTATATCCGATACACACGCGGGGCTTGACCACATCGTCCTTGCTTTCACAAAATTTCCGACCTCATCTTGGATGCACATACCATAACCAACAACATTTAAATGAGCCGAAAAGGACGCATCCACGTTACAACAATCATATGTTGGGAAATCAGTCTAAATGTTCAAATAAATATAAATTAATGAAAATTTAAGATGTACATTCAAAGAGGTGGTTAAGTGTGTCTTTCTTAACAATTGGAGAATCCGACAAATGTAGAGAGATAGGTGATAAGGCTAACTTTTTCCACTTTGGATCTCATTGTCAAGATTTCTTATGGATAATTTAGCGAGACTGTGAAGATTTCTTATGGATAATTTAGGTCATTTGGATTGTTCAAAGTGTTATGCAAATATGGGTCTTAGCTTTATTCAACACAAACAATGCCTATATATAGGCCAAGTAGCATACAAACAGAAGTGGGCTTTTTAACCCAACTAAGGCCCAAAACAGAAACTACTAACAGCTATCATAACAAACCCTCCCTTAATTGAACATTCCTAAGCAAGGTAGTTCAATTAATACAATACATCTATTCTATCATTCCTAATCCTTCTCTAAGCTTATAGTAAGCCTCAAGCTTTAGAGGTTTAGTCATCAAATCAGCAAGTTGATCTTCAGACCTGCAATGAATCAATTCCACAATGCCTTCTTTGGTCAAGTCTCTAAGGAAGTGAAAACGAACATCAATATGTTTACACCTTCCATGCATGATCGGATTCTTTGATAACTTGATGGAGGAGCTATTGTCACAATGAATTACAGTCCTGCAATTTTGATTCAATCTCAGATGCTTCAATACATTTCTAGGCCAAACACACTGACAAGCACATGATGCTGCAGCTACAAACTCTGCCTCTGTTGTAGATAAAGTCACAATTGGTTGTTTCTTAGAGGACCATGATATAGCACCATTCCCTAACATGAACACAAAGCCAGAGGTACTCTTCCTGTCATCTAAATCTCCTGCATAATCAGAATCAGACCAACCTTCCAGCTTCAAATTCTCATCAGCAGAGCTCTTGTACATGATGCCAAACCTTAGTGTACCCTTCAAGTATCTCATGATTCTTTTTACTGCAGCCACATGCATCTCAGTTGGTCTCTCCATATACCTTGCAACAAGACACACAGAATAAGCCATGTCAGGCCTTGTAGCAAGCAAATACATCAGACAACCTATCATTTGCTTATACAGTTTAGCATCTGCTGCCTTCCCAGTTTCATTCTTCACAAGTCTACAGCCAGGCACAATGGGACTACACACTTTGTTACACTCTTCCATACCAAATCTGCTAAGGATTTCTGCTGCATATTTTGTTGACAAATGAATATACCTTCCCCAGACTGGTTTACTTCAACTCCAAGAAAAAATCTCATCCTGCCCAGGTCAGTCATTGCAAACTTTCTTTTCATAGATTCTTTAAAGCTTTCAATCATCTGCCTGTCATTGCCAGTGAAAATCAAGTCATCTACATAAAGGCTAACAATTAGAACCTTATCATCAGTCCCATATTTCACAAACAGTGTGTGTTCATAAGCGCATTTCTCAAACTTTTCACTTTGAAAGTAAGATTCTATCTTACTATACCAGGCCCTAGGGGCTTGCCTTAGCCCATACAAGGCCTTTCTCAGTTTATAAACCATGTCACTATCTCCATTCTGATAACCCAAAGGTTGATACACATAAATGTCTTCAACTAATTCACCGTGCAAGAATGCACTCTTAACATCCAGTTGAAAGACATTCCACCCTTTGTTAGCTGCCAATGCCAAGATTGCTCTAATAGTGTCCCATCTAGCCACAGGAGCAAACACCTCATTGTAATCCACACCATACTTTTGACTATATCCTTTGGCTACTAGTCTAGCCTTGTGCTTGTCAATTTCTCCCTTCTCATTATATTTTGTTTTATAGATCCATTTAACACCTATAACATTTACACCCTTAGGCATTTTTACAAGCTCCCAAGTGTTGTTTCTTTCTATAGACTCTATTTCTAAGTCCATAGCCTTCCTCCATACTTCAGATTTTGCAGCTTCTTCATAATTTCTTGGATCTTCACAAGTACTGTACACAGCCAGATTGTGCATATCATCAGTTGCTTCACCTTCTAATACAAAATCTTTGAAGTGTCCAGGAACTCTTCTAACTCTTGGCTGAGTTGGTGGGGTAGCAGTAGGATTATCAGTAGGATTATTTGGAATGGCCTCTTGATCTTCATTATTATCTTCATCACTGGTGGCAGTATCATCATTCATGGTAGGTTGTATGTATTCAACTTCTGAGGCTTCATCATCTTCCTCATGTGCTATAGCTTCATCACTTTGTTGATCTGACTTAGACCAGTTCCAGCTTTTTCCTTCATCAAACACAACATCCCTACTTATTATAATTTTTTCTTTGACAGGGTCATAAAGCTTGTAGGCCTTAGACTCTTCACTCAAACCCAAATGCATGCATTTTACACTTCTATCATCCAATTTCTTTCTTTGACTTTCAGGAATATGAACATAAGCAAGACAGCCAAATACTCTAAAGTGACTCACTGAGGGTTTCACTCCACTCCATGCTTCTTCTGGTGTGATATCCTTCACAGATAAGGTTGGACTCCTGTTGACAATGTATGTAGCCCATTTAATTGCTTCTGGCCAGAACTCTTTGGGCACATTTCTACCACTAATCATACTTCTAACCATGTTCATTAAAGTCCTATTTTTCCTCTCTGCAACCCCATTCTGTTGAGGGGTGTAAGCAGCAGTCAATTGTCTCTTTATTCCATGCTTACTGCAGAATTCATTAAATTCATTGCTAGTAAATTCTCCACCTCTATCAGTCCTCAGAGATTGAATCATGCAGCCAGAATCTTTTTCAACTAGAGCTTTAAAGACTTTAAAAATTTCAAAAGCATTTGACTTCTCTTGTAGGAAATAGACCCATGTTTTTCTACTAAAATCATCAGTGAAGGTTATGAAATACCTGTTGCCACCATTGGATTTTGGACTGATAGGACCACATATATCCGAGTGTATGAGTTCAAGTTTTTCTGTAGCTCTCCACACAGTTTGCTTAGGGATAGCATCTCTGTGTTGCTTACCTATGAGGCAATCACTGCATTTTTCTTCAACATCTTCCAAGTCTGGCAAGCCATTCACCATTTGCTTCTTCACTAAGGTATTCAATCCCTTAATGCTGAGATGCCCATATCTGCTATGCCACAATTGAGTCACATCTTGCTTTGTAACTTGCAGACAACTAGGTGTGATTACTGCAGCATGAATCACATACATCCTATTCGCTGACATTTGAGAAGTGAATAACAGTCCCATTTCATCATGAAAGACTTTACATTCATCCTTTTTGAAGATCACAGTTACATTTCTCTGTTGCAGTTGGCCAATGCTGATCAAATTTGTCTTTAATCCTGGTATATAATACACATTACTAATAACATGAATTCTTCCATTAATTCTCAATCTCAGGTTACCCTTTCCCATGACAAGCATCTTGGAGTCATCACCTAACTTTACAGTGTCTCTATGGGATTCATCACAATCATATAACCAGTTCTTGTTACCTACCATGTGGTTGCTGCATCCTGAGTCAAGGAACCAGATTTGATCTTTAGCATCATAGTCACTTTCATTCTTGGCCATGAGAAGCATCTCTTCTTCCTCATTAAACTCAGCATAATGTGCATTATTTTCCCCCCAATTAGGGCATTCACTTTGATAGTGTCCTAATTTGTGACACTTATAGCATTCAATGGTGTCCTTGCTAATGTACTCTTTGCCTCTTCCTCTACCTCGTCCTCTAGATGAACTTCTTCCTCTACCCCTCCCTGCACCTCTACCACCATTAGAGACCTTCAGGGCTTGTTCATCTACACTTTCTTTCTGATCTTTTTTATTCTTCATACGTTGTTCATGCACAATCAAGCTGCTTTGTAGTTCATCAATTGAAAGATTCGTCACATCATTGGATTCTTCAATAGAACACACCACGTAATTGAATTTGGCCGGCATCGATCTCAATACCTTCTCAACAACAGTCACTTGTTGCATCGGTTCACCATGTGCAGTCATGCGATTTGCAATCGCTAGAGTTCTTGCGAAATACTCATCAACTGTCTCATTTTCCCCCATAGCAAGAACCTCAAATTCTCTGCGTAGAGCTTGAAGCTGAGCTCTCTTTACCTTCGTGGACCCTTGATACTTTCTTTTCATTGCATCCCAAATGTCTTTAGCAGAGTCACGTACCAAGATCGTCTCCAAGATTGATCGATCAATCGATTGAAACAAGTAATTCTTCACCTTCAGATCTTTGAGCTTACTTTCATCAGCAATACGTTGTTGTTCTGCAGTGGCATTGGGCGGAGCCACCGTGATTCCAACTTCAATCAAGTTCCAATATTCCTTTGAGTGCAACAGATTTTCCATAAGCATGGCCCTATGTTCGTAAAACCCATCGAATTTTGGAATTGACGGTTGAAGGAACATTGATTTGTCAGCCATGGTGAAGAGAAGCTAACCAGACGAGCTTCGCCGGAAAAAGGAATGTGACAACGATCAAGAAAGGAGTTAGTTACGGTGGTTATCTGTGGTAACAGAAACTGCGGTTTCGGGTCAGCCCGGAACCAGGCTCTGATACCAATTGTTATGCAAATATGGGTCTTAGCTTTATTCAACACAAACAATGCCTATATATAGGCCAAGTAGCATACAAACAGAAGTGGGCTTTTTAACCCAACTAAGGCCCAAAACA
Source organism: Medicago ruthenica (assembly GCA_018208015.1). Lineage (NCBI taxonomy): Eukaryota > Viridiplantae > Streptophyta > Magnoliopsida > Fabales > Fabaceae > Medicago > Medicago ruthenica. The sequence goes on along the minus strand of CM031371.1, from coordinate 27,563,800 downwards.
GAAACTACTAACAGCTATCATAACACAAAGACCCATGAAAAATTCCAAATTGCTCCCCTTGGGTCCCAACTTTCGAACATATTGTTCATAACTCCTGTCAGGTGTTACAATCCGATCTCCATCAATAGCATATTAGATTCAAGTTCTAAGACAAATTAGAAGTTACATCCCGATCTAAGATCATGTTTTATAATTAGTTTTTTTTTATTTGTTTATAGTTATACTTGAACCTCTCATTGATTCAAAAGTTTATGTTGATTCTAAACCTCTCATGAACGCGAACAATATTGTTCCCCGCACATGCAAAGGGACATCAAATGGCAACTTTGAATGAACTCCTTCGCACATGCAACGAAACCTGGGATTTTGGAAAAAAAAAAATAACAGGAAGAGCAAAATTGGAATCAACACTCTACTTTTGGATAAAATTTGAAAACAAGAGAAAAGACTTTTTCTCTTGTTTCCTCTTAAGAATCATTGTGAGTTGAGTGACTTAATAAATTGGTAGAAACTAGAGGTTGTTCTTAGTGAGTTTGAGATCTAATTTTGTAGCTGATATTTTCAATAAAGATGACACTTATGATCAATATACAATTGTCTCATGATCCAAAAAAAAAATGATTGTCCTATGAAATTTAACTTTGACTATTCAGATTACAAAGTCAAACTATTACTATTGAGTTGACACATTGTAGAGACATCCGATATCTATTTAAAAACTAATTCACCGATATAATATGGATTAGTATCCTCTCAAGTTACAAAAAAATCTTGAAAAAATAATGTACAAGATCTAAATTCTTAATTTATAAAACGAGAGGATTTTGAAATTTGAAAGAAGAAAAAAAATGAAAAAAGTTGATTAAAGGTTGAGATTAGAACTTGATAAAACATGAGAGGAAAACAAAATTGAGAGGATCCTTATCCATATAATTAATATCAAGTGATGCATGGCAAATTACCACCCATAAGAAAGGATTCCATAAATTAGGCACAGTCTTACCTTTTTATTACATTGTTTGATATTTTTAATGTATATAGTTTATTTTGAAGTAAAAATAAACCATACATTAATTTATTGTTTATTCATGAATTGAATTTACTTAAGTTTTATCACAAATTATTTTTCTTGTTTTTTGCCCGGCTCAAATAAAAAAAACATGTTGAAAAACTAAATTATTAGCATCCCTTTTAAGCTCATACTTATATGAATGAAGTGCAATACTCAACGTGCTTTATTATTGTGAAGGATACTGTCCAAGTAAAGAATCGTGGACACATGGATTCATTAAATGCTCAAACTTGGTGAATATCTCCATAAGAAAAACGACTCTCCTAGAGTCTACATAGAAAAGGAACAAATTACTCGTTTAAAGTAGACAAGTTTGGTATTTGACTACTTTGACTCTATGATCTTACTCTGTGCTGTTTGCATTTTTGTGTTTGCCACTAAACCCTTACACCGCATTTCCCATCTTACTTTCTTCAAATTATGAAACTTTTTTCCTTTTCTTCCCAACACAAAAAGCTTCCATGGAGAAAAGCCAACTAAGCACATGTATGCATTTCTTTACTTGATTAAGCTTTTTTTTTTGGACTGAGTGGGATATTTTGTTCAATAATAATATTTTGAACGATTTTAATCATTAATTTACTTTGAAAAAATAAAGTTAATATGGGTAAATTATTAAATAAATTATTTGTTTGTTTTAGGGCTCGAAGCATTATGGGTTGGATATCTAGGCTCAAATTGTCACCATATTGCATCATGTTAATTACGACGGCTTTTGGAAACATTAATTCGATTCACATCCAATATTTGGTTAGAAGAGTGTGTCCTGACATGCCCCACCTCCTAGATTGGTTTCTCTTAATATAAATGGTAGCTATGTTTACGAATTTAGGATTGACTAGGTTTGGTGGTCTTATTAGAGATCATGAGAGCTCCTTTTTCTATGGTTTCTACGGTAATATAGATCTTTCTTGCATTATTCATGGTGAGATTCCTTGTTCTTTACCATTGTATGAATTTGTGTTGGTTAGTTGGCTATTGATGGGTTGTTTGTTGTTCAGATTCCATGTAGTTAGTTTGGAATATCCTGGATGTGTTTCATAGATTTGGAAATTTGATGAGTTTGATTGAGAAGTTCTTGAGTCAAGATTGAATTGTTGATTTGCGTTGTACCCATTTTGATGCTATAAATTTTTGAGAGATTGGTGGTCATATAACCCCTCTTGATTTATCCTCTGCTTATACTTAAGATATCTCTTTTCTCATGTGTTAGCCAGCTTTTTGATGTTGCTATTTATTTTAACCAAAAAAATATTAATAAATTTTTCACTTAAAATACACCAAAATATATTCTCTTTAGTTAAGTATTTGGGACATAATGATAGATTTGAGATTATTTAAACGGTAAAAAATTGATAAAATTCAAAAGAATCTATGGGATGTAAAACTAGAGTTTTTTTTATTAAAAAAAGTTAATTAAATTTGACATGTCTTGAAATAAAATAAACAAATGAATATACGTCCTAAAAATGTACAATTTATCCCTGTGGTACCATTATTCTCATCAACCCACATAAGAATTCAGAGTTTGATCCTCTCATGCATGCGTCTCTATCCAATAAATAAAAAAAGTGAAAGGAGAGCAAAGATGATGGAAAATATGCAAATGATTGGAAGAAGGAAAATTGTAAGAGATAGATAAATAAAATGTTGTGGAGGCGTGTAGAGAAATTTTGTTAACCCTCTAGTTTCAAATTCGGATGCATTTATATGAAAGCACTTTGAATCCTCCTTTCTTTATTATTATTATTATTATTTTGTTAACTCTCTAGTTGTAAGGGAGGAGGATCTTTGACGATTTGGAGTTTAACAATGACGTAAGTATTGTCTCATTAATAATTGTCCCACTAAAAAATAGAATTCGAGCTTCCGAACTTCTTACATTATTATTCTAAATTTCTAATTATTCTAATTTGGTGAACACTTCATTATTGATCCAAATTCAAACCCAACAAAATCAATCATTGACTGAATCAGACCAAGTTTGCTCAAAACAAGTCTAAAATTTTGTGTTTTTTCATTTGCATTCCTTGTTTTTTTGGTTATATGGGCTTTGGATTTGGGTCATTATTTTATTTGTTCTGCTTGGCAAATTAAGAAGTTTCTTTCAGTTTCTTTTTCTGCCCCCGTGATTTTTAGAAAACGCTTTTGTCTGTGTTAACTTATTAAACAGAAAAAACATTCTTTTCTCCAGATTTACCATTGTATAAGAGAAAACAACAACATTTCTTTCCAGCCTGGATTGGTAAATCTGGATAAGTGTGAATTTTAAGAAAAACGAGGGTAAAGCTATTTGTATATTATAGTTAATGAGTCAAGGTGTTCGTGGCCATAATTATTTTTGTGCAAAGGAAAGAATAACATTGTTAAAAATGAAGGTGAGAAAAACACGCACACAAGAAGGGGGGGGTTGAATTGTGTGACTCTAAAAACTTGTTCTTTTCTTTTTCAAAGACTTAAAACAAGTTCAGAACCAGGTTCTGAACTGTTATCAGAATGTATGCAGCGGATTAAACAAGTAAAATAGATAAAGGAAGAGAGGCACACAGAAATTATACAGGTTCCTTCTAAATGTGAGAAGTAGTCCTGTCCCCTTGTATCCAACAAGAGAGTTTCACTATAATCTGAAGATTACACAATGCTCAACCACAAAGGAAGAGACTTCCAGTTGCTCAATCACAAAGAAAGAGGCTTCTATGCTCAACCACCAAGGAAGAGGCTTCCAATGCTCAAGTCACTAAGACAAGAGACTTCCCAATGCTCAAGTCACAAAGACAAGAGACTTCTGACTCAGACCACAAAGGAATGAGATTACAATTGCTTAGTATACAGACTAAGACTTTAGGGACCAAACTGGTTTACAAGTAAAGGAGTTTGGGATGAACACTTGATCAAATATCAGAGGTGTTCTCTTAATACAACACAGGTTAAGACTCTTAACCTTAAGAAATTCTAAGTTACAAAGATGAAAGAATTTCTAAGAGGTTGGGTAACTTGCGTATTTTTGACAGCAAAACAGAGCAAGAGTTCAGTTCTTTGTTTTCAAGAGTCTTAGACATTTTCTTCTTCAAATCTTCCTCCTTTTATAGATGAAAATAGAGCTGTTGAAGATTTGCTGGAATTAAGGAATTTAGCCGTTGCAATTGGACTAGGTTGCTGTAAATGTGTGCTGCACTTTATCTGTCAGAACAGGGCAGGTGCCATTTTTGAATTGGCCCACCTTAAAAACTGGAGAATGTTTGGGTCAGGGAGACAACTGTTCCATTGAGTTGTTCTGACACCACCAGGCATTAAATGTGCATAGTACTGGTCAAAATCCATGCCACATCAGCTTCAGAAGCTTCTTAGTGAACAGTGATCAGAAGCTGCTTCAGTTGTACGGATCAGAAGCTGGCTTCAGGAGTTGACTGTTGCGTTGACTTCATCAGAGGCACCCAGACTTCAGAAGCTGCCTTCAGACTTCAGAAGCTGCACTTCAGGAGCACCACTTCAGAGGCTTCACTTCAGTAGCACTTGTTCAGGACCTCTTCAGAAGCTCTTACTTCAGGAGCACTTCTTCAGAAGCATTTCTTCAGGACCAGTTTTCCTTTTAGCTTTGCAACCATGCTTCTTGGCTTTCCTTCTTGCTCTTTAGCTTGTTCTTCATAACCATTATCAATCAATGCTTATTAAGCATGTGGTTCTGAAACACTTGAACAAAGCATTAGCAAATAACCAATTTTCTCTTTAATACTTTGTTATCATCAAAACCATAAAGAGAGATATGTTTACACATAATGTTTCAACAATCTCCCCCTTTATACATAAGAGAGTTGTTAAACACATTTTGTTCCAACAATCTCCCCCTATTTGATGATGACAAACATAAGTATTAAAACAGAAAATTGTTGTTAACTTAATTAACAAGTTAACTGCAGGGTGTGAGGTTTGTAAGCTCCCCCTGAGTTTGATCCAAGTTAATTAAGTTCAATTAAAACCACAAATGTGTAAATTTCAGAATTGTTGTTAAGTGTAATTAACAATCTGACTTCAGGAGAGGTTTGTAAGCTCCCCCTAGGTCTGACAATCCTCAAGGTTAGGTTTGTAAGCTCCCCTTGATTCTTATCCATGTTAATTAATCTTAACTTAAAACAATATAGTGAAATTAACACTTAGAATTTAAAGTGACTTGTTGACTTCAAGTTCTGAGGTTTGTAAGCTCTCCCCCTAAGTCTGATAATCCACAGGATGAGTTTTGTAAGTTCCCTGAGTCTTATCCAAGTTATTTTAAATTCTATTTACTCACTAGGAGTAATGTATCTCACAGAAATATATCAGAGCCAGAAATTCACTTCAGTTCTCATAAGTTAAATTTAGTCAGAATTGTATCAGAGTTTAACTTAGCTTAACTGATCAGTATCAGAGCTATCTTAATAATTGTATTAGAGCTTAACCCTAACAAATTGTATAAGAGCTTTAATAGGCTTATCAGTAAGCTTATTTTCTGACAATTTAACATTTTAACTTATTTTTGAGCTCAGGTGCTTTAATACTTGTTTTACTTTTCTCCCCCTTTTGTCATCAACAAAAAATCTTACTTTCTTCCCTTAACACAGAGAATCTCTCCCCCTTTGTCAAGAGAGTTTGAAAATATTTGTATCAGAGCAGAAAGAATTTTGAAAGAGTTTGAAAGCAAATATCAAAGCAGTTCAGTTTCCCCCTTTTTAAAAGAGTTTGAAAGCAGTTCTGACACCAAGTTTGAAAAAAAAAATTTCAAAGGATGCAGAATTTGGGAGGGATTGAACTAACCAAGATTGTGAGATATTTATGCAATCATATGAATAACCAAGTAGCAAGGATAATTATCAGAGCCTACTTGATTTTCAATTAGTATATGACTTACAGAAAAATTAGAATGCTGTTCAGAAGCAGAAAAAAATTTGGAGCTTCTGATCAGGTCATTCTGTGTTCAGACATTACTTGTTCAGTACATACCGGTTCAGCATCAGAGCAAAACAACCAGTTGTGTTCAGTATCAGAGCAAAACTTCTCAAGAAGTGTGCAATATCAGAGCAATTCTGAGCTTGCTTAAAAGAAATATATCAGAATCTGATACCAAATGAGGATTTATCTCAGAGTCTGATACCAGCTAAAAGGTTTTGATTCAGAGTTTGATACCAAATAAAACATTTCTAAAGACTGAACATTGTCTGATCCACTTTGGGCTTTTAAAATGTGTCTGTGCTAAACATTGTGAAAATAAACTGATACCAACTTGAAAATTGTTTGTTAAGTAATTTTAATATTGAGTATCAGAGCAGAAAATCACATTTTTACTTGATGACTTTGGGAGGATTAGAGTATAAACTTTCAAAGCTTTAATCATCATTGCCCATAGCTATACTTATCAGATTCTGACCAACATTAGATTTTTATCAGATTCAGAAGTCAGAAAATCCAGGTTCTGATCCTTCAGACTCTGAAGTTTTCCAAGCTTAACTTTAGTCAAACTCTCAGAATATGAGTGTTTGATAAGTCTTAGCTTATGATAAACTCAGAATCAAGGATTTCATTCAGATTCAAGCACATTTTCAAGAGACAAAATGCATGTTCAGATTCTTTTTAATAAAATTGAATCTTTCTTCTGTTAGGGGTTTTGTGAATATGTCAGCCCATTGATGATCAGTATCAATGAACTGAATATCTAATACACCCTTCTGAACATAATCTCTTATAAAATGATGTTTTATTTCTATGTGCTTGGCTCTAGAATGCAGAATTGGATTTTTAGACAGACATATAGCAGCAGTATTATCACAATAAATAGGAATATTGTCTGCATGAATCTGATAATCCTCTAATTGATGTTTCATCCAGAGCAGTTGTGTACTACAACTTGCAGCTGAGATGTATTCTGCTTCTGCTGTTGACAAAGCAATGGTTGCTTGTCTCTTGCTGGCCCAGGATATCAGATTCTCACCAAGAAACTGACAGTTTCCACTGGTGGATTTTCTTTCAATCCTGTCCCCAGCATAGTCAGCATCACAGAATCCAACTAGCTTATAATTTAGAGATTTCTTATACAGAAGTCCCAAATTGGTTGTTCCTTTCAGATACCTGAAGATTCTCTTGACAGCAGTCATATGAGATTCTCTAGGATCTGATTGGAATCTAGCACACAGACATACACTAAATAAAATATCTGGCCTAGAAGCAGTTAAGTATAGAAGAGAACCTATCATACCTCTGTACAGCTTTTGATCTACCTTAGTGCCATTGTCCTCTTTGCTTAAGGTGCAGGTGGGATGCATTGGTGTTGTCATCAGCTTGCAATCATCCAGCTGGAACTTCTTCAGAAGCTCCTTGGTGTATTTGGACTGATGAACATAAACACCATCTTTGCATTGGTTGATTTGAATTCCCAAGAAGAATTTCAGCTCACCCATCATGCTCATTTCAAATTCATCCTGCATTAACTTAGAAAATTCTTTGCAAAGGGAGGCATTAGTAGAACCAAATATGATATCATCAACATAGATTTGTACAATTAAGATTTCTTTCTTAACAGTTTTTCTAAAGAGTGTATTGTCAACTTGACCTCTTACAAAACCATTTTTAATTAAGAAGTTGCTTAGTCTTTCATACCAAGCTCTGGGAGCTTGTTTCAGACCATATAATGACTTCTTAAGTTTAAAAACATGATTTGGATATTTAACATCTTCAAAACCAGGAGGTTGTTTGACATACACTTCTTCAGAAATTACACCATTTAAGAAAGCACTCTTAACATCCATTTGATATAAGATGATATCATGATTAATAGCATAAGAAAGAAGTAACCTGATTGCTTCCAGTCTTGCTACTGGAGCAAATGTCTCAGTGTAGTCTATTCCTTCTTGTTGGCTGTACCCTTGAGCTACTAATCTAGCCTTGTTTCTGATCACTTCTCCTTGTTCATTGAGCTTGTTCCTGAACACCCATTTTGTTCCAATGATGTTCTTCTGATCAGGCCTTGGTACAAGATTCCATACATCATTCCTTTGAAACTGATTCAGCTCTTCTTGCATTGCTACAATCCAACCATCATCAGCAAGTGCTTCATCAGCAGTTGTAGGTTCAATCATGGATAACAGGCCAAGCATGGACTCATTCTGAGTGAATGCTGATCTTGTCTTCCTTGGACTGTTCTTGTTTCCAATGATCAACTCCTCAGGATGTGAAGACTTGTACTTGAATGAGGTTCTGGGTGGATTAGCTTCTGAAGGGCCATCAGGGATTTGTTCAGAACCATGTTGGTCTTGATTAGCATTAGGAGTAGTGACATTGCTGGAGAGTTTCTCAGAGTCTTCATTGTTTTCAGCTTCTGAACCTTCATCAGAACCTGAACTGGGTTCAGCTTCTGAAGGTTCTTCTGAGATTCTGACATCTGCAAAACTCTCAACCAGCTCTGGTATTTCACTACCAGGCTTCTTATCATCAAACCTAATGTGTATAGCTTCTTCAACAACATGTGTTTCATAATTATACACTCTGTATGCCTTAGATCTCTCTGAGTATCCTAAAAAGGTACCCTTTTGAGCCTTGGCATCAAATTTCTTTAGGTAGACCTTATTGTTTAGTATGTAACATGTACAACCAAACTGATGAAAATAAGAAATACTTGGTTTTCTTCCTTTAAATAATTCATATGAAGTTTTATTCAGAATGGGTCTGATGTAGATCCTGTTCTGAATATAACATGCTGTGTTTACAGCTTCTGCCCAAAAGTACTTAGCAATTTTTGATTCATGGATCATGGTTCTGGCCATCTCTTGTAAAGACCTGTTCTTTCTCTCTACAACTCCATTTTGTTGTGGAGTTCTAGGAGATGAGAACTCATGGAGAATTCCATGGTCTTCACAAAAGTTTTCAAAAGGTTCATTTTCAAATTCACCACCATGATCACTTCTGATTTTCAAAATTTTCAAATCAGTTTCAGTTTGTACTTGTTTGCAGAATTTGAAAAACACATCATATGTTTCATTCTTGGTTCTGAGGAATTTAACCCAAGTCCACCTACTATAATCATCAACAATCACAAGTCCATACTTCTTCCCATTGATTGAAGCTGTTCCAACAGGACCAAACAAATCAATGTGAAGAAGTTCAAGAGGCTTAGAGGTGGAAACAATGTTCTTTGGTTTAAAAGAAGTTTTAGAAAACTTTCCAATTTGGCATGCTGAGCACAAAGCATCTGAGTGATAGTCAATACTGGGTAAGCCTCTGACCAACTGTAACTTGCTAAGCTTAGAGATGAGTCTCCAGTTAGCATGTCCCAGCCTTTTGTGCCAGACCCATTTCTCATCACTCACAGACAGAAGGCAAACTACCTTCTGCTGAACCAATTCAGAAAAATTAATTTTGTAAACATTGTTTTTCCTGCTGCCTCTGAACACTACAGACTTATCTTTGCTACTGATTACAGTGCAAGTGTTCTTATTGAACAGGACTTCATAATTACTATCACATAATTGACTTATGCTAAGCAAATTATGTCTAAGTCCATCTACCAGCCAAACATTATCAATGTACAGGGAAGAATTACCTATCTTACCAGTACCAATGATCTTTCCTTTCTGACTTCCTCCAAATCCCACAGTTCCTCCCTCTTTCAGAGTCAGGGTTTGGAACATAGACTTGTCCCCTGTCATATGATGCGAGCATCCACTGTCCAGGTACCAGGACCTTTCCTTTTCTTTGGATGACAAGCATATCTGCAATTGAAATAATCTCAGACTTAGGTACCCAGATTTTCATGGGTCCTTTGGGGTTAGTCCTGAAAGGTTTTGGCTTCTTGTGTCTGAAGTTTTGATATTCAGACTTGTTCTGATACTTTGGATATGAATCCTTGTATTTAGAATAAGTCTGAGTTTTAGAACCTGAGTGTTTCAGAACCTGAGTTCTCAAAGGTTTGGACTCAGAGTTCTTCAGAACCTGAGACTTGAAGATCTTTGATTCTGATTTGTTCAGAGTCTGACCTTTTGAGTACTTTGATTCTGATCTCTTCAGAATTCTAACTTGGTTTACTTCAGGCACAAGGCAAGCTTCAGTTTTGCCTTTCTTAAAACAGTTTAAAGCAGAAAACTGATTGGTTTGCTTTGGCTTGCTTTGCCTAACATTCTGAGATTGAAAATGTTTTACATTGACTGGTTTAACAGATTTTGAAGTTTTAATAAACCCAGTCTTAGAAAAATTTGAATCAGATTTATTCAGATTCTGAGACTTACTAGTTCCAGGTTCTGAACACTTCAGATTCTGAACAGGTTTAAGTTCAGAGTCTGATTTCCTCTTACTCTTAGGCTTAGGACCTTTTGGCTTAGATTTAGGCAAGGTTTTAACAGCAGCCTTCATCTTACCCTTAGGCTCAGAAGCTTCAGAGTCTGAGTTGTTCAGAACTTCTGACTTAGTCTCAGATTCTGATACTTTCAATTTCTCAGAATTATCAGAAGCAGGCACAAAGCAAATACCATTGCCTTTTAAAATATTTTCAGAACATGAAGGTGAGTTTAAATCATTTGAAGGTTTGAATAAATCATAGCCAATGCCTTCACCTTTGTTTCTGATCATATTATACATCATGGAGGCAATTTTAGTTCTATTGAATCCAGTTAACATGAAATCCTGAAGAGCTATTTCCTGATCATTAGGAACCTCTTCAGATCTCTTATGAGCCTCTTTTCTGAGTTCCTCAACTTCCTCATCATATTCAAAAATTTGATTCTGAAGTTTAAGGTTTTCCTCAGACAGCAAGTTTGTTTGATTTTTCAAAGATTTAATTTCTTTTAACTTGCTTTTAAGATGACTCATAAGATCATTAACTGTTTCAATTAAATCAGATCTAGAGAGTTCAGAATATACCTCATCTTCTTCATCAGAATCTGAACATGATTCTGCATCAGAAGATGCAATTGCCATCAGGGCCAGGTTTGCTTCTTCCTCATCAGATTCTGACTCATTATCCAGATCATCCCATGTAGCCATGAGACTCTTCTTAAGCTTATTTCTGAAGTTGCTGGATTTTGAGTTGGACTTCTTTGCTTTTTCCTTTGATTTTTCCTTCTGAAGATCAGGACAATCAGCAATGAAGTGGCCAGGCTTTTTGCAGTTGTAGCAGCTTTCTTTCTGGATATCCCTTTTTGAACCAGAACCAGATCCTCTGAAGTTACTGCTTCTGTTAGAGAATTTTTTCTTTCTATTCATCAGATACTGAAGTCTTTTAGAAATCATTGCAAGCTCATCAGCATCTGAATCTTCATCAGAGTTTCCCTCAGGAAACTCTTCTTCAGATTCAATAGCTTTTAAAGCTTTAGCAGGTTTTCTTTTAGACTTCATAGCCAATGTTTTTGGTTCTCTAACAGGCTTATCCTCATTGAGTCCCAGTTCATGCACTTTGAGGGAGCTTATAAGATCCTCAATACTTAAAGTATTCAGATCCTTAGCTTCCTCAATGGCAGTCACTTTAGGTCTCCATTTGGATGGCAGACTTCTAAGGATTTTATTCACATGGTCAGTTGTGGTATAACTCTTCTTCAGAATCTGAAGTCCAGAGACCAGAGTCTGAAATCTTGAGAACATAGTCTCAATATTTTCATCCTCTTTCATTCTGAACAGTTCATATTGCTGAACAAGTATGTTTGCCTTAGCTTCTCTAACTTTCTGATTACCTTCATAGTTAGAGCAGAGGGATGTGAATATTGCCTTTGCAGTGGACTTGTCACTCAGCTTCTGATACTCAGTGTGAGGCAATGAGTCCACAATGATACCTCTGACATGATGATGCTTCCTATTGATCTTTCTTTCTGCATCACTCAGAGTTCTTCTGTTGACAGCAACACCTTCTTCATCTACAGGTATTGAGATTCCATCTTCAATAATATCCCATAGAGTATCATCAATCCCAATAATGTGACTATACATTTTACTCTTCCACCAAGAGAATTTTTCTGGGTCACCAGTAAACATGGGAGGTTTATTGTGTGACCTAGACTTCTTTTCTTCAGTACTATAGTCATATTGGACATTTCTTTGATTTCTGGGAGATGGTGGATTTCTGGGAGAGGGTGGAGGTGAATCACTAGTTGAGGCCATGTTTTTCTCAGGATCCTACTGACACACTGTTAAGTGTTAATATCAGAACCGGAGCTCTGATACCAACTGAAGGTGAGAAAAACACGCACACAAGAAGGGGGGTTGAATTGTGTGACTCTAAAAACTTGTTCTTTTCTTTTTCAAAGACTTAAAACAAGTTCAGAACCAGGTTCTGAACTGTTATCAGAATGTATGCAGCGGATTAAACAAGTAAAATAGATAAAGGAAGAGAGGCACACAGAAATTATACAGGTTCCTTCTCAATGTGAGAAGTAGTCCTGTCCCCTTGTATCCAACAAGAGAGTTTCACTATAATCTGAAGATTACACAATGCTCAACCACAAAGGAAGAGACTTCCAGTTGCTCAATCACAAAGAAAGAGGCTTCTATGCTCAACCACCAAGGAAGAGGCTTCCAATGCTCAAGTCACTAAGACAAGAGACTTCCCAATGCTCAAGTCACAAAGACAAGAGACTTCTGACTCAGACCACAAAGGAATGAGATTACAATTGCTTAGTATACAGACTAAGACTTTAGGGACCAAACTGGTTTACAAGTAAAGGAGTTTGGGATGAACACTTGATCAAATATCAGAGGTGTTCTCTTAATACAACACAGGTTAAGACTCTTAACCTTAAGAAATTCTAAGTTACAAAGATGAAAGAATTTCTAAGAGGTTGGGTAACTTGCGTATTTTTGACAGCAAAACAGAGCAAGAGTTCAGTTCTTTGTTTTCAAGAGTCTTAGACATTTTCTTCTTCAAATCTTCCTCCTTTTATAGATGAAAATAGAGCTGTTGAAGATTTGCTGGAATTAAGGATTTTAGCCGTTGCAATTAGACTAGGTTGCTGCAAATGTGTGCTGCACTTTATCTGTCAGAACAGGGCAGGTGCCATTTTTGAATTGGCCCACCTTAAAAACTGGAGAATGTTTGGGTCAGGGAGACAACTGTTCCATTGAGTTGTTCTGACACCACCAGGCATTAAATGCGCATAGTACTGGTCAAAATCCATGCCACATCAGCTTCAGAAGCTTCTTAGTGAACAGTGATCAGAAGCTGCTTCAGTTGTACGGATCAGAAGCTGGCTTCAGGAGTTGACTGTTGCGTTGACTTCATCAGAGGCACCCAGACTTCAGAAGCTGCCTTCAGACTTCAGAAGCTGCACTTCAGGAGCACCACTTCAGAGGCTTCAGTTCAGTAGCACTTGTTCAGGACCTCTTCAGAAGCTCTTACTTCAGGAGCACTTCTTCAGAAGCATTTCTTCAGGACCAGTTTTCCTTTTAGCTTTGCAACCATGCTTCTTGGCTTTCCTTCTTGCTCTTTAGCTTGTTCTTCATAACCATTATCAATCAATGCTTATTAAGCATGTGGTTCTGAAACACTTGAACAAAGCATTAGCAAATAACCAATTTTCTCTTTAATACTTTGTTATCATCAAAACCATAAAGAGAGATATGTTTACACATAATGTTTCAACAATCTCCCCCTTTATACATAAGAGAGTTGTTAAACACATTTTGTTCCAACAAAAAAAACTACAAACTTTTGAGCATTTTAAAGTTTTTATTTTTTTATAAGAAAATATTTTTATTTTTTCCGTTTAACATTCTTATGGTCATGTTAGCCATCATATTGCTAGTTTCAATCAATTCCTGGTTAAGTGGTTTGTTTATAAGATCATCCAGAATTGAGCACTTTATTTCGGTGTTTAAATGAGTTTTATGTGTACACGTCACTCATTTTATAATTAATATTTAATAAGTATATAATCTCTTTAACTCAACACCTAAAAAAATTAATAAATAAGTCCCAATAATTACGCTATATCATTAGAATCATATTATAAATAAAAAAAGAATTATTTTTACAAAATTCATGCATGTGAGACCCATAAATTTTAACCCATATTAGAATCACATCCATTCACCTCATAAGTTTTTCAGCAAGTTTAAGTTTCCAGAGTGGAAAATAGCTTCGACAAAGTTGACATGATTTTTTAGAAACTAATTATTATACTTGTAAACTCAAGAAAACTTTATTGTAGATCAAATAGAAATCTCATCTTACTATTCACTGCCACCAACCACAACAACAAGTGTTATTCTTCTGCATGTAATTTCTACATTAATGACACTAACCTTAACAACATCAACAATCTTTGTTTCATTCATTACAATTATTTACAACAACTTCTATTACATAGCAATTCCTTCACTTCTAATCACTTTTTACAATCAAAGGTTGTAGTTGATGTTGTTAATCTTAGTGTGATGAATGAAGCAAATACATGCAGAAGAATAACACTTGTTGTTCTTGTTGGCGAAGTTACATTCTTTGACCCCCCATTAAACTTTTATCAAGAATGTCGTTATGGTAGTCGCTACATCTAGAAAACTTGTCTTAAGTTTGCCGAAACTATTTTTAACTCTGGAAAACTTATGAGGTGAATGAGTAAGATTCCGATAAAATGTTAAAATTAGTATTTTTTTTTTTTGGTTTGCGAGAGTAGAAGGATAATTGTAGGGTTATAGGGTAAGTTTTTCACAAAATGAACTTCCAGGCACTACAATATGCCTTTTGTGTTGAGAGTTTTTAAACCCAAGCTCATATTTAATACTACCTCACTCCCTAAATATTGATTTTTTCTTGAGAAATTACTTTATCTCTTTCACATGACTTTATTTAAATTTTCAACTGCAATCAAAATAAAAATATTTATTTTAAATATTTTTATAACAAAAAAGTAAACAGTACTTAATAATAAAAATATACTAAAAAATATATAAACTGTTAGAAAATTTAATATTATTGTTACTATAACGTCCCAATTGAGTATTAAGAATTTAAAACATTTTCATCTCAAATGAGATTTGACTTTAAGAGTTTAACTTGAAAACTTTGAATGAAATAAAATATAATAACTTGCATTTTAGGAAAATTGATAAAATAATTACAATTTGATTAAAAAGGATCTTTACATAACCAAAAAAATATCTAAAGTGACAACTTGAAGGGAAAAACCCTAATTCTAGACTCTGACTATGATCCGACCTCTGGCGATACTTTTAAAAGGTTATACCTAAGGGTTAATAGTGTTTTACCCCCTGTAATATTGGTCATTTCCGGTTTTCTCCCCTGTAATTTTTTTTTTTAGATTCCATCCTTGTAATTTGTAGATTTTTTGGTTTTGGACCTTCATGGAAAATTTCGCCCCCTGTAATTTGAGCAAATTTCGGTTTATCCCCCTGTTAATTTGAGCAAATTTTGGTTTACCCCCTGTCATATCATCGATTTTGTACATTCAAAAATCATCAAGGTCCAAAGCCAAAAATCTTCAAATTACAAGGACGGAATCTAAAAAAAAAAATTTACAGGGGGAAAACCGGAAATGGGCAATATTAGAGGGGGGGTAAAGCACTATTAACCCTATACCTAAAAAATGAAATCAACGTGGGGTGAGATATTAATTATCTCAGTGAGCTTTCCAAAGTGTGATAAAACATAATCTTGTTGTTGAACAAGATTTTAATTTAAAACATAAACATTATAAATAAAATATAATATAAACAATTCCACAATCCTCAGATAATTATTCTCGGTCAATATGTTCTTATAAATTTACTTTATATTCTTCATTAGAGTATAATCCACCTCATATACATAATACCTTATAATTTGATTGTTTTGACAAGGTAGATGATTATTATTAACTCCCATACTTACCCTTCTTGCATGTCCCGCTAATGAACATAGCAGAGAGTTCAACTAACTAGAAAAGACTTGATATATATATATATATATATATACTACTATAATAAGAATCCTTATTACCACCAAATTTCCGCAATTAACCTCACTAAAACTCATTAAATCACTAATTTTATGGGTTAAAATGTCATTTTATACCATAATCCTTTTGCATCTTCCAAATCAGAGCACTTACGCATTTACCTTTCTTTTTCCCAAGACTAACTTTTCAACCCAAAGGTCACTCACATTAATCCTCACAAATCACAATACACGCTTTCTCTTCTCTAAACCTTCATAACATAAACTTCACTCTCCTTCATCTCTTCTTCTTCTTCTTCTTCTTCTTCTCACTTTCTTCTCAATCTCTTATTCTCCCAAAATCGATTCCTGAACTACATTAATAGCTATAACTTCTTCCCAATTTGTATTATACCTTCGAAATCCGCATTTGGGTGTTGTCCTTTTTTTTTTGTTTCGGTAGAAATTTCACAGATTTGTGATTACATATGATTTCTTTGTGATTGTATAGAAATCTAATTTGTTTGTGATTCTAATGTTTTTGTTCTTTATTGTTTCAGTTTTTGTTTATACACAATATGTAATTTTTCTCTTACCCATTAATCTAATTTCTGATTTTTTTCTTCAATCTATACTTCTCTATCTCTCTCTGCGGTTGTTTGTAAGTTTTTTTTTAAGTTAATCTCAATTTTTTAAACACAAAGTACTATTTTGACAGTGAATATGGAAACCATGTATATAATCTCGAGATTATCAATATTTGGCCACCGTTTTTGAATTTCTAAATCGTTTTTGAATTTCTAAATTAATGTTCATTCATGAGAATAAAACTATTTCTAAATCGGTTGTTTGTAAGTTTTTTTTCTTCTTTCTTTTCTTTTTTGAGGCAAAATCTATGCGTGTATGTGTATACTCTGATTCACCTTTGTTGATCTGCTCTGTTTTGTTCAATTGTATTATTACTTACAGTGTTTTACTCTCCCTAACTTTGTTTTGCACGTTACATGTTTGATAAAATGCGTGTATGAAATGGTGATAGTGTTTTAATGAATTTGATTCATGATTTTTCTCTATTTCTGGAGTTGAAAGAAACCATTTTTTTCTCAAAAAAACTTTCAATCCAAAGGTCACACATTTTCTCTAACTCATTCTCTCTTTAATTTATACTCAGGAGTTATGTACTCCAACTGTTTCTCTATTGTTGATTCACTCATTTTTTTGATATTCCTATTTGTTTTGATTGATTGGTATTACTTAGTTTGTTTGGCTGATTATTTCTATATACTTTTTGCAATAATAGTGAAGATTTCACTACAACAAATCTGGTATTTTAACAGGGGCTTATGCCAGGAGCATGACCTCCTGGGAAATTTGCCAGGAGTAGAGCCAGGGAAACCCCTGGGAAATTGTAAAAAATGAAAAGCCCATGTGCCACAAAATATCCCTCGCAGATGCCCTCACTTTTTGCAAGGCGGGAAAATCAAATTTCAAATGCAGGCATTTTCCCAGGGAACTTGCGAGGGGTTGCCTCTGGCATAGTGGAAAGCTGACGCAGCACATGGGAAAGCTGACATCGAAGGGACAGAAAGCCTGGCAAGTGGACCGTTGGAGTGGGCTTTGCATTTTGCGAGGGGTGTTCCCACGTAGAAGCCCTCGCACAAAACCTGCTTTGACTGACAATAAAGCTGGTTTTATGACTGTTTGACTGTTTGACATGACGGAAACGTTTCCGAGGGGCTGCCCCTCGCAAAACTCCTGGGTTATTTTCCCCCTATATAACTGTGCGCGTTTCTCTTTCTCCCCTTCTTCCAGACTTAGAAAAAATTCAGCTTTCCATTTCTTCTTTTCTTCTTCCTCCCTACTACATTCTTCATCCAATTCTCTTATTTTGTGGTAATAATTTCTTTCATTTATTTGTTTTATTTTTACAATAATTAATTTACTTGTTTATTTACTTATTTTCTTTGTTGTTTTCTGCAACAGTAATCTCATTTGCCAAAGCTATTTTCCGCCTCCTGTGAAGCTTGCTCGTGGATCTGTTTGTTGCTGCTATTTTACAAGTTAGTATTTTTTTCCTGAATATGCATGTTGTATGCTGTATGTGTTGAGATGTTGATTATGTTAAAAAAATTCATATCTGTCAAAAAAATGCATGTTGTATGGGTACCTGAATTTTGTTTATGTTAAATACTTTATGGGTACTCGAAATTAAAAATGCATGTTGTATGATGTATGTTGTATGGTACTCGAATTTTGTTTGTTTATGTCAAAAAAATGCATGTTGTATGCACAATGAATAGAGAATATTGTATGGGTACTTGAAATTAAAAATGCATGTTGTATTATTGAAAATGAATTGTTACAATGAATTGTTAGTGTATGAATTGTTATTGAAAATGCATGCTGTACTTGAAAATGAATAGAGAATATGATGTTACAATGAATTGTTAGCGTATTCTGATTTTATTTTGTAGTGAAAAACTATATTATTGAAAATAATAAATGAATGTTGTTGAATATTTGTTTTTTTGGTAGATCTGTAAATAATATGTATAATTATAGTTCTAGTTTTTTTAGAATGACAAAATATATAAGATCCAACAATAAGTCTTATATTGCATACTGTTTTTTAATTTAGAATTGTTATAACTTTTAAAAAAATATTTAGCACTATTTTTTAATTAATTTTAGAGAAAACTGTTGTATTTTTAGAACTACTAGATAATATTATTAATTTAGAGAAAATAGTTATTACTGACATAAATAATTAAAACTAAGAGCTGTAATTTTTAATACTAACTGTTGTATTTCTTATTTTTTAATTAATTTTAGAGAACTACTGTTGTATTTTTTTAATACTAATTATAATAAGACTTTTTATAATGTAAAGGAAAATAGGTATAAATTGACTAAATGTTGTGTTAAAAACGTAGTTTAGAATATACCTGTTTTTTTAATTTTCAAAATTCAAAAAAAGAGTTAGAATATTAAATTTTAAATTAATAATAATGTTCTTATTTTAAAGCTGTTTTCTATTTTAATTCAATTTTGAAAAAACAGTTTTTTCATTATAGTGAAGTCAAAAATATGTTTTTTGAAATTAAATGTATTTTGAAATCAAATTTGTTGTTTTAATTAAAAAACAATATACTTATAAGGCTTATTGTTGGAAATTCCCCGCATAAAAAAATTACGCGCGCAAGAAAAAAATTTCACGTAAAGAAATTACGCACGTAAAGAAATACTTTTGATGAAAAAAAAGTACGCGCACAAAAAAATTTGAGCGTAAAGAAATAATCTTGATGTCATATAATTACGCGCGTAAAGAACTTACGCGCACAAAAAAAATGGCGCTTAAAAAAATTCCGTGCGTAAAGAAATTACGCACGTAACATATTTTCGCACGTAAAGAATTATGTGTACATGTAAAAAAGTAGAAGTACACACAATATTGTTATGTAATCTACTATTAGTTGCGCTACTAAGCAAAAAGATGGATTTCTAATCATGAAGTTGAATATGTGAACGTTGTAGTCGAACGCCCAAAAGATGGAGTATTATCAGCATTTTCGTAGTTGGATGTATGACAGAACGTTACCGGGAAGAAGAGGATTAAAACCCCATTTTGTGGAAGGAGTTCAAGGATTTATTTCATGGGCATGGGCGCAACAAGTTTGTAAAGATGAGGGAGGGATAAGATGTCCGTGTGTTAAATGTACGTGTAGATATATAAAGAGTGACCCCAGAGAAGTCAAGAAACACTTGGATAGAGTTGGATTTATGCCTGATTATTGGGTTTGGGTTTATAACGGTGAAAAGTTTCATAATTTCGGGCAAGGAGTCAATGCACAAGCTTCGAGTAGTGGAACAAATGTGGAATACAATGAACAATTCAACGATGAACAATTCAACATGATGGATGATATGGTCGCTGATGCTTTAGGTGTGGAACTGTCTTACACTGATGATGTTGAAGATGAACAAGGCGAACAACTCCCAAATGAGAAAGCACAAAGATTTTACCAATTGTTGAGTGAATGTAATGCCCCATTGTTTGAAGGGTCTTCGGAATCAAAGTTATCTAAGTATGTGAGACTTTTAGCTCATAAGTCGAATTATAATGTTGCTGATAAAGGCGTGGATGATGTTACGAAGATGTTGTTGGATGCGACTCCATTTAAAGATAATTTGCCAGCAAGTTATTATGATGCTGAGAGGTTGGTGATGAAGTTGGGATTAAAAGTTAAAAGGATTGATTGTTGCATAAACGCCTGCATGTTGTTTTATGACAATGAATTTGGGATAAGTGACGGAGCATTGGAGGAATGCAAATTTTGTGGAACTCCACGGTATCGTGTGGGTAGGCGAGGGAGAATTCCGAATAAGTCAATGTTTTATTTGCCCATAATACCAAGATTACAAAGGTTGTTTGCATCGATGAAAACTGCTAGTCAAATGACGTGGCATCATTCAAATAAAATTCCCGGAGTCTTGCGACATCCTTCTGATGGTGAAGCGTGGAAACACTTTGATCAAGTATATCCTGATTTCGCAGCAGATCCGCGAAACGTAAGACTAGGATTGTGCTCTGATGGTTTCACTCCGTATATCCAAGCATCAGCAAAACCATACTCTTGTTGGCCGGTCGTTGTAACCCCCTATAATCTCCCTCCCGAGATGTGCATGACAAAGCCCTACATGTTTTTGGCGTGTGTTGTTCCGGGGCCAGATAACCCTAAAGCAGGCATAGATGTGTTTCTACAACCTTTAATTGATGATTTGAAGAGGTTGTGGATTGGAGAATGGACTTACGATATTTCAACCAAAAAAAAATTTCTAATGAGAGCATCTTTGATGTGGACAATTAACGATTTTCCAGCGTATGGCATGTTGTCTGGTTGGAGCACTCATGGGAGATTTGCTTGTCCACATTGTATGGAAAATACAAAGGCATTTACTTTGAAAAATGGAGGGAAAAGTTCGTGGTTTGACTCTCATCGTAGGTTTTTGCCTCATAATCACCCGTTTAGAAGAAGTAAGAATGGCTTCTTGAAGGATGAGAGAGTATTAGATGCCCCGCCCCCTAAGATTACATCAGAAGAAGTTTGGACAAGAGTTTGTGATTATCCAAAAGTCACTGATTTTGGCCAAACTGTCCCAATACCAGGATACGGAGTTGACCACAACTGGACTAAACAAAGTATATTTTGGGACCTCCCCTATTGGAAAGATAACTTGCTCAAACATAATCTTGATGTAATGCACATTGAGAAGAATTTTTTTGACAACATATTTAACACAGTGATGGATGTCAAAGGAAAAACGAAAGATAATGAGAAAGCCAGGAAAGATTTAGAATTGTATTGTAAAAGAAGGGACTTGGAGTTAAAACCTTAACCGAATGGAAAGTTGTTGAAACCCAAGGCAATCTACACTCTAACTTCCGAAGAAGCAAAATCAGTTTGTCAATGGTTGAAGGATTTGAGAATGCCTGATGGATATTCTTCTAACTTGGGCAGGTGTGCCGATGTTAAAACTGGAAGGTTACATGGGATGAAAAGTCATGATTGTCATGTTTTCATGGAGAACTTAATCCCAAGTGCGTTTAGTTCACTACCCACCCAGGTGTTAAATCCACTCACTGAGATTAGTCAATTTTTTAAAAATATGTGTGCTTCAACTTTGAGAGTCGATGAACTTGATAAATTGGACAAGATAATTCCAATCATACTCTGTCAGCTGGAGCAAATTTTTCCCCCTGGTTTTTTTGACTCTATGGAACATCTTCCGGTTCATCTGGCATATCAGGCTAAGCTTGGCGGGCATGTTCAATATAGGTGGATGTACCCGTTTGAAAGATTTATGGGTGACTCAAAACGAGCAGTTAAAAATAGGGCTAAAGTTGAAGGATCAATATGTGCTGTTTACATTCACAAGGAAACCTCATACTTTCTCAGTCATTACTTCATCGACCGTGTGCTTATTCCAACTACTACAAGAAATGATGTTGCTGTTGAAAATGAAAGGGATCCGTCGACCTTATCAGTTTTCAATCTACCTGGTCGTCCCTCTGGCAAGGCGAGTGAACATTGGATGGTAGATTAGAAAGAGTATCGATCAGCTCATGTTCATGTGTTGATTAATTGCGCAGAGGTTAAACCATACCTTGAGTAAGTAAAACAAAACTATTACTTTTTACTAGGACATTAAGTTAAAACACATCTAACTTTGACTTAAATTTTGGTGTAGGGAATTTAAGACCTTTTATGAAGAATTTGGTGATGATTCGCCTGGTTATATTCATGAATATTTTCCCGGTTGGTTTAAACAACAAGTATACAATGCCGAGCCAACCGAAGAAATCATTCGTTTAAGAGGTTTATCTCAAGGTCCTTTACAATGTGCCACTGAATATCATACATACTTCGTGAATGGATATAAATTTCATACTCATTCATGGAGTGAGGGGAAGAAGACATATAACAGTGGTGTATACGTAAAAGGAGTTACGGAAGGAGGTGAAGATGACTTCTATGGCGTGATCAAACACGTTTACGAGTTGTTTTACAATCAGGATAAAGTGGTGTTTTTTTATTGTGACTGGTTTGATCCGTCACCTAGATGGACAAAAATGAACAAAATAAGCAACAATGTTGACATTCGTGTGGACAAAAAATATAATGTTTATGACCCGTTTATCATGGCACATAACGTTAGGCAAGTGTACTATGTTCCTTATCCCCCAACGCAACCACGCAAACGAGGATGGTCAGTTGCAATCAAAACAAAGCCAAGGGGTCGCATTGAGACTGAAGAATCAATTGATGAAGTTGAACAAACTGATGAAATTTCACATGTTAATGAGATAATTGAAGTTGAGCAAGTTACAGGTTGGCGTGATGCACAAGTTGAAGGGGATCATGTTGATCCTGCTGTTTTGTTGACTCCTAATGAAGATGAAAATGATGAGGATGATGTTGATTCTGAAGAGAACAATATTGATGAAGGGGATCATGATGAAAGTGTTTTTGGATTATAATTGATGTATTGTTGTATTGTTATAATTGATGTATTGTTCTAATTGTAATGATTTTAATTTCAAAATGGATGAATATGTTGTTTATTTGTGTTAATTAGTGTTATGATGATTTATTGTTTACATTATGGTTTTTCTGTTATTGATAAATAGTCAGCCATGCCTCCAAGGATTGAGGATCAGAGCAAGAGCAAAGCCCGCAGGAGGCGGTATGTCACTCAAGTTGTGGACCCAGCCACACAAGCCCGATTAACCCCAATGCCTCCCACACCTGCTGCATCTTCTAGCCAGGGATCGACTGGGTCCTCCCAGGCTAGTGCAGCTGCTCCTCCTATAGCTCCAGCTTTCTCGACACCATCTTTCTCGTCATCTCCTTACCTTTTCCCTCAGGGATCTCCAGGATATCATTTTGGGTCTTCACCTTCCTTTCCCTACCCTGCGGGCTATCCCTTCCCGTATCCAATCCCACCACAAACCCAACTCCAAATCCAACCACAACAACAAAACACACCACAACCCCAGCAAAACCCACCACAACCCGAGCAAGAAAATGTGGTCGAAGAGGATGGTGCAGGCCAGATGGATGGTGGTGGAGAGGTGGTGCAGGCCGTTGATGAGCCAGAAGTTTATCCCACGGATAATCGGAATCGCTTTATCTTAAAGCCTAGTGGGAACTCGTAAGTATTATCATAATTCGTACATAGTTCAATTTTAATAATTTTATGATTATTTTAAGTTTGATTATGAGTTTTTATTGTTTCAGCTTTTTGCCTTGCAAACCCGCGGCGGAAGCTATCAGAGATATCATTCACAATTGCTATAATAGATTGTGGAAGACTTATGGTGATGTGGATGATGATGAGAAAGAGCGCTGGTTTAATCTCTTTCAGGTTAGTTTAAATATATATCATAATTTGTAATTTCATTTATATGCACATTTGTTATAGTATCCTAATTTTCTTTAATATGTTAACAAAAATGCAGGCTAAGTGTACTTGGGACGCCAGGTACTATGAAACAATGCGGCGTAATTTCCATATAAGAGCTGATGCGCGTCTTTCAGATATGCTTCGAAACGCCCGTGTTCGTTATGAGGAGAAAAAAAAGCGGCCACATTGGATCGGGAGGGAGTTGATGAGCCAGTTGGTTGACTATTGGGCAACTGAGGAGTTCAAGTCAAAGTCTGAGAAAGCAAAGAAGAATCGGGCGTCGGAAAAGGGGGGGTGCATTCACACCGGTGGCTGCATAAGCAATGGAGAGCATGCTGAACGTTTGGTAAAAATAATAAACCTTTAAATATTTAAATTTGATTGTATTAAATCATTTTATTTATATTAATAATTTTATTTCTTGTGAAAAATAGGCCAGGAGGCTTGGGAGAGAGCCGTTTATTAACGAGCTTCACAACGAGACACACAGACATAAATCCGGCCAATTTTGCGATGAGCGTGCTAGGAAAGTTCAGGTAATATTTAATAAGTATATCGTAATTATTCGCGTTACATTTTATTATGTTTTAAACACTAATTGTTATTTGTGATTAACTATTTTGTTGTTATTTATGCAGGAGGAGTATGATCGCCAGCTTGCTGAGGCTCTTTCTCAAGGGTCGACAGTTAATCATGGTTTGAGCCTCCGAACCTGGACCAAAGCTGCTGGCGATAAAACTAAAGGAAAGTTATATGGCGCCGGTAACTTAGCCGCTAACTACCGCAAGGGTGTTGCAGCATCGAGACTCACCCTGAATCATGGTGAAGGATCCTCCCACCAGCCTGAGCTGACCCCTGAGATGCGTGAGCTTATTCAAAGGTTGACACAAGAGCAGCTCACGCAACAAATGGCGAGTCACCAGGCTGTTGTGCAAGATTTGCTTGAAAGACAACGATCATATGAGGAGCAACTGGCCCAATTTAGGCAAGCACGGGCTGAGAGTTCTTCAGGTGAGCAATTGCAAGTGGAACACCCCGCCCACACAAGAGCGCCGATTCTTAATGACAATGACGACCCGTATCCAATTTATGGTGAAGATGAGGAGGTGGAGACCGAGGATGATGAATGAAGGTGGACCCCGTTCATGTGCTTTTATTTATTGCGTTTTTATTTATTTTTGTGTTTTGTAATATTTGGGGAAGTTTCCTATGCTTCCCAGTACAATTTCTACTTATGGTCTGTACTATTATTCCGTACAATTTAAATTTCTTGCTGCGAGACCTAATATTTTATGTGTGCTATTACTTTAATTTGTATTTTTAAATATTTTTTTAAAACAATTAATTATAAAACAATTTAAAAACATTTTTTAAAATAATTTTTAAATAATTTTTTTAATTTAAAACAATTTAAAAACATTTTTTAAAATTATTTTAATAATTATTTTTATTTATTTTTATTTTTTAAATAATTTTTATAATTTAAAACAATTTAAATTAAAAAACAACTAAAAAACGTTTTTTAAAATAATTTTTATAATTATAATTAATTGTTTTTATTTTTAAAATAATTTAAATTAAAAAAAATAAAAATCATTTTTTAAAATAATTTTAATAATTATAATTAATTGTTTTTAATTTTAAAATAATTTAAATTAAAAAAACAATTAAAACACATTTTTTTAAAAAAAATTCGTCATGTAATTTCCCAGGGGTAACCCCTGGCAAAACTCATGTCACTGTTTGGTCAGACGATGTGACATGTGACAGTGCTTTACAGTGTGACAGAAAAGGGGACAGTTGAGTCAGACATTTTGCCAGGGGCGTAGCCAGGAGAAATGCCAGGCAATGTGCCAGGGAATTCGCCAGGGGTAGGCCCTCGCAAATTTGCCAGGAGCTAAAGCCCTGGCTGTAGCATTTGCGATGACCTGTTTTGCGAGGGATCCTGCTCCTCGCAAAGGCCCTGACAAATTGCTTTTTGCCAGGGAATTTCGCTTTTTCCTAGGGATTTTGCCCCTGGCAAATTTCCAGATTCCTTGTAGTGTTTTAAGTCTACATCTAATATTTTAATTAGGCTGAGGTTAAATGAGAATAAACTTCGCAAACTTGAAAATCTATCTCTTCTCCTGTTGTGTAGTATGCCAATTGTTTGACAAGTGATTAGGGGATTTTAGGCTTTGCAAGCTTTTAATTATTAGTTATGGCTTTTACTTCTCTTGGCACAAATTTCTTACTATTCTGTCATGAAGAGTTTCTTTTGTAGAAGCTACATTAATGATGGAAGCGTTTACAATCTTTGTGAACTGTTTGTATGCTTAGCAATTTTCATGATTGGGGATTTGTTTATTTGTCACTTTCACTACTAATTTTGCTTTTAAATTTTCCAATACTAACTCCATTATATATGTTTGTTTTTTCTGCAGACTATGGGTATTCCAATTGACTCAATAAAGAATGTGAATGATTCTACGGAGACATGGAGGCTTGCTGTTCGTGTTGTTGATGTATGGAGCGTGGTCAACGTCAAGGGTAACGAGCACCTTGAGATGGTTATCATGGACTCAAAGGTAACCATATCGTATATTTCGAAATTTGGGTGTTAGTTTTCAAAGTTAGATTTTTATTTTTTTAGAAGAAATAGTAAATATTGATTTTTTTTAGAAGAAATAGTAAATATTAGATTTTGATTTTTTTTTCCTTTCTAAAAACAGTGTAATGCATGATTTTGGCTTCAAGGATTGAAATACTAAATATTGATTTTACCATCAACTTTTAGTCACTTCTTATACTCACCAATCTTACAATTCTTGGATTTCAAAGGTTACCTGCATCTGAGCAGAATGAGAGGCCAACTCAATCTACTAGATCAAAGTCACAATGCTCCGGTTGTTCACAGTATACACATGAGCAGAAATTTATTTATAATGCAACCTTTATGACACTGAAAGATATCTATAACCTCAAAGTGGTATATCATACTAAACGAACTTAGCTTCCGTTGTGTTTGATATGTATTTATATATTTTGACATATTTCTGTTTAATTTATGAATAGGAAACCACATGCATTACTGTTGCATCAACATATAAGTTTGCAGTTTCAAAGTATGGTTGGTTTTATCTTGGCTGCACTGGGTGTACCAAAAAGGCAGCTGATCCAACAAAGCCATATAAGTGTTCATATGGTTCAGAAGTGAAACAGGCAATTCCAAGGTTAAATACCTCTCATTATTTCTTTATAGGACCTAACTACTTAAATATGTTTCATTTGTATTCCAAATGTAACACCAACTTCCATGCAAACAGGTATAAAATTTATATTTGGGTCAAGAATGGTGATTCAAAATTTCGCTTTGTCTTCTGGGATATGGAATGTGAACAAATTATTGAGAAGTCAGCTGTTGTTGTCTATCAATCCATGATTGAGGTGTATATTATTGTTTCTATCATGAATTTGACATATTCATATATACATATAAACTAATTTATTAATACATCTATATATTTCCTTTTATAGGAAGGTGAAGATGATCCCATGGTTTATCCAGAAGGCAGTTTCCTATAATTGTGTCTTATGCTATGACGATCAACCAGTCCCAAGGTCAGTCATTGGATTATGTTGGCTTATATCTGCCTAGGAGTGTGTTTAGCCATGGTCAACTATATGTGGCAATATCTAGGGTAAAAAGCAAAAAGGGGCTCAAGATATTAATTCATGACAAGGAAAATAAAGCTTTGAAGTCTACCACAAATGTCGTTTTCAAAGAAGTTTTTGAAAATGTATAGATTGTAAGTATAATTTATAATGCTTATGTTGTTGTTTGATTTTTCATATAGATTTTTTACAATATGGTTATAGAATGTACAATCAGCTGAGTTTTAACTTTCATCACTGTTGCAGACTCTAAACACCGACTTTGGGGAGTACATTAGATCTTCCAGATGCAATGAGGTTGTGCTTTATGGTCCTCAAGGTGACGAAGTAAACTGCAAGGTTTTGAAGTTTAAGTTAGTGAATAAAAATTTATCAAACTTGATAAATGTTACCAAAATGTAGTAAATGATATATGTCTTCTGTGTTTATGTCAAGAGAATAACTCTTTGCACTTTTGTTGAAGATGTTAAACAATTTCCCTCCAATCTCTTTTTAAGTTGCTTAATTAAGTTTCTTGACCATTCAAAAGTTGTTTTAATTTTTATGAAGTTGACACTGGAAAATTTGTTGATTGCAACTATTTTTAGTACCAATCATGTATATTGTAGTTATCGCAATGTTACGCGACCTGTGCGAACGCACGGGTCTGTTACTAGTGTGTGTATATATATATATATATATATATATATATATATATATATATATATATATATATATAGGTAGTTATATGTTGAAATTGGTATACGAGATATGTTGAAATATAGGTAGTTATACTCATTTTAGAGTTAGTTAGGGTACTAGTTTATCCACTATATAAGTCACAAGTTGATTCATTTGTAACTGTCTTTTCAATATTGTATCATTTTCAACTATTATCAATAGAATACTTTTCTAAGCCTTTTCTCTCTATTTCTGTAACATCCCGCTTTTAAGTATCAGTTACCAGTATTACACGTGATTAAGGACCATGACAATTTGATAGAATGAGGCAATGGCAATTTTGTAAATTAAGCTAAGGGGGAGATTAGTTTGAAATTGGAGCAAGATATTTACTCCTTTTATTACCATTCCTTCACATTCATTCCAAAAATTCAGATTTTTCCCTTCCCCTCACTTCTCTCTCACGCCCCCAAACTCACCATGCCAATGTAGTACCCTAATTTTGTCCTAAGCATTTTAAAACAAAAAATCAAAAAAAATCAAAGAGGGGAAAAGTCAAAAGTCAACAAAAGTCAACAGAAAAGTCAACATTTTAAAAATGCTGACTTCGCACTGCGAAGCTCCCTTCGCACTGCGAAGTCTGCGATTTTTCTGCAGATTTTTGGTTTCTTTGATTTAATTCCAGAATTTGTTGCATATCATTTCCATAATTATTTTAAGTAGCATTCATGGCTAATTGGGCCAAGCAAAACCAGAATTGAAGGACTTGCCATTAATGCCAAGGTTGGAAGCTTTTTCTTCCAACCTAGCATGTGACAAGCAAGTGGGCTTGCCCTTGGGCAGCTCTAGTCCCTCCCATGTGACCTGCTAACCACCACAAGGTTGCCAGCCACCTGCTTGAGGACTTTCCTCCTGCTTGCTTCCCCAGAAACCAGTCAAACCAGCTGGATTTTTCACTTGAAAAGCCATGAGTGCCTACTCTGTTTTGCAGCAGCTTTTCACCCCCTCACACCAGCCATAAGTAGCCTTTTTCATCCCTCAATCTCTGCACATTACAGTGCACGTTTTCATTGATCAACCATTGAGATTGCAAGGATTGATCCCCAAGCATTAGCCAATTGCAATTCAGCTTTGTTCTTCATCATTACCTTCTAGAATTGGTTGAATTTGTGGCTGAAGTCAGGCTGAATCTTGCCCCTTGGTACAAGGCAAGGTTGCCTCTATCCATTAGCATTTAATGCAAAAGGATCCAGCTTGATCTTAGCCACAAATCAGCTGAATTTTGGGATTTAGTAATGATGAAAAAGATTTGATTTTGGCCTATAAATAGAAGGCAATGCCCAAGGTTTCAAACACAATTAACAACAACATTTCAAGAGCAGAAACTCTACTCATTTTAGCTTACAAACCTCCACAAACAACCAGAAAAAAACAATCCACACAAAGCATTACAAAGTTCCAAAACCATCACCAAATATTCAAACCTTTGTGAAAGCCTTCAACCAAATCAAATCAAGTGCAGCTGGAGCTTTGCTAAGGAGTTCTGTAAGTTTCTAAGGCTTTATCTTGCATTTACAATTGTGTTTGCATAGCTATTTTGGGTCAAAACCATTTGATTCTAAAAAACCCCTTTTGAATTTCAAAGAAATCCCAAGGTTTTCAAAACATCAAAACTGGTTTGTCCAGCCTTTTTCACCCCAAAAACTAAAGTTTTTCACCCACCTATAAGGTCCTGAGTGTGTTCAGAAGTTGTTTCTGAACAAAAGTTCAGAAACAGCTTCTGAACCCAAAATTTCGCATGCTTCGCAGTGCGAAGTCATGGTCGCAGTGCGACCATGACAGAACTCAGAATCTGAGTTTTTGTGTCAAAATGACCAATTTTTGAGGTTCTAGCCCCAGAGCTCAGAACCTAAGAGTTTTTAAACCCATGCCTTTCAAACCATAACAAAGATTTTGCATAATTTTGACAAAATCACAAGTTCGTATGACCATTTTGTGGATAACTTGTAAAACAAGTTATGTTCCCAAACTTCCAAAACCACATGAACAAACAAACTATGTTCATCATTTCAATCAAAACTTGAACAATAAATATTGTTCATGATGTTCAAAACTCAAATATGAACATACGCCGAATACGTTCGCATTTTCGCAAAATGAGACGAACTTGCGCGCTTTCTAGCAAAATTTGCTAAACCTTCCCATTTTGGGTTTCCAAACCAAATGTTTTGACATACCTTGGGATTTCTAAAGGATTCAACCCAAAAACATGAATGAAAAAGGGATGGTGTGACGTATGTCTCTCCATCGCCCCGATTGTACGAATGCGTGACGTATGTCTCGTCGCTCGGACAATCGTCATTCCATTTTTCAATATACAACCCTAACCAAACCAGAACTTGGCCCTTTGTGGTCAATCCAAACCTTTTGGTCCCCCGTGGCCATTAGACTCACCCCCCGACTCTTCGGAGTCCACTCGGTCAATGATTGACTTGTATGAGT
Organism: Medicago ruthenica; assembly: GCA_018208015.1. NCBI lineage: Eukaryota > Viridiplantae > Streptophyta > Magnoliopsida > Fabales > Fabaceae > Medicago > Medicago ruthenica. Next base: position 27,533,072 of record CM031371.1, on the reverse strand, counting down.
CCATTGTACCTCTCTTGGTCCCATAGCGACCAATTCAACCCCTTTTACCCTAACGGACGTACTTTTTAAATTCTAATGCGATTCACGAACAAACGCTTAATAAGTCTCCCAAGCGCGAGCATACAAGCTATACGCTTAATAAGTCTCCCGAGCGCGAGCATACAAGCTACGTTTTAATCGCAAGAATTCGGTTAAAACATCGTCCATCTAAAATCAACCAACACATGTACGTTTTTCTACCAAAGAACTACGTACGCTTTGAATTCTCCGACTACCGGGAGATACGTAGGAGCAAGATCGACATCTTGTCAAGCGCAATAATAAAAAACTTTTTTTTCTTCTTTCGTTTGTTTTTATCTCTTTCCCCCCTTTTTATTATATTTTTAACATAAATGAACATGCACGCAATATTAAAAAACAATTCAAGCTTTGACCAAATAGAAGGTTCCCGTTGCGTACAACGGACGTGAGGGGTGCTAATACCTTCCCCTTGCGTAACCGACTCCCGAACCCGACAATGGTTGCGATGACCAAATCCTTATCCTCATCGTCAAAGGGTTTTATTATCGTTTCCCTTTAAACAAAAAAAAAACTTAAGGGTTTATCAACGTTCCCTTTACACAAAAACTTTGGTGGCGGCTTCACAAAGGCCCTCCGAGCGTTCGAGGACGTCCTCGGAGGATTTGCGCGTCTTTTTCCCGAGGAAAAAAACGAGGTGCGCACAGCTGGCGACTTCACTGGGGAACCTGTTCCCACTAGCGAGTCAAGCCTAACCTATTTGGTTTAAAAGCCATTTGTTTTATTTTTCTTTGCGTGCCATGTTTATTTATTTTATTCATACATGTTATATTTATGCTTTATGTTTATATTTGCTTTATTTGCTTTATATATTCATATCATATATATCAAATGCGGGGGTTACTTGAGTGATGTTACTCCACATTGTTCGGGTTAATGCCGGACGTGTGAGGCTCTCTACCCGAGCTTGAGAAAAAAACTAAGTTAGAAGGAGGTTGTGTGCGGAAGCCCGCGTCGACGTATGTCCGTGAGGTAGGATGTCCAACCCCGCTTAGATGAGATTTTCACGTGGAATTAATTGAAGTCATGTCGACGTATGTCCATAGACAACCCTAATTCCATGTGAGGTCTATGACTCTAAGGACCTCTTCTTAGGAGATTTCACCATTTAGAGCCTACATGTGAGGATGGGGGGAAGTTCCGAACCTTCATAAACCATACCCTTGCATATCATTTGCATTCATGAAAGTGATTTTCGCATCATTTTGCTTTATAGGAGTTTAAAAAGAACAAACAAATATTAGCAAAAAAGAAATATGGATTCCGGGAACAAGAATACGCTCGCATTCAAAATTAAAGCTCCTAGGGTGGAAAGTTTATTAGCTCTAAGCAAGAGGCTCTCTTCGGTCAACAAGAACATTTTCGAGGCAAGCTATGGGCTAATCCTTGATCTTCTACCCGTGAGAATAGATTCAACGGCCTTAACCACTTTGGCGCAATTCTTCGACCCACCTCTACGGTGCTTCACATTTCAAGACTTCCAACTAGCGCCAACTTTGGAAGAGTTTGAGAGGATTTTGGGTTGTAGCATGAAGGGTCATGAACTCTATCTCGGTCCGGGAAAGGATCCCACATTTGAAGCCATCGCCGAATCCTTATACCTCGACACCCAAGAAGTGGCATCTAACTTGGAAGTTAGAGGAAACCTTAAGGGATTTTCAAGAAAGTTTTTGGAAGCCAAAGCTCGGGATTTACTAGCCAACAAAGAGGTAATGGCATTCAACGCCATCTTAGCCCTCTTAGTCTACGGGATTGTTTTATTCCCCAACATGGATGATTTCGTAGACTTTCCGGCTCTAGAGGTGTTTATGACTAAAAATCCAGTTCCTACAATCTTAGCGGATTTTTATCATACCCTCTACTCTAGGCATGAACAAGCAAGGGGACGCAAAATCACTTGTTGCACTCCCGTGGTGCAAATTTGGATGATGTCCCACATGCCGAGAAACCGAGACTTTGTGGAAAACCGGGCCAAGCTCAAATGGTCGCAACGGATGACAACCCTCGCCGAGAAGAACATCCATTGGTTTTCGCCAAACTTAGAAGACCCGGAAATTATCCTCAGTTGCGGGGACTTCCCTAACGTACCCCTCATTGGTACTAAGGGATGTATTAATTACAATCCGGTCCTCTCTCTCCGACAACTAGGTTTTTCAATGGAGGATAAACCTAATGACCTTTTGTTGGAAGCTTTCTACTTAAGGGAAGGCGATCAAGACCCGGCATTGCTAGAGAGAATCCGGGGAGCATGGAGCCAAGTACGCAAGGGAAGGGTCGGCAAGAGAAACTGTGTCGCCAAACCTCTTTATACTCAATGGGTGAAGGAGAGGGTCAAAGCAATCAAGTTACCCTTCGTGGTCATAAACCCTCCAAAACCTCCTACACCTAAACCTATTGCAATCATTCCCAACAAAGAAGTGGAGGACCTCAAGGCTAAAATTCAAGAACTCCAAAACAAAAACGGAGACTTAGAATTGAAGCACCTCCAAGCTTTAGGAGAAATTACTAGGACGAAGAGAGATCGTGATGAAGTATCACATTCTCTCCTAGTATGCCAAAAACGGCTAAGAACCTCCGAAGGGAAAAGGGATTGGATAGGAGGCGGCTTGGTTAGTGCGGATGCCAACCTTGTGGCCAAGGACGAAGAGTTGGAAAGAATTCTACAGTCCAACCAAGAGCTCAAGAAGTTTGGCGAGCTAGCCATTGAAGCTCAACGGAAATGGAGGTTGAAATTTCAAGAGAAAAATCAACAGCTCCAAGAAGTAGTGAAAGACTACAAAGAGCAGCTTCAAGCCGAACGCGTCCAGCGGCAAAGACATGAGAGTCTCTCTTATCAAGGGAGGCTAAGGTGCAATCATCTCGAAGAGGACATCAAGAAATTCGAAGAGTACTTCGACAAGATTGCAAGAGCTCATGGGGACCACATTGCACAACTACACGATGAAATTAGAAGTGCAAGAGTCAAGCTAGACCAGCGCAAGGAAGTGATTGAGTATGTATGGCAAGACGCCACCCGATTAAGTGAGGATTTCACTAAATTGGTTGCATTCTCAAATTTGGTAATCACCCAACTTCCAAAGAAGCTAGCGGAGGCCGAGATGGTCATGCCCTACTTTGTCATCCCTATGGAGATCCGGAAGTTTATGAAGTTCTGCAAGGACACCATAGATTTCTATAGGGAGGAGATGAGCAAAGCCGAGAAGCGAGCGGCTATTTGATTTGTAATAGCATTAGTTACACTTTGTAAACAAATGTTATTTAATCAAATATATTTTGAAGTATAATCAATTTCCCGGTCTTTAATATTTCGAATTTGCTAATATTAATCGTGCACCTTTAAACTCCATAAAGCAAAATAAAAAAAAACGCATATTTTGCATACTCATAGCATACATATATCCACATGCATCTTCATGCATTTTTTTCAAAAAAAAAACTCATTCATTTCCCTAAAAACAGTTCAAAGCAATCATAGCCCGAAAACCCCGAAAGCCCTCGGTCCAAGAACCAGATATTCAACACTCGTACGGAACACGAGCTAACAAACAAAGGATCATGGACAATTTGGAACAAACTCAAGCGGCTTTGAGAGAAGAAGTTGATGGAATGAAGGGAAAGATGGATCAGATGCTAGAGTTAATGCAAGCTCTATCGGCACGAGAAAGTAACCCTCGCCCAACAACGGATGCATCCAATGTGCAATGGCCTCCTTATGGTTTACCTGTGAATTATACCCCACCCTTCGAAAATGAGGGTCAAGGACCACCTCCACCACCGCTCACAATCCCCGTAAGGAATGAAGAGCGTCGTCCTCAAGGAACTTCCACTACTCAGCATGAAGTAATTCCCCATGATGTGGAAAATAGCCAGCTAAGGCAATCTGCTCCCGACACCACCCACCAAGACAATGATACCACCCAAATGTATCGAGTTTTGGAAGAAAGGTTGAAAGCCGTCGAGGGGTTCAGCTCATACGGTGCCCACAACGCCTTGGATATGTGCCTAGTACCCGACGTGGTAATTCCTCCGAAGTTCAAAGCGCCAGACTTCGAGAAATACAAAGGAATTCAATGCCCTCGGAACCATCTAAGGATGTTCTGTAGGAAGATGGCAGCCTACGCAATGAACGAGAAACTCATGGTGCATGTGTTTCAAGATAGTTTAAGCGGAGCGTCCTTGGATTGGTACATGCAGCTCGAGCGTACTCATGTCCAAACTTGGAAGGATCTAGCCGATGCCTTCCTAAAGCAATACAAATATAATTTGGACATGGCTCCAAATAGGATGCAACTACAAAACCTCCTGCAAAGAAGCAACGAGTCCTTCAAGGAGTACGCTCAGCGGTGGAGAGAACTAGCTTCTCGTGTACAACCACCACTATTGGAAAGAGAACTTGTCGACACCTTTATGGGCACACTTCAAGGCCCATATTACGACAAGATGATTGGAAGCACGTCTGCCGGTTTCTCCGATCTAGTCATGGTCGGTGAAAGAATAGAAGACGGAGTGAAGAGAGGAAAAATCCAAGGCTCTCCAGAAGCTCAAAGTGGAGCTAGAAAGCCCCCCAGCAACTTTCACAAAAAGAAAGAGGGGGAGACAAATTCCGTTCTAGTGGGACCATCCTACCCACCACCAAATCAATTGCCTCACTACCACTATCCTTATGTGGCAGCAGCAGCGGCTCAAGGGCGTTACTCACCTCAAGTGATTCCCGTAAATCCACCTCGACAACCAGTAGTGTTGCCGCAGCAAAATCAACAGCAACAACAACAAGGCGGGTACCCATCAAAGAATCAAGCGAGCTCAAGGAACAGTTATTTTAATAGGCAGTTTGATCCTGTACCTATGTCTTATGGTCAAATCTTGCCATACCTAATCCAAAAAGGTATGGTCGAGACAAGACTACTAACACCAATGTCGCCACCATATCCACATTGGTACGACGCAAATGCCAAATGTGATTTCCACGCAGGATCCGTGGGGCACAATGTCGAAAACTGTAGAGTTTTCAAACACAAGGTGCAGGATCTTATTGACAAGAAGCTGTTATCCTTCAAAGAGGAAAACCCCAATGTGAAGAGCAACCCATTGCCGGGGCATGCGGGTCCCTCTGTAAATGCGGTGGAGGAACAAGAGGATTTTGGTCCAGTCAAAAGGGTATCCAATGTTAAGACTCCCCTGTCAACCATAAGGGAGCGTTTAACCGGCTTTGGATTATTCGAGGAAATGCACGCCAACTGTGAAGCCTGCAAGATCAACCCGAATGAGTGCGAAGAGTTGAAGAGCTGTCTTCAAGAGTTAATGGACCAAGGTTGGATCCAAATTGGCTATATAAGGGATGGCACGGACGTTGCTACCTTAGAGTCTAACAACCCAAAACCTCTCGAGATCCCATACCAAAGGAGAGAGGTACCAATGCCAACACAACCCATAACATTCCACGTACCTGCACCTTTCTCTTTTGAAAGCACAAAGAGGGTACCATGGAATTACCAACCTGTGGCCTATGTGGAAGGAAAACCACTAGCCAAAATCGAGCCCAGCATCACTAACATTACCGGTGTTGGAGGAATGACCAGAAGCGGTAGAGTCTTCACTCCGAAAGAACTCGGAAAGACGCCAGCCGTACTACCAAAGGAGCCGCTCAAAGAAAAGAGCGTGGAGGAAGAAGAGAACCAAGCGGGGCCTTCTCAAAAGACAATCCCGCAAAAAGAGGCCGAAGAGTTCCTAAGGATAATACAAAAGAGCGAGTACAAGATCATTGACCAGCTAGGTCAAACTCCCTCCAAGATCTCCATGCTATCCTTACTACTAAGCTCGGAAGCACACCGAGAAGCACTACTGCGGATCCTCAGTGAGGCACATGTCACCAAGGACATTCCGGTGGACCAATTCGACGGGATAGTTGGAAATATTACCTCAAGTAGGTATTTGGGTTTCAATGGCGATGAGCTACCCGATGAGGGGCACATTCATAACCGCGCCTTACATATCTCCGTGAAATGCATGGACCACATCCTCTCAAGAGTGCTAGTGGACACGGGGTCATCATTGAATGTCATGCCCAAGACTACCCTCCTCAAACTATCATGTGAAGGGACCGTAATGAAGCCCAGCGCCTTGGTCGTAAAAGCTTTCGATGGGTCAAGAAGAGCCGTTATAGGGGAGATCGACTTACCAGTCCAAATCGGACCTAAGGTTTTCACCATAACCTTCCAAGTCATGGATATTAATCCGAAATACAGTTGTCTTCTCGGACGACCATGGATCCATGCGGCCGGAGCCATTACCTCTACCCTGCACCAGAAGCTGAAGTTCATCATTGATAACCAAATGATTGTAGTTTCCGGGCAAGAGGACATGATGGTAAGCCATCTCTCATCTTTCCGTTATATAGAAACGGATGAAGAAGCTGTGGACGTCCCATTCCAATCTTTGGAAGTGGCGAATGTCATGACATTGAGCTCGAAGCCCAAGGAAGAGGCTAGGACAGCCATGTCATCATGGAAGGCGATAAGAGAGGCCCTAAAAGAAAGCCGACCCACCGGGTGGGGCAAGTTAGTGGACATACCGGAGAAGAAAAATCGCTTCGGGTTGGGGTATCATCCATCAGCCGAAACTTTCTCAAAGCCTTCAAAGCAAGAGATCCTCCCCATTTCAGAAACATTCATCAGTGCGGGGTTTATCCATGAAGATCAAGTGGCTCTACTCGAAGACGTTGACGAAGACGTGCCTGATTTGGTGTACCGTTGCGCTTCGGATGAAGCTTTGAACAATTGGAGGGCTATCGCAATTCCCGAGATCATTACCAGGATCAAGTAATAAACCATGTTTGTTTGTTTTTTTACTTTTAAAAAAAAAATCATTTAGCTCTGCCCAAGGCAAATGATTAGTCGTGTGGGGCCCCCATGTTTTAAAAGTTATTTGCAATCATGAATAAAAACACTCTTTTATGTTCATTTGAGTTTTTTTTTTTTTCTTTCTTTTTGCATTTGTTTTAAAAAAAATTTTTCTACAAAAAGCCTAAAAAAAAATCATACTCATGCAGATCTACAAATCCACCCTCCAAAAACAACACTGCCTTAAACCCTTATGACTTCGATTGCCCGATTAATCAAACGGAAGATGATGAAGAGGACGATTATGAACCGCCTGAAGAATTGTCTAGACTTGCAAACCAGGGGGATAGGGTAATACAACCTCACCAAGAATCAGTTGAAAAGGTCAACTTGGGGACCGAAGAGGATAAGAAAGAGGTCAAGATAGGAGCCTCCCTGCGCGAGGATGTAAAAGGAAAGTTGATCAAGCTTCTGCAAGAATACGTGGACGTATTCGCTTGGTCGTATCAAGACATGCCGGGTTTAGACCCTAACATCGTTGTACACAAGCTGCCACTCAAGCCGGAATGCTCGCCAGTGAAGCAGAAATTGAGAAGAACTCGACCCGATATGGCTCTCAAGATCAGAGAGGAGGTCAAAAAGCAATTCGATGCCGGCTTCTTAGCCGTAACCAAGTATCCAACATGGGTTGCAAACATTGTGCCAGTTCCGAAGAAAGATGGCAAGGTGAGAATGTGTGTGGATTATCGGGACTTGAACAGAGCAAGCCCAAAGGATGATTTCCCGCTACCACATATCGACATATTGGTGGACAACACAGCCCAATTCTCAGTCTTTTCCTTTATGGATGGCTTCTCGGGATATAACCAAATCAAGATGGCTCCAGAGGACATGGAGAAAACTACGTTCATCACTCCATGGGGGACATTCTGCTATAAGGTAATGCCTTTCGGATTAACAAATGCCGGGGCAACATACCAAAGAGCAATGGTGACTCTTTTCCACGACATGATCCATAGAGAAATAGAGGTCAACGTCGACGACATGATTGCCAAATCCCAAACGGAGGAGGATCATCTAGTCCATCTACAAAAGCTTTTCGAACGCCTAAGAAAATTCAAGCTGCGCCTAAATCCTAACAAGTGCACATTTGGCGTTAGATCCGGGAAGTTACTGGGCTTCATCGTCAGCCAAAGAGGTATTGAAGTGGATCCCGATAAGGTGAAGGCCATCCAAGAAATGCCAGTGCCAAATACCGAGAAAGAAGTCTGTGGTTTCTTAGGAAGATTGAACTACATCGCCAGGTTCATCTCACACATGACAGCTACCTGCGAACCAATCTTCAAACTACTAAGGAAAAACCAAGCCGTTCATTGGAATGAGGATTGCCAAGAAGCGTTTGACAAGATCAAACAATACCTGCAAGAACCACCAATTTTAATACCTCCGGTTTCGGGTAAACCCCTCATCTTATACCTAACCGTACTTGAAGGATCAATGGGTTGTGTGTTAGGACAACAAGATGAAACGGGAAGAAAAGAGCACGCAATCTACTACCTAAGCAAGAAGTTTACTGACTGTGAAACAAGGTATACTTCACTTGAAAAGACTTGCTGCGCTTTAGCATGGGCTGCTCGACGTCTAAGGCAATACATGTTGACCCATACAACTTGGTTGATATCGAAGATGGATCCCATCAAGTACATCTTCGAAAAGCCTGCCCTCACAGGGAAGATAGCCCGTTGGCAAATGCTGCTGTCTGAGTACGACATCCAATATGTTGCTCAAAAAGCCATCAAAGGGAGTGTTTTATCCGAGCACCTTGCTCACCAACCATTGGAGGATTATCAGCCCATACAATTCGACTTCCCGGACGAAGATGTCGTAGCTTTGAATGACGAAGAAGTCACAAGCGATGATGAAGGGCCAGAACCAGGAGCTCAATGGAAACTCGCTTTCGACGGCGCCTCAAATGCCATGGGGCACGGTATCGGAGCAGTTTTAATCTCCCCAAGAAATGGATACCAACCCTTCACAGCAAGGTTATGCTTTGACTGCACCAATAACATGGCAGAATATGAAGCATGTATCCTAGGCCTCGAAGCAGCAATTGATCTAAGGATCAAAAACCTTGAAGTATACGGTGACTCAGCCTTGGTCATCTATCAAGTCAAAGGGGAATGGGAAACAAAACATCCCAATTTAATTCCATACCGAGCCTGGGTTGTAGAATTGATCAAGCATTTTGATGAAATCAACTTCCACCACATACCTCGAGAAGAAAATCAGGTAGCAGATGCTTTGGCTACATTATCATCAATGTACCAAGTAAATTTCTACAACGAAGCACCAATCATAAGGATGGATCGTAGAGACAAACCAGTTGTATGCGCATCAGTCGAAGAGGGACTTGACGACAAACCTTGGTTCTACGACATCAAGCGATACCTCGAAGAGCAAGAGTATCCAGAAAATGTCTCACACACCGACAAGAGGACCTCAGAAGATTGGCATCCCAGTTCTTCCTCAGTGGAAATACCCTCTACAAAAGAAATTATGACATGGTCCTGCTCAGATGTGTGGATAAACATGAAGCGGACATGCTCATCAAAGAAATCCACGAGGGATCTTTTGGAACCCATGCTAATGGGCATGCAATGGCAAAGAAAATTTTAAGGGCGGGCTACTATTGGTTAACCATGGAAGCTGACTGTTTCCACTATGCCAAGACTTGTCACAAGTGCCAGATTTACGCCGACAAGGTGCATGTACCACCAACTCCACTGAACGTCATGACTTCACCTTGGCCTTTCTCTATGTGGGGCATAGACATGATTGGAATGATCGAGCCCAAAGCGTCAAATGGACATCGCTTCATCCTCGTTGCCATCGACTACTTCACCAAATGGGTAGAAGCAGCCTCGTATGCAAACGTAACCAAACAAGTGGTAGCCCGATTCATCAAGAAGGAAATCATTTGCCGTTATGGTACTCCCCACAAAATCATCACCGATAATGGGGCAAACCTAAACAACAAAACAATGAAGGAGTTGTGCAAAGATTTCAAAATTGAGCACCATAATTCCTCCCCTTACCGACCAAAGATGAACGGTGCGGTAGAAGCAGCCAATAAGAACATAAAGAGGATCATCCAAAAGATGGTGACAACATATAAGGATTGGCATGAGATGCTTCCCTTTGCGCTACATGGCTACAGAACAGCCATTCGCACTTCAACTGGGGCAACCCCCTTTTCCTTAGTATACGGTATGGAAGCTGTTCTCCCCGTAGAGGTGGAAATTCCTTCGTTAAGGGTCTTGATGGAAACCAAGCTAGAAGAAGCTGAATGGGTCCAAACAAGGTTCGACCAACTGAATCTCATAGAAGAAAAGCGTCTGACGGCAATATGTCACGGACAACTCTATCAAAGGAGGCTCAAGAGAGCATTCGACAAGAAGGTCCGTCCTCGAGAATTCAAAGAAGGAGACCTAGTGCTCAAGAAGATATTACCTATCCACAAAGATCCCCGAGGGAAGTGGACTCCCAGCTATGATGGGCCGTATGTGGTAAAGAAAGCTTTCTCAGGCGGAGCCCTGATCATCACCACTATGGACGGAGAAGAGTTCCCACTCTCAATAAACTCCGATGCAGTCAAGAGGTATTATGCCTAAAAGAAAAAAAAGAGAGAAAAAAGCTCGCTAAATCGAAAACCTGAAAGGGCGGTTTAGGCAATAGGGAGCGTCCTGCTAGATTGAAAACCTGAAAAGGCGGTCTAGGCAAAAATTAAGGACATTAAAAAAGGAAATACACCCCGGTGGATTGAAAACTCGAAAGAGCGGTCCAGGCAAAAGTTAGGGGTTAACAAAAAAGAAAGGCAAGGACTGCAGCATCCAAGCTCCAGACAAGATTCAGGAGGAGAAGAATCGGTCTCATCAGCATCTTCCAACAAACAAAAATCTCGAAGTCATAAGGAAATAGCATGTGTTGTGCCAAAACCAACATTTTCTTTTTGCTTTTTTCTTGTCTTTCTCTATCTCACTTCTCACTTTGTGTATTTTTTTACCCATTCAAGATGTCAAATCTGCATTGAATAAATTTCCTTTTTGTTATTTTAAGTTCTCAGTAGCGCATAAAATTTTGTTTTATTCATGATTGAAAATGCTTTAAAACATGGGAAATAAACAAAAGAATTTTCTTCCAAAAGAGGGAAAAACAAACAAACATTGCTTTATTTTGAATCTTCGTGAATTCTGAAAGAATTGCGGTAATTCCCCACCAAAATATTGCACCAAAGGACTTATGCTCCTTAGCAAAGGCAAGTGCGTAGCTCGCGGCACGCGGAGCGCAAAAAACCCCCCAAGGGTTAGGAGGAACAAATTTCCCCAGTAAACACCCTGAACATCCAAACACCAAACAAGGCTGGATATCGATCATGATTCCAAAATGATCCTTATATCCCCATAAGCCAAACCTCATTGATATTCCCCAGGGAGTCTCAACCCCAAACAAAAGTCCAATCATTATTGGCAAACCCACACAAATCTTCGGGCCTAGGCTCGAACTACACCGGTTTTGATCCCATTCGGGTATGTAGGCAAAGGACCTTGTCCTTCCAAACCGACCAACCAAAAAACCAAAAAAACAAACAAAAAAAAAAAGAGAGCCCAATCGTCATCGACACAACCACAACCAAGACCGGCTTTGCTCGGCACCCAACCAACACCCCACACATCATACATAACATAATTCATATATCATGTCATTCATGCATGCATATACAAATCATTCATACACATGCATTTCATTTCGTAAATCGTGCATCCTCAACAAGGATTCTCCAGTGAGTATCACATATTCACCAACATCCATCAACAGTCAAGTAAGCGTTCCCCAGTGAACCTCCTTCACTAGCTGTCCCCATTTCCCCAGACAGAATCTTTGTTTGAGTCCATCTCATATCATATTGCATTGCATATCACCGCATATCATACTGCATAACATGCATCATACAATCATGTTTTCCAATTCAACCAGAGGGGCACCTATTTAGGGTAAGACCACAGCTCGTTAGGAATCGACATTCAGTGACAGTGCCTGAATAAGATCACCTAGCTTAGGTATCGACCTCTAGTGACAGTACCTAGAGTAGATCACCTCCCCCAGTGTATCGACCTTCAGTGTTAGCGGCTGAATAAGATCACAGCTCGTTAGGAATCGACATTCAGAAGCAGTGCCTGAATAAGATCACCTAGCTTAGGTATCGACCTCTAGAAGCAGTACCTAGAGTAGATCACCTCCATCAATGTTCGACCTCTAGAAGCAGTGCCTAGAGTAAACCACCATCCTTAGGTATCGACCTCTAGAAGCAGTACCTAGAGTAGATCACCTCCATCAATGTTCCACCTCTAGAAGCAGTGCCTAGAGTAGATCACCTCCCCCAGTGCATCGACCTTCAGTGTTAGCGGCTGAATAAGATCACAGCTCGTTAGGAATCGACGTTCAGAAGCAGTGCCTGAATAAGATCACCTAGCTTAGGTATCGACCTCTAGAAGCAGTACCTAGAGTAGATCACCTCCATCAATGTTCCACCTCTAGAAGCAGTACCTAGAGTAGATCACCTCCATCAATGTTCCACCTCTAGAAGCAGTGCCTAGAGTAAACCACCATCCTTAGGTATCGACCTCTAGAAGCAGTACCTAGAGTAGATCACCTCCATCAATGTTCCACCTCTAGTGACAGTGCCTAGAGTAAATCACCATCCTTAGGTATCGACCTCTAGTGACAGTGCCTAGAGTAGATCACCTCCCTCAACGTTCCACCTCTAGTGACAGTGCCTAGAGAAGACCACCATCCTCAGGAATCGACTTCTAGTGACAGTGCCTAGATAAGATTACCTTCATCCCCCAGTGGATCTACCTCCAGTGTTAGCGGCTGGATACGATCAACCTTTTCCAACCATTGCATTTGCATTTCGCGAAGGACAAAATTCGGGTCCTTCTTTTTACTTAATTGATCTTCGCAAAGAGTTCATGAGATGCCCTCGGCACTCACGCACTCTATGCGAAGACACAATTAAGTAGGGGCAGCTGTAGTACCCTAATTTTGTCCTAAGCATTTTAAAACAAAAAATCAAAAAAAATCAAAGAGGGGAAAAGTCAAAAGTCAACAAAAGTCAACAGAAAAGTCAACATTTTAAAAATGCTGACTTCGCACTGCGAAGCTCCCTTCGCACTGCGAAGTCTGCGATTTTTCTGCAGATTTTTGGTTTCTTTGATTTAATTCCAGAATTTGTTGCATATCATTTCCATAATTATTTTAAGTAGCATTCATGGCTAATTGGGCCAAGCAAAACCAGAATTGAAGGACTTGCCATTAATGCCAAGGTTGGAAGCTTTTTCTTCCAACCTAGCATGTGACAAGCAAGTGGGCTTGCCCTTGGGCAGCTCTAGTCCCTCCCATGTGACCTGCTAACCACCACAAGGTTGCCAGCCACCTGCTTGAGGACTTTCCTCCTGCTTGCTTCCCCAGAAACCAGTCAAACCAGCTGGATTTTTCACTTGAAAAGCCATGAGTGCCTACTCTGTTTTGCAGCAGATTTTCACCCCCTCACACCAGCCATAAGTAGCCTTTTTCATCCCTCAATCTCTGCACATTACAGTGCACGTTTTCATTGATCAACCATTGAGATTGCAAGGATTGATCCCCAAGCATTAGCCAATTGCAATTCAGCTTTGTTCTTCATCATTACCTTCTAGAATTGGTTGAATTTGTGGCTGAAGTCAGGCTGAATCTTGCCCCTTGGTACAAGGCAAGGTTGCCTCTATCCATTAGCATTTAATGCAAAAGGATCCAGCTTGATCTTAGCCACAAATCAGCTGAATTTTGGGATTTAGTAATGATGAAAAAGATTTGGTTTTGGCCTATAAATAGAAGGCAATGCCCAAGGTTTCAAACACAATTAACAACAGCATTTCAAGAGCAGAAACTCTACTCATTTTAGCTTACAAACCTCCACAAACAACCAGAAAAAAACAATCCACACAAAGCATTACAAAGTTCCAAAACCATCACCAAATATTCAAACCTTTGTGAAAGCCTTCAACCAAATCAAATCAAGTGCAGCTGGAGCTTTGCTAAGGAGTTCTGTAAGTTTCTAAGGCTTTATCTTGCATTTACAATTGTGTTTGCATAGCTATTTTGGGTCAAAACCATTTGATTCTAAAAAACCCCTTTTGAATTTCAAAGAAATCCCAAGGTTTTCAAAACATCAAAACTGGTTTGTCCAGCCTTTTTCACCCCAAAAACTCAAAGTTTTTCACCCACCTATAAGGTCCTGAGTGTGTTCAGAAGTTGTTTCTGAACAAAAGTTCAGAAACAGCTTCTGAACCCAAAATTTCGCATGCTTCGCAGTGCGAAGTCATGGTCGCAGTGCGACCATGACAGAACTCAGAATCTGAGTTTTTGTGTCAAAATGACCAATTTTTGAGGTTCTAGCCCCAGAGCTCAGAACCTAAGAGTTTTTAAACCCATGCCTTTCAAACCATAACAAAGATTTTGCATAATTTTGACAAAATCACAAGTTCGTATGACCATTTTGTGGATAACTTGTAAAACAAGTTATGTTCCCAAACTTCCAAAACCACATGAACAAACAAACTATGTTCATCATTTCAATCAAAACTTGAACAATAAATATTGTTCATGATGTTCAAAACTCAAATATGAACATACGCCGAATACGTTCGCATTTTCGCAAAATGAGACGAACTTGCGCGCTTTCTAGCAAAATTTGCTAAACCTTCCCATTTTGGGTTTCCAAACCAAATGTTTTGACATACCTTGGGATTTCTAAAGGATTCAACCCAAAAACATGAATGAAAAAGGGATGGTGTGACGTATGTCTCTCCATCGCCCCGATTGTACGAATGCGTGACGTATGTCTCGTCGCTCGGACAATCGTCATTCCCTTTTTCAATATACAACCCTAACCAAACCAGAACTTGGCCCTTTGTGGTCAATCCAAACCTTTTGGTCCCCCGTGGCCATTAGACTCACCCCCCGACTCTTCGGAGTCCACTCGGTCAATGATTGACTTGTATGAGTCCATTGTACCTCTCTTGGTCCCATAGCGACCAATTCAACCCCTTTTACCCTAACGGACGTACTTTTTAAATTCTAATGCGATTCACGAACAAACGCTTAATAAGTCTCCCAAGCGCGAGCATACAAGCTATACGCTTAATAAGTCTCCCGAGCGCGAGCATACAAGCTACGTTTTAATCGCAAGAATTCGGTTAAAACATCGTCCATCTAAAATCAACCAACACATGTACGTTTTTCTACCAAAGAACTACGTACGCTTTGAATTCTCCGACTACCGGGAGATACGTAGGAGCAAGATCGACATCTTGTCAAGCGCAATAATAAAAAACTTTTTTTTCTTCTTTCGTTTGTTTTTATCTCTTTCCCCCCTTTTTATTATATTTTTAACATAAATGAACATGCACGCAATATTAAAAAACAATTCAAGCTTTGACCAAATAGAAGGTTCCCGTTGAGTACAACGGACGTGAGGGGTGCTAATACCTTCCCCTTGCGTAACCGACTCCCGAACCCGACAATGGTTGCGATGACCAAATCCTTATCCTCATCGTCAAAGGGTTTTATTATCGTTTCCCTTTAAACAAAAAAAAAAAAACTTAAGGGTTTATCAACGTTCCCTTTACACAAAAACTTTGGTGGCGGCTTCACAAAGGCCCTCCGAGCGTTCGAGGACGTCCTCGGAGGATTTGCGCGTCTTTTTCCCGAGGAAAAAAACGAGGTGCGCACAGCCAACATCCATCAAACTTCATCAAAACACTAGTGAGAAATCTTGCAAGAAGCTTGGGTTGGAAGCTAGTATAAGAGAAAGAAAAGAAGAACAAGGAAGAACAAGGGAAGAGTTAGACTTGGAGTGGCATAGGGTTGTTGGATTCAAGCGTAAACAGCACCAATAGTGGATTAAGGTGAGCTCCACAGGGTTTTAGAACCCACTTGTGTAAGTTTGAGAGTGTTTTACAATTTGAGCTAAGTTTAGAAATTTTACCTAAATCTCATATGCTTGCCAACTCCTTGATGATTCATGTTTAAAACTATCATTTTGTATCAGAAATTCATTCCTTATATTGTTGGGATGCCTGGGTATGATTAGTTGTGCCAAAATGGTGGAAAAATCACATTTTTAACATGTTTTGAACTGTCAATTTCGCCCGGCGAACTCTGGGCGAGAAAATGGCGATTCCAGCATTTTTCCCTGCCTCATTTCGCCTCCACTTCGCCTCAGGGTCGCTCAGCGAAATCAGACAGACAACACATGTCTGTTCTGGTTCGTTCTGAGTGCTGCAGATGCGTTCGGCGAGGTTTTTAATAACCGTTTTCAAAGAGAACTTAAATTTCTAAGAAAAACACCATTCTTGACATATCCGGAAGGTGATTTCAACATTTAAGGAATGGATGAATTAAGGATTGGACAAAGCATTAGAAATGTAAGAATAAGGTTATTTAAGTTATGGAATGTTTCCAATAACCAAGCAATGGCTTATGAGAACGATGAGCCTAAGACTATAAGTTTCTAAGTTAAGTATTGGGAGGTTATCCTCCTTAAGAATGCATTGATTATGCCAATTTATAGTGAAGTGATAGAAATACTCATAGGTACCTAAGATGGGAATGATTCCATGTTCTAAGTTAACAAACCTCTCATAGGTTAGGCATGGGAGATTAGTTCCCTTAAGAAATGCATTAAGTATGCAAAAGCTTATAGCAATTATTAGACGTACTTTAAGTACGAAAGTTAAGAATTAATGAGAATAAGAATGATCCAATGATCAAGTTAAGAGCCTATTTATAGGTTAAGCATTATAAGAATGATTTACTTAAAGAATGCATCAGATATGCATAGATTCAGTTGGTGTATCAGATATACACATATCAGTTAAATTAATTATCAGAATATGTATATTATATACAACAGGAATAATAATTAATAATCAGGATAAACTTTGTGTCTTCTGTTCTCTCGACCAGTTAGAGAGAACAGGGGGTTTCAGCATTGCTGAAACGGGCAGGAACTTTCCGTGAGGATAACCACACAGAGTTATAGTGTGTCTTCTGTGTTCTCGCCAGTTAGAGCACAGGGGGTTCCGGATACAGCTGGAACGGGCAGGAATCTTCCGCGAGGATAACCACACACTCAGGCAAGAGGAGTCCGGTGATTAGCCTGATATGATAGGAATTTTCACCGGTTATCAGGGGAATGTGCTTCGGGGTTACTCCACCCGGGGGCATTCCGTAAAATGAACCCAGATAATATTGTTTGTTCAACGCTAACAGCTAACATAAAGACATTTATCAGTTAATTATATTATTATGTTATCAGGCAGAGAATAGTTATCAGGCAGGTATCAGATATCAGGTATCAGTTATCAGGCGGTGATCCTAGGTTTCCCCTCGATCACCCAGTTATCAAGATATAGTCTAGATCTCATGACTATTCAGTATCAGACTCAGGCAGTGATCCTAGGTTTCCCCTTGATCACTAGTTTAGCAGGATGTAGTCCAGTTTATGACTACACAGTTTAGCAGGACAGTCAGGTAGCCCTCTATGGGTAAGGTTAAGACTTGGCGATCATAGGTATCCCCAAGATTGCCGAGGTAGGCACGGCGACCCTAGGTTCCCTGTGGTTGCCAACAGTAGGTAGGGTAGGAGCTCACTGAGACATTATGTCTCATCCCTATCCTTCTGGTGCAGGTTTTCATGTAGCCACGTGGTTTTCTGATGAAGATCTTCGTGAAGATGCTGGATGGAGTGCAGTTGCTCGTCAAGGACACGCTCAGGAGGCTGACAGATGGTATATATGTATATAGAAGTGTATGTTATGAATTTGGATAATTGTATAACGAGCCAACTTGTACTCATTCAGTTATATGTATTATTGTTATTATTATTGAAAATTTTAATGTACCCAGTATCAGATTAATACACATGCTAAATATTCTAGATAATTTAGTATGGGTGTTACAATTGGTATCAGAGCAGGTCGATTCAGACCGTGCCTTGGGTCATTAAAGTTTCAATAAAAGTAGTGGGACCATTGGGTTCCGGATGTTGTTCTAAATGTCACATCTAGTTGAGCCTGATCAACTCAATCTAGTATAGGGCAGTTAGGGTATATGTCCGAGAGCTGAATGTGACCAAGGAGGAATGAAGTGTATGAAGGGCGAAGATTAAGGTGACAGAATTTTAAGACGGAATTGGCGAAGAAGTATTCATGCCGAATGGACTATAAGTAACGAAGCCTGTCAGTGGCAAAGTTCAGAAACATAAAGGATATTTAAGAATAAGGTGAAGCACCTCAACCTTGTTGGACGCGTCGTAGGATGATACCTCGTCTGCGGAAGACTTACGGATTAAGAAGTTATGGAATACTCTAAGGAATGACATGGAACCTTAACGGGAACCGCAGTTCGAGAAGTTGAAGTGAAGTGTGGATTAAGTGTCAATTTTGAGTACAGAGTTAAGGAATTGTGGTACCAAACCTAGAGACTCAAAATGAGGAATTATCGGTCGGTTTTGAAACCTCTAGACTCCCAGCAAAGATAGAGTGCTGGGAATCAAACTCCAATCGGATGAGATTTTAATGTCTAGATAGTTAAGGGAATTAATTATGGATTAAGTGAAGTACTTGGGCAGACTAAGTTTACCCCTCAAAGTGGTCATCGAGCGTGAAGCGCAAGTTAGTTTAACCCCATCAGATCAGCCGCACCTCCTGAACCATGAATGCTAGATTTGGGAATTAAGAAAAGAAGTTGCTAAGCAACCTAAGAACTAAGATGGATGATTAAGAGGTGATAATAAGACCTGTTGCATATCGAAGCGTGAATCAGATTTTCAGATATTGTTTTATTAGTAATAAGATTGGAAATAAGCTAAGTTTAACTGAAGTTTTATAGGGTCAGCCATTGGGATTTAGTGAACTGATGGACGAATAAAGTTGAATTTCCTTGATTGGATGAAGAAGGCAAGTTCAAGATGACACAAGACTATAGTAGACCAGTTTTGAAAGATAATGAAGAGGTTTTGAAGCTCAAGATCAATTAACCGGAGGGATTCGAAGGTAATTTAAGAAGTATGGTAAAACCATTGAGACCGTAGCTGTCTCGGAAAGGTTATGGGTATGAAATCCTTATGGATAGATATAGAACGATTAATAATGGGACTCAGATCCTCAGTGGATCCAGTGAATGAAAGACGTGAACCTTCCGAAACCATAGGTCATTGTAGAAGTTGCCACAAGTGATTTAAATTTGAAATTTAAACTACTCCAGGTGTACCTTGAGGTCGGTTTCTATGATGTTAAAACGATATTACAAGTTGGATGGACCATGTGATGGTCACAGGAATCAGGACATGGAGAATAAGTAAGAATCAGAGTATGAGCCGTTGATAGGAGCTTTGTTAGGCTCGTAACAGTTGCCGAAAACAGTTTACAAGTTTTGGCGTATTATCGTGAAGGTAAGTATATGGTTTATGTCCAAAAGGAAACACAGTGTCGAATGACGACCAATCAGTAAGTTCAACAGGTGGTTTAAGCCATAAGAGAATCAGCGAATGTAAGATGATTATGCTGTGATAACTATGAGTCATTAAGGAACAAGTCAGCCGGAGGATTTGAGCAGGGAGTATTATTCCTACTCCGAAGTGAATTCTTTAAATCAGAGTTGCGCAGCGGAAAGGTGATTTAAGGATGAGTTAATGAACGATTCTAAGCTGAAGCTTAGAGAACAAGGATGCTTGTGTAGTCCTTATCAGGTGAACCACAGAATATCAGTGAGCAGTGACGACTCGAACTTGTTATAAGTTCTAAAAGGAAATTTTAAAAGTTAAGTCGAGGGATATTTCAAACCTCGAAATACAAGAGAAATGGAATCGAAGCAGTTTGAGATTATGTGATAAGAATGAGAAGAATATGTTTCTAGCACAAAAAGTCTAGAGCAAGGAAAGTCACCACTAATACGGTAAATTAGCTAATTTAGCCCAGTAACTTTAGGTGGACTTGAAGAGTAATTTTTAATCAACAGGATCAAGCATAAAGTAATATCAGTAAAGGTTGTACTTGCAAGATGATACTTTGAAATAGAAGCGTTGATCAGAAAACGTCCACGCAATGACATATGAGTCTAATCCGTGTTGTATCCCGTTATGCCTACATGCCACACGTATCAGGTTATGTTAGTATTATATATACTTATCAGGCAGTGCTTAAACTACTCAGATAGTAGTGTAGCAGATTTTCAGTTATGTGACGTGTTTTGGCAATGGTGGTTCACAATCAGGAATGTATAAGTATGAAGGTTTTACCGGAACAGATTTATTGATATCAACCATAGCTTAGCAGAAAAGTTCAAAAATTATGGTACTTAATGTTCACCAGTAAAAGAAGAAGAACTTTCATGCAGATTACAGGTCATTCGTAGTCTACAGTAAAGAGCTACGTAAGTTCAGGTTTTGATTTAAGGATTTAAAGTGTGCTATTTTGGTAGCAATCAAGTAGAGCTTCTTTTGAAAACAAGGATCTTGGACTCGACGTTCAGAATGAGAAAATAAGTTTACGATGCTGAGAGAAAGTAACCATAATCTATGTTATGGGTTGTTGTACACTTAAGAAATAAACACGAGTAACATTGGCGGGGCAAACCTGGCAAGCCAGTTGAAAGGCAAATCCCGGATGTTATAAGATGAGTTAAAGGTAAGAAAGATTCCCAATTGATGTGGTAATGTCTCGAATATGTTAAGATCAAGAATGATGTCCCGTTAGTCGGACAAAGATGAGGTGATGTATTGTGTACCCGTCAGTAGTGTACACGTGCTCGCTTATATATGCAAACTATATGCTACGAATTATACTATGTGATAAAATGTAAGATGACTTATACCATTCATCACTTGGGCTAGGCTCCTATGAGTCCTAGACTATCGACGCAGAAATATTTACGCTACGGCTAGAACTCGAGGTAGGTAATGATTATGATTGCGATAAGAAGCACATCGGGATGTTAGAAAGAAAGGAGCAGGTGTTAGAGGTGAGACTTCCTGCTTACACTTGGAATATTAAACAAAGTTAGAATACTTCTTACATTTGTATGTGTGAGTATAATATCAGATGTTTTCGGTGTAATGATGATTCTATATGGAATGGTGATACAAGTCTATAAGTAAGCTGTCGTCGTATGAGACGAAAGTTAAAGATAATAATTCATGGGAGTTAGATGCAGTGCCGTGACCCCTTAAAAGTGAAAATATTTGAGGAGGATAAGATTATCCAGTAAAGTATTTGAGATTTAGAGACCTTAAGTTGGTTTGCAAGAAGTATTTGCACCAGGATCGAAGTCAAGCGAGTTGGATATAATGATTCAGATAACTTCACATCCTATTACGTAAGAATTATGCAAATTCGCCATGAGCATTTTAGTTAAAGGAAAAGTTGTCGAGTATATTCGACGTATAGAGTTGGAAATCCAAGGGATTCAGATAAGCAAGACAAACTGGAGTTTCGGGCAAATAGAGGAAGTAGTGCGAGAGATTCATTCATGTATGATAGTGGATTCTAAATTTCGAGGATGAAATTTCTTTAAGGGGGGTAGATTGTAACATCCCGCTTTTAAGTATCAGTTACCAGTATTACACGTGATTAAGGACCATGACAATTTGATAGAATGAGGCAATGGCAATTTTGTAAATTAAGCTAAGGGGGAGATTAGTTTGAAATTGGAGCAAGATATTTACTCCTTTTATTACCATTCCTTCACATTCATTCCAAAAATTCAGATTTTTCCCTTCCCCTCACTTCTCTCTCACGCCCCCAAACTCACCATGCCAACATCCATCAAACTTCATCAAAACACTAGTGAGAAATCTTGCAAGAAGCTTGGGTTGGAAGCTAGTATAAGAGAAAGAAAAGAAGAAGAAGGAAGAACAAGGGAAGAGTTAGACTTGGAGTGGAATAGGGTTGTTGGATTCAAGCGTAAACAGCACCAATAGTGGATTAAGGTGAGCTCCACAGGGTTTTAGAACCCACTTGTGTAAGTTTGAGAGTGTTTTACAATTTGAGCTAAGTTTAGAAATTTTACCTAAATCTCATATGCTTGCCAATTCCTTGATGATTCATGTTTAAAACTATCATTTTGTATCAGAAATTCATTCCTTATATTGTTGGGATGCCTGGGTATGATTAGTTGTGTCAAAATGGTGGAAAAATCACATTTTTAACATGTTTTGAACTATCAATTTCGCCCGGCGAACTTGGGGCGAGAAAATGGCGATTCCAGCATTTTTCCCTGCCTCATTTCGCCTCCACTTCGCCTCAGGGTCGCTCAGCGAAATCAGACAGACAGCACATGTCTGTTCTGGTTCGTTCTGAGTGCTGCAGATGCGTTCGGCGAGGTTTTTAATAACCGTTTTCAAAGAGAACTTAAATTTCTAAGAAAAACACCATTCTTGACATATCCGGAAGGTGATTTCAACATTTAAGGAATGGATGAATTAAGGATTGGACAAAGCATTAGAAATGTAAGAATAAGGTTATTTAAGTTATGGAATGTTTCCAATAACCAAGCAATGGCTTATGAGAACGATGAGCCTAAGACTATAAGTTTCTAAGTTAAGTATTGGGAGGTTATCCTCCTTAAGAATGCATTGATTATGCCAATTTATAGTGAAGTGATAGAAATACTCATAGGTACCTAAGATGGGAATGATTCCATGTTCTAAGTTAACAAACCTCTCATAGGTTAGGCATGGGAGATTAGTTCCCTTAAGAAATGCATTAAGTATGCAAAAGCTTATAGCAATTATTAGACGTACTTTAAGTACGAAAGTTAAGAATTAATGAGAATAAGAATGATCCAATGATCAAGTTAAGAGCCTATTTATAGGTTAAGCATTATAAGAATGATTTACTTAAAGAATGCATCAGATATGCATAGATTCAGTTGGTGTATCAGATATACACATATCAGTTAAATTAATTATCAGAATATGTATATTATATACAACAGAAATAATAATTAATAATCAGGATAAACTTTGTGTCTTCTGTTCTCTCGACCAGTTAGAGAGAACAGGGGGTTTCAGCATTGCTGAAACGGACAGGAACTTTCCGTGAGGATAACCACACAGAGTTATAGTGTGTCTTCTGTGTTCTCGCCAGTTAGAGCACAGGGGGTTCCAGATACAGCTGGAACGGGCAGGAATCTTCCGCGAGGATAACCACACACTCAGGCAAGAGGAGTCCGGTGATTAGCCTGATATGATAGGAATTTTCACCGGTTATCAGGGGAATGTGCTTCGGGGTTACTCCACCCGGGGGCATTCCGTAAAATGAACCCAGATAATATTGTTTGTTCAACGCTAACAGCTAACATAAAGACATTTATCAGTTAATTATATTATTATGTTATCAGGCAGAGAATAGTTATCAGGCAGGTATCAGATATCAGGTATCAGTTATCAGGCGGTGATCCTAGGTTTCCCCTCGATCACCCAGTTATCAGGATATAGTCTAGATCTCATGACTATTCAGTATCAGACTCAGGCAGTGATCCTAGGTTTCCCCTTGATCACTAGTTTAGCAGGATGTAGTCCAGTTTATGACTACACAGTTTAGCAGGACAGTCAGGTAGCCCTCTATGGGTAAGGTTAAGACTTGGCAATCATAGGTATCCCCAAGATTGCCGAGGTAGGCACGGCGACCCTAGGTTCCCTGTGGTTGCCAACAGTAGGTAGGGTAGGAGCTCACTGAGACATTATGTCTCATCCCTATCCTTCTGGTGCAGGTTTTCAGGTAGCCACGTGGTTTTCTGATGAAGATCTTCATGAAGATGCTGGATGGAGTGCAGTTGCTCGTCAAGGACACGCTCAGGAGGCTGACAGATGGTATATATGTATATAGAAGTGTATGTTATGAATTTGGATAATTGTATAACGAGCCAACTTGTACTCATTCAGTTATATGTATTATTGTTATTATTATTGAAAATTTTAATGTACCCAGTATCAGATTAATACACATGCTAAATATTCTAGATAATTTAGTATGGGTGTTACAATTTCCATGGATGCCATGTTTCTCAACATGGTATCAGAGCCTGGTTGGTATCCACCTTAGGATAATTCCGCTGCACTTTCCAGAGAAAATTCAATTTTCTCATTCACATTTTCTTTCACTTCCTGATTTTCCTTTTCTCAATTCCTTTTTTTTTCGATATTCAATTTTCTTTCAATTTCCCTTACTTTCTCTCACTGTTCCCGATTCGTTTTCATTTTCTTGATAATTCTTGTTCTAGATCCATATCACAAGTTCTACTGTTTTTGATTTCTTGCTATTCGGATTACAATTCTGGTTCGTTTTGGGATTCTGTTTTATCGTAATTCATGTTTTCCCACAAATTCTTGGGTTTGCAATTTCAATTTCCATCGCATCTCAGTTTATTGAGTCATTCTAGTTCATGATTCTTTGATTCCTCCTTGATTTTGCTTTGTTCGATTCAAGTTTTTCAATTCCATTCATTTACCATTTCTTTTCAATTCCAGTTTTCGTCTTTAGACTTTCCTTCCATAATCGCAAATTGATTCTCACAAATTGATAAGGTTCTGGTGCTTCGGATTTTGCTCAAAATGGAGTAACTTCCTTTCTGATTTGGATCTTGAAATCTTCGATCTTGCTTTTGGTTTGATTGATCGAAAATGTTGGTTTTGTAACACAATTTACAAATCTCGTCTTCAATTTGCTTTTCGATTTGAGTTCGACGATGTCAACCGTCGCTTGTTGATGAGTTTGTAGCTGCGAGAGTTGTTGCTGCATATTTAGTTTTCTTGGTTCACTATGGTGGAGCTTGGATGATGATTCTTGAGTTGTTGTTGTTGCAGAATCTGAGTTTGGTTCTGATCTGCTTCAGCTGTGTGATTACACATTGGTATTTCACTACTCTTGCTTCAAATGTGCGATTGTTACTCTATAATTTTACTATTCTCTTGTATATTTTGCATCTATGCTGCAATTTTGTTGTTGCTTGCAAAGATAATGTTGGAAATTACTACTCTTTGAAGATAATATTGGTTGTTTTTTTACAAGTGGTAGCATCCATTGGTTTGTTTTTCTTGCACTATTGGAGTTTACCTTTTTTATGGACATATTGGTGATTAAAGTCAGTGTGACATGTTGTGATATTTGCTGAAGCTTCCTCTATGATAGTGGTGAAGTTTTTCATTGTTATTAGCTCATTGGATTTATTTTGGAGCTGGTTCATTTTTGGAATTGTTGAGTATTGTTGGGGTTGTTCACCTGCTGCATGTTTATAGAAGAGTTCTTGGTTTGTCTGCATGCAATATTCTCATATGAAGATAGAAGACATTTTTGAGTTGGATTTTTATGATGGTTGTGGTTAGTTTTGCTGCTGCAAGTGCCAATATATGGATAGTTGGAAAATGTCATGAATTAATCTTTAAGCAACTCACTGTCTATGGTTTGCAATTTGTGTTCCACTCATTGTTTACATCACTTTCAAATCTCAATGGCAAGCAAGTCATATGGATATGCCTCCTGATCCTGGAATTCACAATATGGAAATGAGTATTCTGTTTACTGAGGTTTAATTTTTGGCTTCCTTCATTACTGCTCTGCACAACTGGACATTCATATTTGCTGTTCTTCTGCCCTGTCTCTACAGGTTGCATTTGCTTGATTCTTTTATTGACTAGCTGGTTTATTGATGTGCTATCCATCTTAAGCACAATCTGAGTATTGCTGCTTCACTTTATAGTCATCAACCATGCTCTTTTGCTCATTTTTTTTATATGAATTGTTGAGTCCTCTGATGTGCTAAGTACCCTTTAGCACAACTTGAGTATTGTGCTTCACCTTGTAGCCGTCAAGACCTTCTTACATTCATTTTTATTCTCCTTGGCTTCTACTTATGGTAGTTAAGCATTTTGCCCTTTGTTGGCCTTATTGATGTTAGCTTCTGTTAAGTGGTTAAGCCTTGAGTTGTGGCTTCTGCTTAATGGTTAAGCATTTCTCTATATGGTTTTCTTTTAATGGTTTTCTGCCAGAATTTGGACATTGTTTGGATCTAGTTTTGTGGCGCATTTCTTACCCTTATACTGTGTTGGAGGAATTATATGGACAAGGTTTTTCTACTGATGTTGGCCTATGTAGTTTGTGAATGGTTTACTAGGCATGCATACCAGGTTGTGAGTTTATGAGTGGTATTCCTCTGCTTTGAAATGGTTGCTGATAGTTTGAGTTTTATTTTTGCATTTGGATGATGAGGAGATGTCCTAAGAAGCTTGAAGGGACCCAAAGTTGGTCAAAGACTTCTAGGAGCTTTGCACATCAACTTGTCATATACTTCTGTTTTTTTTTTCTGTTTGGTGTTAGCTTTGTAATTCAAACCCAAGCTAAGAGTTCTCTTACCTTGAGTTTGAGGGAGGCTGTTGAAATATAGGTAGTTATACTCATTTTAGAGTTAGTTAGGGTACTAGTTTATCCACTATATAAGTCACAAGTTGACTCATTTGTAACTATCTTTTCAATATTGTATCATTTTCAACTATTATCAATAGAATACTTTTCTAAGCCTTTTCTCTCTATTTCCATGGATGCCATGTTTCTCAACAAGATAACCCTTGAGAATTGATTCAATCGCTTCGTTTTGACCAGTACGCTGTTCTCTGCGTGTTTTCAATGTTAGCAGTGGTTCACCTCTTCAAGTTATGTATTTCGTTTATTCCAGTTACTATGTCCAATCTCTATTTCGTATTTTTTCTGATTCATCCCTTTTATTTAGGGTTCTGTTTGTTCTTTGTTGATTCACATATTTTTCTATGTTTTCTCATCCACGTATTTTTTTTCTTTGGTTATTATGAATAGGAAGAAGAAACATCATATGAACATAAGGAAGAAAATAAGAGGAATCCAAGAATAGAATATGAGTCTTTGTAGAGTTGTTTAGTCTCAAGCTGATTCCAATTTGGTATTGATTAATCATGCACCCATTTATTTTTTAAAAGTGCAATTAGTATAATAAATCGAAGTGTATGGAGTTGTTACAGAGAAGCCATGTCACTCTTTTCTCAGTGATGCTTACTGGTACGATGTATCTTCATATCTTGGTGCTATATATGTGTGTTATTTTATGTTCAGTTTTTTTCTAAAATTATTTGTTTTTTCTCTCTCTTTTCTTATCATTGATTTGAGTTTTCATCTTAATTAAAAATCAGATTTATAACTTCAAAATTATTATATCTAAAAAAAATATTTATGTTTTCATTATTGTACTACATGTTGATCATTGCATCTGCTCATACTACGACTATTGAAAGAATGCTTAGTTCTTGGAAGTTTTGGATTTTGCTGATATGACCATCCTTTTTATGGTTGATGTTAAAAATAGTATGAGTGCAAAGTTTGATCAATCATTTTTGGGTTTACAGTTTATATGTATAATGATCCACATTTATTTGCTTCCTTGAGGGTGGTGATATTTGTAAACAAATTGGTTTTCTTTATATAGCTTTATCTTCACATGTATATGAATCTGTTATAGATATATGGTATGAATCATTGACATTATCTCTCACTGTTTAAGGTGGTAGGCAAGTAATGACCAAAATTAAGTTTTCGAGTCATTTTCATAGAAATGGTAGCGTAGTTGAACGGGGACAGCTCCACTCAAAAGGCCTATGACAACCCTTCTTACTATCAGGGACGTTCTTTACACTGGTGACTACAAGTTTCAACTATGAATATGTTTAAGCACATTCCCGTCTATCCTCATATTGTGCTGTTGTATAATTATTTTTGCACAAAGATGTAGTACAAGGTAATATTTAACGTTGTGTACCATTTATTTACAGTGTATGTAATTAAAAAAATACTATAAACAAATAGAATTATATTAAGTCCGGTAGTATATTTTTAACTATGATACTGTGATATTTTTAAAACAGTTTATATTAAATCAAGAAAAACTAAGAATTAAATTTAAAAAAAATGTCAGTGAATGTTTTTGTAGGGAGACATCGGTGCCCGGGGCACTGATTAATGAAGCAAATATAGTAGGTATTGCATTGAAAATTGTGTAATCAATCTTTCAAAAGTCAAAAAATGTATTTTTCAATTTAAAGCTTTCTTTTTTGGTTTCATTAACTAGTGCTCCGGGGGCACCGGTTAGCATGACTCTTTAAATCATATGATTACTCGGTGCTATTAATTACTCCCTCCGGTCCTTATTATAAGAAGAAAAACCAAAAAACATCAAAACCAATACACTTATTAATTAGTGTAAATTTTTAAATATTTTTACAAATATACCCTCATAAAAATTTGTGAAGCATTAAATACACCCACTAATTTTAAAAAGACAAACATTAAATAAGGGGTATAAAAGTCTTTTAAACAATAACTACACCTTAAAAGTTGTGATATTTTCCTATAAATAGGACCAAGAATTTTTTTGAAAATTTTATTATATATAGGACCAGGAGGGAGGAGTATTACATATTAGCAAATCTGTATACTTACCTTTCTCTTCAAATTAAATGCAAATGATTATTTTTAAAGAGAAGTGGATGTCAAAATTAGTTTATTTAATCTGACTGTGATGTCTTGGTTTGTTTGGATAATGGTGTTAAACCAAATTATTTGAATTGATATGATATTATATCTTTAAAATTGTTTTTTTAATTACTAGCACATCTTCTCCTAAGATCGTTGAAATTTATTTTAGATCAAGCTTAAAAATCATTTTATTTTATGTTTTTTTTTTTGTGTTTGTAATATACTCTCGGCATCTATGTCAAATTGTTAACAATTTGATGCATGAAATACAAAGTATTTTATTTTTAATTGGTTTCAACCGAAATTTTCCCTGTGCGTGCATGGGTATACACACTAGTGATGATTTAAAGTCAACAACATTACGTTAAAATTCTGGACAGAGCAGTTGTGTTCACGAGATTATTGAGACATCTAGGTACATGGTTAAATTATGAAATTTAATCAGAAGAAAAAACTACATGTCTTCTTTCAAATACAAGTTTAGAATATTCATAAATGGTCGCTAATTAGTAGTCTAAGTTTAGAATGCTATGGATGGGTGGCTCTAAAAAGAAGTTGTTAAAATTGAGTCATTAATGGGTTATCCTCCTCCTAAAATTAGACTTATGTTGTTGTTCAACATATAGTAGTTAATTATTACTCACTATATGATATTTCTAGATTCTCAATTGCCATGTATGGATTGCTAGATAAGCAACAATTTTTTTAATGAAACATTTTCTTATAAATAAAAACGTTTTTAATGAACATTAATTGTACTCAAATAATAAATTGTTGACAATTTTTAAGGAAAACACGTCACATACGAAGTGATGACATGGACACTTGTATAGACAAGTATATTGGAAATATGCTATTGGAAACAACTTTGAAATGTTATTTCAAAGATATTAATAAATTTTTAGATGTAACCAACATTTTTTATAATGGAACATTTCATTACAAGTAAAAATAATTTTTTTGATGAACGTTAGACAATTTTTTATTCAAGGATGATGTTTTTATTTAGCTTTCGTGTTTAGGTTTGTGTGTTACTCAAGTTAAAATAAAATGATCATTAAACACTTTTATAAAATCATAATAGAAATTTCAGGTTGATAATTTCAATTCATTTTTAATGAAAAAATAGTTTTTTAACTTTATTTTTTGCTACATATTCATATATTCACCAATATCAAAACTAAATTGAGTCAATAGTGGAACTTTCCCTTGACTCCAGTTGACATATACATACATAGACAAAAAATAAAAAAAGTATCATTATTTTTTTAACCTATAAATTAGGATTATGATGTTGTTCAATATGTAATCGTAGTAGTTAATCAAGACTCACCATATAGTATTCTCTAAATTCTCAATTGCCAAGTATGTGTTGTTAAATAACCAACAAATTTTTTTTTGGTGTATAGACAAAATGACAAATAATAATTGAAACTCGGATGCACAAGTGAAAGTAATGGGATTCAAACCCCAATCCCGGCATCCGACTTAACAATTTCGGCATTTTTCTCAGTTGAGCTAGGACTTGTGGACGCCTGACTATTTTTTTTAATGAGACATGTTACTATAAATAAAAACACTTTTTTAAAGAATATTAATTGCATACAAATAATAAACTGTTGACAGTTTTTATGAAAAACAAACTACATAAATAAGGATGACATGAACACTCATATAGCAAAGTATACTGGAAAAAACTTTGAAATGTTATTTCGAAGATATTAATTAATTTTTGGATGTAACCAACAATATTTGATAAAACATTTCATGATAAATAAAAACAATTTTTTAATGAAATTTAGTTGCATTCAAATGAGATATTTGTAACACCCATATAAAGATTGTCTAGGATCTTATACGAGTATTAAATTTCGTACTAGATGCATTAATTTACAATACAAAAGTTTGTCTGAATAATATACATAACATAATGTATTAATACATCCATCTGATAATACATAACATCTCTGGTATTATACATTATAATACAACATCTTAATACAAGATAACTGGAAACAAATAGAAAACCAGCACGATGAGTCTAAAGCTTTCTCCTTACCCTTGCTGCGTGCTACCTGTGAACCTGCATCAGAAGGAATGTGATGAGACATAATGTCTCAGTGAGCTCCACCCAACCTACTGTGGCAACCTCGGGGAACCTAGGGTCGCCATGCCTACTTTGGCAATCTTGGGGATTCCTATGATCGCCAAGTCTTAACCTTACCCATAAAGGGTTTAAACCTGCCTGAACCTGATAATTGTATAGTCATAAAAAAAACTAGACTATAACCTGATAACTTTGGTGATCGAGGGGACACCTAAGATCACCACCTGATACCTTCCTGATAGGTATGTACTGCCTGATAACATAATAAAGTATAAACTGATACATATTATGTTAGATGTTAGCGTGTAACAAACATTATTATCTGAGTTCATTTTATGGAATGCCCCCGAGTGGAGTAACCCTGGAGCACATTCCCCTGATAACCGGTGAAAATTCCTATAATAGGCTAATCACCGGACTCCTCTTGCCTGTGTGTGTGGTTATCCTCACGGAAAGTTCCTGCCCGTTTCGGGTGAATCCGAAACCCCCTGTGCTCTAACTAGCGAGAACACAGAAGACGCACTATAAACTTATGCATGGTTATCCTCGCGGAAAGTTCCTGCCCGAACCAGTAATACTGGAACCCCCTGCGCTCTCTAACTGCGAGAACACACATAGTTTATCCTGATAATAAATTATTCCTTATATATAAGTATATACTTGTCCTGATAAATTCCTTGTACCATAACTAGGGTACATCCTATCCTGAACTGATACGTGTACCCTCAGTGTCACTCTGACGTGAACAGCTGAGGCATGCCCTGATGTGCATATAAATGCACCTCCTGGTTAAGGGTATCCTGAAAAACTAACCCTTAACTAACCTGAAATCATATGGATATAAAATACTCATCTCTCTGTATGATACCTATCCTCATCCTATATTAATCCTTGAAGGTTCACAAGTATCTTTACTCCAAAGCATATCAAAGATCATTGGCATGCTACAGTTGTTTGAAAATAAAATGCCATTCTGGGCAACTTCGCTCTGCGACCCCCTGACTTCGCTCTGCGAAATCCTGCGTCTGAACCTTCAGACTCTGAGTTCAGAGTCTGAACCTTCAGAACCTGGTAATCCTAAGTCTGAAGCTTCGCAGAGCGTCTGAAAGCTTCGCTCTGCGAACTCAGCTTCTGATTACTTTGCAGAGCGAGATCTAGGCGATGATATGCAGTAGCAAAACTCTGCTACTTTGCTTTGCGACCCTGGGCGTCGCTCTGCGACTGTAGCAGAACACAGAATTTCTGAAAACATGTTTTAATCTTAAAAACTTGATACCCAACTGCCCAGTGATCTTTGAAAACATGTCAGGGACTCATTTTTAAACTCTAAAACGTACTGTAATCAAGGATTAAATAGGATCAAGCATAGAATCAAAAATAGGGGAAAACTATCCTTTTTCCTAATAACTTAGAAATTCAGTTATAATCCTCACACAATATAACCCACAAGGGATACTGCTACTCTAAGGAACTCACATAGAGTTATGCTGATCTTTGATAGCTTCCTTTACCAAGAACCCTAGCTTGACTTTTTCCTTAAGCTTCCTTAAGCGTCCACTTCAACTTTCCCAAGACTTGCTTGCTAACAGTTCCAGAATTCAGGGAATAAAAGCTGGTGGATCAAGCTGCTGATGTTGTTGACCGAGTTCTAGAGAGAGAGGGAGAGAAAATCTGATTGTTTTAGTGTGAGAAAGGAATGGCATAATGAACAATTATTCATACTTATCTCTATAAATACTCATTCCTCTCATATTTACAACTTTGTCACTACTCTCTCTTAATTCCTCTAATAACGATAAAAGTTACGTCTGAGCGGAATATTACAATCTACCCCCCTTAAAGAAATTTCGTCCTCGAAATTAGAAATTACCTGAAAATAGATGCGGATAGCTCCTTCGCATCTCTGATTCTAGCTCCCAAGTGGCTTCACCGTCGGGAGAACTTTTCCATACAACCTTGACAATTGGAATTTCCTTGTTCCTTAATGATTTGACATCACGATCAACAATCTGTTCTGGTTCTGGCTGAAAAGTTAAATCTGATCTCAAATCGATAGTTTCCAATTCTACCGGTTGAAAAGGATCTAGAATAAACTTCCTTAACTGAGAGACATGAAAAACATCATGCAATCCTGACATAGCCGGTGGCAGTGCCAACTGATAAGCTGCTGGACCGACGCGTTTAAGTATCTGAAATGGCCCAATAAATCTTGGACACAATTTCTTTATCCTTAAAACGCCACGTAACCCCAACTTAGGTGTAACCTTCAAGAATACGTGATCTCCCACTTCAAATTCTAAGGGCCTTCTCCTCTTATCCGCATAGCTATTCTGACGACTCTGTGAAGGTGAGAAAAACACACAAGAAGGGGGGTTGAATTGTGTGGACTTAAAGACTTAGGTTTCTTTTTTTCTCAAAACTTTGGTTAAGTTCAGAATCTGATATAGATCAGTTCTGAACCTTTTTTCAGAGTTAATTATGCAGCGGATTCAAATGTAAAGAGAGAAAGAAAGAGAGACACACAATATTTTTATACTAGTTCCTTCCACAAGTTGGAAGTAGTCTAGTCCCCTTGTTACTAACAAGAGATTTAAACTATAATCAAACTGATTACAATTGCTCAACCATAAAGGAAGAGACTTCCATTTGCTCAAACACCTAGTAAGAGACTTCTAATGCTCAAGACACGAAGTCAAGAGGCTTCTAATGCTCAGAACACAAAGTAATGAGACTTCCTGCTCAGAACACAAAGTAATGAGACTTCTAATTGCTCAGAACACTAAGTAATGAGACTTCTGATGCTCAGTACGCAGACTGAGACTTGAACCAAACTGAATTACAAAGAAAGTAAGTTTGGGTTGAACACTTGATCAAATATCAGAGGTGTTCACTTAATACAACTCAGGTATAAGACTCTAACCTTAAGAAATTCTAAGATACAAAGATTAAAAGAATTTCTAAGAGTTTTAGTGAACTACGAATTTTGGACAGCAAAACAGAGCACACTTTCAGTCAGTTGGTGTCAAGAGTCTTAGCAATTTCTCTCTTCAAATCTTCTTCCTTATATAGAGGAGAATAGAGTTGTTGAAGATTGTCAGGATTTAAGCAAAGAGCCGTTGCAAATCTTGAGCTAGGTCAGGCTGAAATTGTGAGCTAAAACCCAGCAGAAAACAGAGCATGCAGCCAAGTTTGAATTTGCTTTCCTTAAAAGCTGGGGAATGTTTGAGCCAGGGAGACAACTGTTCCATTGGAGTTGTTCTGACACTGCAGGCATTAGATGCTGAAGGAAACAGTTGCTTTTCTTTCCACGTCAGACTTCAGAAGCTTCTTCAGGAACAGTACTTCAGAAGCACTGTTCATCAGACGCTCCCTTCAGACGTTGACTTTTGTTGACCTTCAGAATCAGCCTTCAGACGTTGACTTTCGTTGACCCTCAGACTCAGCCTTCAGACGTTGACTTTCGTTGACCCTTAGACCCAGCCTTCAAACGCTGCCTTCAAACGCAGTCTTCAGACTCTGCCTTCAGAAGCACCCTTCAGACTCAGTCTTCAGACTCAGTTTTCCTTCAAACTTTGCAACATAGCTTCTAAGTTTTCCTTCTTGCTCTTAGCTTGTTCTTCCATAACCTATATTGTTTAACCAACATTAAGAACATGGTTCTGCACAACTTAGAACAAAGCATTAGCAATACCAATTTTCTTTTTAACACTTTGTTATCATCAAAACCTTAAAGAGAGTTGTTCATACATATTGTTCCAACAATCTCCCTCTATTCAAAAGAGAGTTGTTCACATTTTGTTCCAACACTCTAAGCAGTTCTCATCTTATCATGGATAAATTTAATCTTCAGAGTAGTCTCCTGAATAATCTCGGGTCCCAGAATACTTTTATCTCCAACCTCATCCCAACAAAGTGGTGTCCTGCACTTTCTGCCATACAGTGCCTCATAAGGTGCCATTCCAATGCTAGAATGGTAACTATTATTGTAGGAGAACTCAATCAAAGGCAGATGATTATTCCAACTTCCTCCATCTTCTAAGATGCATGCACGTAGCATATCCTCTAATGTCTAAATAGTTCTCTCGGGTTGACCATCCATTTGAGGATGATGGAACGTACTCATCTTTAACCTCGTTCTTAAAGCCCTCTGAAAAGCTTTCCAAAAGTGAGAGGTATTGATTGGATCTCTATCTGAGACAATACCAGTCGGAACACCATGTAGTTTCACAATCTCTGCAATGATTAACTCTGCATATTGAGAAGCCTTATACGTAGTCCTTACCGGTAAAATGTGAGCAGACTTGGTTAACCGGTCTACAACCACCCAAATTGAATCATGTCCTCGATGAGTTCGAGGTAATCCACTTACAAAATCCATAGATATCTCTTCCCATTTCCACTGAGGAATTTCCAATGGTACTAGCATCCCTGCTAGCCTTTGATGTTCAATCTTTACCTGTTGACACACTATACAGCGTGACACAAATTCCGCAATGTCGGTTTTCATGCCTGGCCACCAATAGTCCCTTTTCAAATCTTGATACATTTTTGTGGTACCTAGATGGATACTAAAACTACTCTTATGGGCTTCTTCTAGAATCAGTCTCCTCAATTCTGCCTCGTTTGGAACACAGATCCTACCATCAAACAGCAGCGTGCCATCTGATGCCCTTGAAAACTCTGATTGATCGACCCTTCTCTGGAGGTCCATATCCAATCCCTGAGCCTGTGCGATTCTAGACCGCAAATCACAAGTGATTTCCAGTTTATTCAACATAATGCCATTGTGAAATTCCTGGCAACCTGACTGACAGATGCTGTGCACAATGTTGGCACAACTGTCCGAGCACCTGTCTACTCAGAACTACAATTAAAATAACGCAGCGTAACAAAGCACAAATTAAAAAGAACACAGCAGAAATATAAAGTACACAGTGAGTTTGTTAACCCAGTTCGGAGCAACTCTCCTACTCTGGGGGATACCAATCCAGGAATGATTCCACTATTATAGTTCTAGTGAAAAGACCAACGCAGACACACTACTTGACTTTACACCCAGACCCTACCAGTGGCAACTCTATCTAGGAACTCCTAGATATGAGACCCCGTCTCAATTCCTACCAACAGCACAAACAGTATAGTTATCAACTACGCAAAACACACCAAGAGAAACACACTCTAATAACACATACTCACTCCGTACTTAAAAGCTTAGGAGCAGCTTACAATTACAACTCAAACAAACTCAGTCCTTAGCTTGAATCAGGGAGATACAAGCAAGGCTCACAATTAACAAAAGAAACCCTAAAAACCTTAAACACACGCTTTGCTAACACACACGGTTTTTTTGTTACACAACTAGGGTTTGTCTTCACAAATATATAGTACTGAGATAGCACGGGTTTGGGCTTCAAAATAGAGCGTGGACATTGTCCGGTCCAGCTGAAACAATCTTCTAGAAATAATAAAAAGCTTCCAAATATAGAACAATATCTTGTGGAACAAATAGCAAGGCAAAATAAACTTCAAGCAAATCTTCAATCAGATACACGCGCCTTGAACAGCAAGCTAGAGGAAAATAAATCTTCAGGCAAATCTTTGGAAGATTGCGTACACAAATATAAAGCGCTAGCTGGCGCGAAAATCACAAGTCACATAATGCTGTTCCATATGCTACAGCATCTGTCCCAGCATCGGGCTAGTAGGTGTTTTTGCAAAATGTAGCCAATCTACAAAAAACCAACAATCTCCCCCTTTGGCAAAATTTTGGCTAAAACACTCTAGAGCCAGTTCTTTGGGAGATACACAGAAGAGTTTCCTTCACGTCAACATAGGCACACAACAAGGAAAGAAAATATCGTAGCATAAAATGAGATTACTTCCAAGGGAGCAATTTGGACAAAGATAACTTGCAAGTAGTATCAGAGGCATGCACCAGATAACACAAACATCTAGCCTCATAGAAACAACTAGAGAGAAATAAACTCTCATATAGTGGATTCACATAGAGAAGGGAAAAAATAAATTTCCACACACCAAGAAAAACTTAACAGCTCCCCCTCAAAACATGTACCAGTACTCCCCCTCAACATATACGGCACTCCCCCTCAACACATGTAACCATACATAATATAAGCTTCAAATCATACACACAACCAGCCAAGATAGCACATGCATGAAGGTGAGAAAAACAAACACACAAGAAGGGGGGGGTTGAATTGTGTGACTCTAAAACTTGTTCTTTTTCTTTTTAAAGCTTAAGGTTCAGTTCAGAAGCTGATATAGTCAGTTCTGAACAGATATCAGAAGTTAAATGCAGCGGATTAAAACAAGTTAAGGAGTAAGGGAAAGAGAAGACACAGCAAATTATACAGGTTCCTTCTCAATGTGAGAAGTAGTCCTGTCCCCTTGTGTCCAACAAGAGAGTTTCACTATAATCAAGTTCTGATTACAATTGCTCAATCACTAAGAAAGAGACTTCCAGCTGCTCAATCACAAAGAAAGAGACTTCTATGCTCAACCACCAAGGAAGAGGCTTCCACTGCTCAAGTCACTAAGACAAGAGACTTCCCAATGCTCAAGTCACAAAGACAAGAGGCTTCTGACTCAGACCACAAAGGAATGAGGTTACAATTGCTTAGTATTCAGACTAAGACTTTGAGGGACCAAACTGGTTTACAAGTAAAGAAGTTTGGGATGAACACTTGATCAAATATCAGAGGTGTTCTCTAAATACAACACAGGTTAAGACTCTTAACCTTAAGAAATTCCTAAGTTACAAAGACTGAAGAATTTCTAAGAGATTTGAACTTTGACAGTTTTTACACAGAAAACAGGGCAGAGTTTCAGCAATGCGTTTCAAAGAGTCTTCAACATTTTCTTCTTCAAATCTCCCTCCTTTTATAGATGAAAATAGAGCTGTTGGAGATTTGCTGGAAATCAGGAATTTAGCCGTTGCAATTGGACTAGGTTGCTGCAAATGTGTGCTGCACTTTTTCTGTCAGAACAGGGCAGGTGCTATTTTTGAATTGGCCCACCTTTAATTCTGGAGAATGTTTGGGTCAGGGGAACAACTGTTCCATTGAGTTGTTCTGACACCTCCAGGCATTAAATGCGCACAGTACTGGTTGTTTTTCCATGCCATATCAGCTTCAGAAGCTTCTTAGTGAACAGTGATCAGAAGCTCCCTTTGTACGGATCAGAAGCTGGCTTAGTTGTACGGATCAGAAGCTGGCTTCAGGAGATGACTTGCGTTGACTTCTTCAGAAGCACCCAGTCTTCAGAAGCTGCACTTCAGGAGCATTTCTTCAGGACCACTTCAGAGGCTTCACTTCAGGACCAGTTTCTTCTTAGCCTTGCAACCTTGCTTCTTGGCTTTCCTTCTTGCTCTTTAGCTTGTTCTTCATAACCATTATTAATCAATACTTGATAAGCATGTGGTTCTGAAACACTTGAACAAAGCATTAGCAAATAACCAATTTTCTCTTTAATACTTTGTTATCATCAAAACCATAAAGAGAGATGTGTTTACACATAAATGTTTCAACAATCTCCCCCTTATTATATGAGAGACTTGTTAAACACATTTTGTTCCAACAATCTCCCCCTTTTTGATGATGACAAACATAAGTATTAAAACAGAAAATTGTTGTTAACTTAATTAACAAGTTAACTGCAGGGTGAGGTTTGTAAGCTCCCCCTGAGTCTGATCCAAGTTAATTAAGTTCAGTTAAAAACACAAATGTGAAAATTTCAGAATAGTTGTTAAGTGTAATTAACAATCTGACTTCAGGAGAGGTTTGTAAGCTCCCCTTAGGTCTGACAATCCTCAAGGTTAGGTTTGTAAGCTCCCCTTGATTCTTATCCATGTTAATTATCCTTAATTTAAAACAATATGGTGAAATTTACACTCAGAATTCAAAATGACTTGTTGACTTCAGGTTCTGAGGTTTGTAAGCTCTCCCCCTAAGTCTGATAATCCACAGGATGAGTTTTGTAAGCTCCCTGAGTCTTATCCAAGTTATTTTAGATTCTTTTTACTCACTAAGAGTTATATATCTCACAGAATATATCAGAGCTAGAATTTTACTTCAAAGCAGTTCTCATAAGTTAAATGTATCAGAGCTTAACTTAGCTTTACTGATCAGTATCAGAACTGGCTTAACAATTGTATCAGAACTTAATCCTAACAATTGTATCAGAGCTTTAATAGGCTTAGCTTCTGACAATTTTAACTTATTTGAGCTCAGGTGCTTTAATACTTGTTTTACTTTTCTCCCCCTTTTGTCATCAACAAAAAGTACTACTTTCTCTCTTTAAGACAGAAAAATTTCTCCCCCTTTGTCAAAAGAGTTTGAAAATATCTGTATCAGAGCAGAAATGGATTTGAAAAGAGTTTGAAAGCAGGTATCAAAGCAGTCCAGTTTCCCCCTTTTTTTTTTGAAAAGAGTTTGAAAGCAGTTCTGACATCAAGTTTAAAATAATTTCAAAAGGATGCAGAATTTGGGAGGGGTTGAACTGACCAAAATTGTGAGATATTTGTGCAATCATATGGATAACCAAGTAGCAAGAAAAATCATCAGAGCCTACTTGATTTACAAGGATTATATGACTTGCATTGAAAATAGAATGCTGTTCAGAAGCAGAAAAGGTTTAGAGCTTCTGATCAGGTCATTCTGTGTTCAGACATGACTTGTTCAGTTATAAATTGTTCAGTATCAGAGCAAAACAACTCAAGAGGGTATCAGAGCAAATCTTGCAAGAAAGTATCAGAGCTAGATATCAATTGAGGATGTTGTCTCAGAGTCTGATATCAAAAGACAGTGTTAAGACTGCTGAACTGATATCAGAACCTGATACCACATGAAGGTTTATCTCAGAGTCTGATACCAGCTTAAAAGGTTTTAATTTAGAGTCTGATACTCAAATAAAAAACATTTCTAAAGATTGATACCAAGATGAAAAGAGTTCTTGAAACTGAACATGTCTGAAACACTTTGGGCTTTTAAAATGTGTCTGTGCTAAACATTTTGAAAATAAACTGATACCAACTGAAAATTGTTTGTTAGGCAATTTTAACAATGAGTATCAGAGCATAAAAACACATTTTTACTTGATGACTTTGGGAGGATTATAGTATAAACTTTCAAAGCTTTAATCATCATTGCCCATAACTATACTTATCAGATTCTGACCAACATTAGAATTTTATCAGATTCAGAAGTCAGAAAATCCAGGTTCTGATCCTTCAGACTCTGAAGTTTTTCAGGCTTAACTTTAGCCAAACTCTCAGAAGGTGAGTGTTTGATAAGTCTTAGCTTATGATAAACTCAGAATCAAGGAATACATTCAGATTCAAGCACATTTTTCAAGAGACAAAATGCATGTTCAGATTCTTTTTAATAAAATTGAATCTATCTTCTGTTAGGGGTTTTGTGAATATATCAGCCCATTGATGATCAGTATCAATGAATTGAATATCCAAAACACCCTTCTGAACATAATCTCTTATAAAATGATGTTTTATTTCTATGTGCTTGGCTCTAGAATGCAGAATTGGATTTTTAGACAGACATATAGCAGCAGTATTGTCACAATAGATTGGAATATTATCTGCATGAATCTGATAATCCTCTAATTGATGTTTCATCCAGAGCAGTTGTGTACTACAACTTGCAGCTGAGATGTATTCTGCTTCTGCTGTTGACAAAGCAATTGTTGCTTGTCTCTTGCTGGCCCAGGATATCAGATTCTCACCAAGAAACTGACAGTTTCCACTGGTGGATTTTCTTTCAATCCTGTCCCCAGCATAGTCAGCATCACAGAATCCAACTAGCTTATAATTTAGAGATTTCTTATACAGGAGTCCCAAATTAGTTGTTCCTTTCAGATACCTGAAGATTCTCTTGACAGCAGTCATATGAGATTCTCTAGGATCTGATTGGAATCTAGCACACAGACATACACTAAATAAAATATCTGGTCTAGAAGCAGTTAAGTATAGGAGAGAACCTATCATACCTCTGTACAGCTTCTGATCTACCTTAGTGCCATTGTCCTCTTTGCTTAAAGTGCAGGTGGGATGCATTGGTGTTGTCATCAGCTTGCAGTCATCCAACTGGAACTTCTTCAGAAGCTCCTTGGTGTATTTGGACTGATGAACATACACACCTTCTTTGCTTTGGTTGATTTGAATTCCCAAGAAGAATTTCAGCTCACCCATCATGCTCATTTCAAATTCATCCTGCATTAACTTAGAAAATTCCTTGCAAAGGGAGGCATTAGTAGAACCAAATATGATATCATCAACATAGATTTGTACAATTAAGATTTCTTTCTTAACAGTTTTTCTAAAGAGTGTATTGTCAACTTGTCCTCTTACAAAATCATTTTTAATTAAGAAGTTGCTTAGCCTTTCATACCAAGCTCTGGGAGCTTGTTTCAGACCATACAAGGACTTCTTAAGTTTAAAAACATGATTTGGATGTTTAACATCTTCAAAACCAGGAGGTTGTTTGACATACACTTCTTCAGAAATCACACCATTTAAGAAGGCACTCTTAACATCCATTTGATATAAGATGATACCATGATTAATAGCATAAGAAAGAAGTAACCTGATTGCTTCCAGTCTTGCAACTGGAGCAAATGTCTCAGTGTAGTCAATTCCTTCTTGCTGGCTGTACCCTTGAGCTACTAATCTTGCCTTGTTTCTGATCACTTCTCCTTGTTCATTGAGCTTGTTCCTGAACACCCATTTTGTTCCAATGATGTTCTTCTGATCAGGTTTTGCAACAAGATCCCATACATCATTCCTTTGGAACTGGTTCAGCTCTTCTTGCATTGCTACAATCCAACCATCATCAGCAAGTGCTTCATCAGTAGTTGTGGGTTCAATCATGGATAGCAGGCCAAGCATGGACTCATTCTGTGTGAATGCTGATCTTGTCTTCCTTGGACTGTTCTTGTTTCCAATGATCAACTCCTCAGGATGTGAAGACTTGTACTTGAATGAGGTTCTGGGTGGATTAGCTTCTGAAGGGCCATCAGGGATTTGTTCAGAACCATGCTGATCTTGATTAGCATCAGGAGTAGTGTTATTGCTGGAGAGTTTCTCAGAGTCTTCATTGTTTTCAGCTTCTGAACCTTCATCAGAACCTGAACTGGGTTCAGCTTCTGAAGGTTCATCTGAGATTCTGACATCTGCAAAACTTTCAACCAGCTCTGGTATTTCACTACCAGGCTTCTTATCATCAAACCTAATGTGTATAGCTTCTTCAACAACATGTGTTTCAGAATTATACACTCTGTATGCCTTAGATCTCTCTGAGTATCCTAAAAAGGTACCCTTTTGAGCCTTGGCATCAAATTTCTTTAGGTAGACCTTATTGTTTAGTATGTAACATGTACAACCAAACTGATGAAAATAAGAAATACTTGGTTTTCTTCCTTTAAATAATTCATATGAAGTTTTATTCAGAATTGGTCTGATATAGATCCTGTTCTGAATATAACATGCTGTGTTTACAGCTTCTGCCCAAAAGTACTTAGCAATTTTTGACTCATGGATCATGGTTCTGGCCATTTCTTGTAAAGACCTGTTCTTTCTTTCTACAACTCCATTTTGTTGTGGAGTTCTAGGAGATGAGAACTCATGGAAAATTCCATGGTCTTCACAAAAGTTTTCAAAAGGTTCATTTTCAAATTCACCACCATGATCACTTCTGATTTTCAAGATCTTCAAATCAGTTTCTGTTTGTACTTGTTTGCAGAATTTGAAAAACACATCATATGTTTCATTTTTGGTTCTGAGGAATTTAACCCAAGTCCACCTACTATAATCATCAACAATAACAAGTCCATACTTCTTCCCATTGATTGAAGCAGTTCCAACAGGACCAAACAAATCAATGTGAAGTAGTTCAAGAGGTTTAGAGGTGGAAACAATGTTCTTTGGTTTAAAAGAAGTTTTAGAAAACTTTCCAATTTGGCATGCACTGCACAGTGCATCTGAGTGATAATCAATTTGGGGCAAGCCTCTGACCAGCTGTAACTTGCTAAGCTTGGAGATGAGTCTCCAGTTAGCATGTCCCAGCCTTTTGTGCCAGACCCACTTCTCATCACTCACAGACAGAAGGCAAACTACCTTCTGCTGAACCAATTCAGAAAAATTAATTTTGTAAACATTGTTTTTCCTGCTGCCTCTGAACACTACAGATTTGTCTTTGCTACTGATTACAGTGCAGGTGTTCTTATTAAACAGGACTTCATAATTACTATCACATAATTGACTTATGCTAAGTAAGTTATGCCTAAGTCCATCTACCAGCCAAACATTATCAATGTACAGGGAAGAATTACCTATCTTACCAGTACCAATGATCTTTCCTTTCTGACTTCCTCCAAATCCCACAGTTCCTCCCTCTTTCAGAGTCAGGGTTTGGAACATAGACTTGTCTCCTGTCATATGATGCGAGCATCCACTGTCCAGGTACCAGGACTTTTCCTTTTCTTTGGATGACAAGCATATCTGCAATTGAAATAATTTCAGACTTAGGTACCCATATTTTCATGGGTCCTTTGGGGTTAGTCTTGAAAGGTTTTGGCTTCTTGTGTCTGAAGTTATGGTATTCAGACTTGTTCTGATACTTTGGACATGAATCCTTGTATTTAGAATAAGTCTGACTTTCAGAACCTGAGTGCTTCAGAACCTGAGTTCTCAAAGGCTTAGACTCAGACTTCTTCAGAACCTGAGACTTGGAGATCTTTGGTTCTGATTTGTTCAGAGTCTGACCTTTTGAGTGCTTTGGTTCTGATCTCTTCAGAATTCTGACTTTGTTTACTTCAGGCACAAGGCAAGCTTCAGTTTTGCCTTTCTTAAAACAGTTTGAAGCAGAAAACTGATTGGTTTGCTTTGGCTTGCTTTGCCTAACATTCTGAGTTTGAAAATTTTTAGCACTGACTGGTTTAACAGATTTTGAAGTTTTAATAAACCCAGTCTTAGAAAAATTTGAATCAGATTTATTCAGATTCTGAGACTTACTAGTTCCAGGTTCTGAACACTTCAGATTCTGAACAGGTCTAGGTTCAGAGTCTGATTTCCTCTTACCCTTAGGCTTAGGACCTTTTGGCTTAGATTTGGGCAGGGTTTTAACATCTGCCTTCATCTTACCCTTAGGTACAGAAGCTTCAGAGTCTGAGTTGTTCAGAACTTCTGACTTAGTCTCAGATTCTGATACTTTCAATTTCTCAGAATTATCAGAAGCAGACACAAAGCATATGCCATTGCCTTTTAAAATATCATCAGAACATGAAGGTGAGTTTAAATCATTTGAAGGTTTGAATAAATCATAGCCAATGCCTTCACCTTTATTTCTGATCATATTATACATCATAGAGGCAATTTTAGTTCTGTTGAATCCAGTTA
The DNA here is from genome assembly GCA_018208015.1 of Medicago ruthenica. NCBI lineage: Eukaryota > Viridiplantae > Streptophyta > Magnoliopsida > Fabales > Fabaceae > Medicago > Medicago ruthenica. The sequence goes on along the minus strand of CM031371.1, from coordinate 27,488,966 downwards.
ACATAAAATCCTGAAGAGCTATTTCCTGATCATTAGGAACCTCTTCAGATTTCTTATGAGCCTCTTTTCTGAGTTCCTCAACTTCCTCATCATATTCAAAAATTTGATTCTGAAGTTTAAGGTTTTCCTCAGACAGCAAGTTTGTTTGATTTTTCAAAGTCTTAATTTCTTTTAACTTGCTTTTAAGATGGCTCATAAGATCATTAACTGTTTCAATTAAATCAGATCTAGAGAGTTCAGAATATACCTCATCTTCTTCATCAGAATCTGAACATGATTCTGCATCAGAAGATGCAATTGCCATCAGGGCCAGGTTTGCTTCTTCCTCATCAGATTCTGACTCATTGTCCAGATCATCCCATGTAGCCATGAGACTCTTCTTAAGCTTATTTCTGAAATTGCTGGACTTTGAGCTGGACTTCTTTGCTTTTTCCTTTGATTTTTCCTTCTGAAGATCAGGACAATCAGCAATGAAGTGGCCAGGCTTTTTGCAGTTGTAGCAGCTTTCTTTCTGGATATCCCTCTTTGAATTAGAACCAGATCCTCTGAAGTTACTGCTTCTGTTAGAGAACTTTTTCTTTCTGTTCATCAGATACTGAAGTCTTTTAGAAATCATTGCAAGCTCATCAGCATCTGAATCTTCATCAGAATTTCCCTCAGGAAACTCTTCTTCAGATTCAATAGCTTTCAAAGCTTTAGCAGGTTTTCTTTTAGACTTCAGAGCCAATGTTTTTGGTTCTCTAACAGGCTCATCCTCATTGAGTCCCAGTTCATGCACTTTGAGGGAGCTTATAAGATCCTCAATACTCAAGGTATTCAGATCCTTAGCTTCCTCAATGGCAGTCACTTTAGGTCTCCATTTAGATGGCAGACTTCTGAGGATTTTATTCACATGATCAGCTGTGGTATAACTCTTCTTCAGAATCTGAAGTCCAGAAACCAGAGTCTGAAATCTTGAGAACATAGTCTCAATATTTTCATCCTCTTTCATTCTGAACAATTCATATTGCTGAACAAGTATGTTTGCCTTAGCTTCTCTAACCTTCTGATTACCTTCATAGTTAGAGCAGAGGGATGTGAATATTGCTTTGGCTGTTGACTTGTCACTCAGCTTCTGATACTCAGTATGAGGTAATGAATCTACAATGATTCCTCTCACATGATGATGCTTCCTATAGATCTTTCTTTCTGCATCACTCAGAGTTCTTCTGTTGACAGCAACACCTTCTTCATCTACTGGGATAGTGATTCCATCTTCAATAATATCCCATAGAGTATCATCAATCCCAATAATGTGACTATACATTTTGCTCTTCCACCAAGAGAATTTTTCTGGGTCACCAGTAAACATAGGAGGTTTATTGTGTGACCTAGACTTCTTTTCTTCAGTACTATAGTCATATTGAACATTTCTTTGATTTCTGGGAGATGGTGGAGGTGACTCACTTGTTGAGGCCATGTTTTTCTCAGGATCCTACTGACACACTGTTAAGTGTTAATATCAGAACCGGAGCTCTGATACCAACTGAAGGTGAGAAAAACAAACACACAAGAAGGGGGGGGTTGAATTGTGTGACTCTAAAACTTGTTCTTTTTCTTTTTAAAGCTTAAGGTTCAGTTCAGAAGCTGATATAGTCAGTTCTGAACAGATATCAGAAGTTAAATGCAGCGGATTAAAACAAGTTAAGGAGTAAGGGAAAGAGAAGACACAGCAAATTATACAGGTTCCTTCTCAATGTGAGAAGTAGTCCTGTCCCCTTGTGTCCAACAAGAGAGTTTCACTATAATCAAGTTCTGATTACAATTGCTCAATCACTAAGAAAGAGACTTCCAGCTGCTCAATCACAAAGAAAGAGACTTCTATGCTCAACCACCAAGGAAGAGGCTTCCACTGCTCAAGTCACTAAGACAAGAGACTTCCCAATGCTCAAGTCACAAAGACAAGAGGCTTCTGACTCAGACCACAAAGGAATGAGGTTACAATTGCTTAGTATTCAGACTAAGACTTTGAGGGACCAAACTGGTTTACAAGTAAAGAAGTTTGGGATGAACACTTGATCAAATATCAGAGGTGTTCTCTAAATACAACACAGGTTAAGACTCTTAACCTTAAGAAATTCCTAAGTTACAAAGACTGAAGAATTTCTAAGAGATTTGAACTTTGACAGTTTTTACACAGAAAACAGGGCAGAGTTTCAGCAATGCGTTTCAAAGAGTCTTCAACATTTTCTTCTTCAAATCTCCCTCCTTTTATAGATGAAAATAGAGCTGTTGGAGATTTGCTGGAAATCAGGAATTTAGCCGTTGCAATTGGACTAGGTTGCTGCAAATGTGTGCTGCACTTTTTCTGTCAGAACAGGGCAGGTGCTATTTTTGAATTGGCCCACCTTTAATTCTGGAGAATGTTTGGGTCAGGGGAACAACTGTTCCATTGAGTTGTTCTGACACCTCCAGGCATTAAATGCGCACAGTACTGGTTGTTTTTCCATGCCATATCAGCTTCAGAAGCTTCTTAGTGAACAGTGATCAGAAGCTCCCTTTGTACGGATCAGAAGCTGGCTTAGTTGTACGGATCAGAAGCTGGCTTCAGGAGATGACTTGCGTTGACTTCTTCAGAAGCACCCAGTCTTCAGAAGCTGCACTTCAGGAGCATTTCTTCAGGACCACTTCAGAGGCTTCACTTCAGGACCAGTTTCTTCTTAGCCTTGCAACCTTGCTTCTTGGCTTTCCTTCTTGCTCTTTAGCTTGTTCTTCATAACCATTATTAATCAATACTTGATAAGCATGTGGTTCTGAAACACTTGAACAAAGCATTAGCAAATAACCAATTTTCTCTTTAATACTTTGTTATCATCAAAACCATAAAGAGAGATGTGTTTACACATAAATGTTTCAACAATCTCCCCCTTATTATATGAGAGACTTGTTAAACACATTTTGTTCCAACAATGCACACATTGCATCTAATCTACTCCCCCTTTTTAGCCATAAATTCTGACAAATAACAGATAGTGCATACTCATAGAAAGTGCATAGAAACCATAGAGAGTGCATATTACAGACCAGAAGCACACAAGGTGCATAAGAAATTCAGGGCATAGCCCAGTCACCAACAAAAGCAAAAGAAGTACACAAATGAGAGCAGAACAAAACAAAAAAATCAGAAATCCTCAGAATCATCAGAGTCATCCTCAGTGGCACCAGCTGTCGCGGTGATTTTCGGAGATCAAGCTATTGATTAGCGTTGACTCACTAATTTTATTTCACGACTGAACTTTTAATTTTTTAAAAGAAAGGTGGAAAAAAGTTCTAAATTACCACATTTTAAAAATTTAGGGTTCGGGGGTTAGTTACGTTTAGGGAAGGTGTTAGCACCCTAAACGTTCGTAGTACTCTACGAGAACCTCTTGATTTTATTTATTTATTTTGGCTATAACTTGCTTATTATTATTTTTTTTAAAGACGGAATTAAAGTAGTGAAAAAAAGAAAATGTTTTTTGTATTTTTTTATGATTTGGAAGGACAAGGTCCTCTGCCCACGTACCCGTGAGGGATCAAAACCTCGTAGTTCGGGGTAAAAATGACGTTTGATTTGTTTTTGTGTTTTTTATTTAGTTTTAAAAAAAGTTTTAAAAATAAAAGCCAAGTGGCAAAATGGGATTGGTTTGTGTTTTTTATTTTGAAAATGGTTAAAGTGTAATTAAAGTAGATTAATGATTATTTAAAGAAAATAAAAGAAAAAAGGGACACTTGATTGAAAATCAAGGTTTATTACGAAAAGATTTTTTTGTGAGTTTTTTTCATTATTATTTGCATGTTTTTTGTTGTTTTTGAATATGGACTAAGACTAAAAATGTAAACGCGAGGAAATTCCATGGTGACGTTGGATCACCACGAAAACCCTTTGAAATTAAACTAACCTACTATTTTTTGTATTTTTTTTTTTATAAGGCGAAATAAATAAAAAACGTAAAGCAAAATAAAAAGGTGCGAGTGTCGGTGCATATTCTCATTTATATTTATTTACATTGTACCTAAATACATTCTAATAAAGTAAAAATAAAAATGACAAAATGATAAACGAGAAAGAAAAAAAACGAAATTGCAAATGCTTTAAATAAATATGCTAAGAATAAAAACTAAAATAAAAATGCATGAAATAAAAGGAAAATGAAAAAAATAAAAATGCATGATGTGCTAAGGAATTAAAGGCAATAAAATGCATGAGAATACCAATAAAACTAAAAATAAAATGAAAGGAAAGAAATAAAAGGAAAGCAAATAAAAGAAAATAAAAATAGAGAAACAAAGGGGGTGCAGAAGCAGATGGGAGGGTGCGCAAGCAGCAATCAGAGAAAGAGGGAGAAGGAAAGATGCTGGGCTTAGCTAAACCCATTGGGCTGAGAGAGAAACAAACAGACCGGTTCGGTTCAAGAGAACCGAACCGGTTCAAGCTCTACATATGAGTTAAAAAAAACGGTTTTTTCATTTTTTTAAGACCTTTCTCTCTCTACCTTCTTATCTCCTCTTACTTCTCTCTTGTTTTTTCACACGGCAGATCTGAAAAGGAACTCAAACCCACCAAGGCCTTAAAAAGAAAGCTGGTTATGGAAGGTTGTGGGGATTTTCGGTTTTGGGTCTATGTGCGTGGGTGAGGGAGAGGCGCGATTCTGGGTTTGGTGGTGGCTTAATGGTTGGTGCGGGAGGAAGGGCGCGGTTTGCTGGTTGCTGGGGGGTGATGGCCGTGGCTGTTGCTTTACGGTGGCTGAGTGTTAGTTGGTTTGTGGTGCGCGTTTTGATGGGGAGTGAGGTGAGGTGTGGTAGTGTGTGCGTGTTTGTGGTGGAGGAGTGACGCGGTTGTGGTGGAGGGAGGAGTATGGTTGAGTTTTGCTGGCTGTTTGGTGGTTTGTGATTGGGTGTGAGGGTTGTTTGGTGGTTAGGAGAAGTGTGGTGCGTTTTGCGGCTGATGGAGGGGCATGTTTGAGGGCGTGGCAGTGGGATGTGGTTGCAGGTTGTTTACTGGATGGTGAGGGTGATGGTGTTGTGTATGGCTTTGCTGTGTTGTGTTTTTGTTTCTGATGAATTCTGATTTTTTGGTTCTTGATGGCTCTGAATTGATCCAATTCCTCTCCCCCCTTTTGGCTGTGCTGCTACTGTGTTTAAATACTAATTGCCAACACTAATCATAAAGAAATTGTTGACAAATTAAAAGACAATAATACTCAATAATGGACAAATTAAAACAAATTAAAACACAATGAATATTAACAAAGTCTCCTCTACAATAAATGAAAAAAAAAGTCAGCTGTTTTTTTAAAAAAGTAAGTAAATAAAAATGCTAAATAAAGTAACAAATAAAATATTTAAAAGAATAAAAATAAAGATAGAAATAATAATAAACAAAAAGACGGACCCGGACGATATTAAAAAAAATGAGGTATTTTAAAATACCTCTCTGTCGAAATTTCGTCTGAGACGACGAAAAATTCCGAACTAAAAAGACGAGTAAAAAATAAATTTTAGGTCAAAAATTGGGGTATGACAGATGCCCCTATTTAAGTCTCTTCGTCCGGAGATCTGAAGAGAAAATCTTGGATTCGACGGGTCGAAGGGACTTAAATACAGAGTACGCCAATTTTGGACCTAAAAAGAAAAAAATGTGAGATGCTCGTGATGCAAATGCAAATGCAAGACGGCGAAGCTGACCCGACTGGGGGTAAAACAAAACCAAAGGATACCCGAGTTTGTTAAAGCAAGGGATCCGACTCCACTGGGGGATAACATAGTTTCACTGGGGAAGGATTTGTCTACTACCGCACTAATTCAGAACGATAGCCTAACAAAGACAAAGACCGATGTTACCTACTATCGTGTATTGATAGTTTAAAAGAGGTAATATAAGAGGAGACACCGTCTACTATCGTCGTATGGATAGCTTAAAGGAGGTGACATGTATTACCTACTATCGTGTATTGATAGCTTAAAAGAGGTAATATAAAAGGAGACACCGTCTACTATCGTTGTATGGATAGCTTAAAGGAGGTGACATGTATTACCTACTATCGTGTATTGATAGCTTAAAAGAGGTAATATAAAAGGAGACACCGTCTACTATCGTTGTATGGATAGCTTAAAGGAGGTGACATGTATTACCTACTATCGTGTATTGATAGCTTAAAAGAGGTAATATAAAAGGAGACACCGTCTACTATCGTTGTATGGATAGCTTAAAGGAGGTGACATGTATTACCTACTATCGTGTATTGATAGCTTAAAAGAGGTAATATAAAAGGAGACACCGTCTACTATCGTTGTATGGATAGCTTAAAGGAGGTGACATGTATTACCTACTATCGTGTATTGATAGCTTAAAAGAGGTAATATAAAAGGAGACACCGTCTACTATCGTTGTATGGATAGCTTAAAGGGGGTGACATGTATTACCTACTATCGTGTATTGATAGCTTAAAAGAGGTAATATAAAAGGAGACACCGTCTACTATCGTTGTATGGATAGCTTAAAGGAGGTGACATGTATTACCTACTATCGTGTATTGATAGCTTAAAAGAGGTAATATAAAAGGAGACACCGTCTACTATCGTTGTATGGATAGCTTAAAGGAGGTGACATGTATTACCTACTATCGTGTATTGATAGCTTAAAAGAGGTAATATAAAAGGAGACACCGTCTACTATCGTTGTATGGATAGCTTAAAGGAGGTGACATGTATTACCTACTATCGTGTATTGATAGCTTAAAAGAGGTAATATAAAAGGAGACACCGTCTACTATCGTTGTATGGATAGCTTAAAGGAGGTGACAGATAAATGTTAGCTGCTCGGGATGTAGCCGAACTTGCCACTGACGACACGATGGTAAAAGGTATGCACAAGCTGTTCATTAAAGAACTGTCACTTGGCGAAAAGAGGGTGACATCTTTGGACCAGACACACTGGGGATGACACTTGGGGAAAAAAGTTACAAATTGTTCATGATTGATTGACATGAAAAGCAAGACTCAGGGTGGTTAATGCAACCATGTATTGAATGATGTTATGTGCATGTTGTGTATGCATGAATGTATGAATGATGATGTGACTTGTATGACTGGCATGACTGATTAACTTGTGACTGTTTGAAGGATTGACTGGTAAGATTGTACGGAAGACTGACTTGTATGATTGTATGAGAGACCGACTTGTATGATTGTATGAAAGACCGACTTGATGAGACAAGATTGGACGGATAAGATGGAAAGTGACCCGACGTCGCATCACAAACACTCGGCAATCTTCAATGGGGATGATGCCACTGGGGACATATCAAAACAATGATGGGGTAAAGCCCGACATATGCAGTAACTGGTGGGGAGTAAACACTTCCTGGGGGAATCGTGCTAATCCAAAAAACCTGGCAGAAGGACCTGGTGCTTCTGTGGTCATGCTTTTCTTTTGTTTTTTCTTCTTTTTGAATCCCTAACTTTTGCCTGGACCGCCCTTTCGGGTTTTCAGTCCACCGGGAATATATTCCTTTTGTATGCCCCTAATTTTTGCCTGGACCGCCCTTTCAGGTTTTCGATCCACCGGGACGCTCATTTTTGCCTAAGCCGCCCTTTCGGGTTTTCGACTTACCGAGCTTTTCTTTTCTCTTTTTCTTTTTTCTTTTTTTTTCAAGCAATTGACCATGTTCAGCCTGCAAAGTTTATCCGTTCTCAGGACAGATGTTGACGCACACTTCACTTATTCATGAGTTCAAGGAGAATGTGTTTGTTGTTTATGCTTTCCAAAAATATAAAAAGATTTATGATTTTAAAAAAAATTTTGCTTCAAATACTACCATCAAAAATAGAGAAATTTTATAAACCGAATAAATGGGAATTCCAAATAAAAGGCACATGCTCAAATTCATTTAACAGAGTGGTGGCCCGCCAATGGCGTGGCTCCACGGATTTCACAAAGTTTGGAAAATGGTAAATATAAGGGGAAGGTACATTGAACACAATAACCGCTATTCTCCCTAACAACTTTGAATTCCGCCGTTTGGATGCTTCAGATTCAGAGTCTTTTGGACCGCTAATATGCCCCAAGTGAGTAAAGATCAGACCAATGCAGTTACCTTGTCTTTGGATCCTTAACTTTTGCATAGATCACCCTTTCGGGTTTTCGACCTATCAGGATGATTATTCTCTGTTTCATGTCTCTAATTTTTGCCTGGACCGCTCTTTCGGGTTTTCAGTCCACCGAGACGCTCATTTTTGCCTAAGCCGCCCTTTCGGGTTTTCGACTTACCGAGCTGTTCTTTTATTTTTTAGACAAAGTATTTCTTGACTGCATCAGCGTTCACAGGACGGGGAAGCTCATCACCATCCATTGTCGTAAGAGTCAAAGCGCCACCGGAGGAAGCTCTCTTGACGACATATGGGCCTTCGTAATTAGAAGTCCATTTGCCCCTGGAATCGGGTTGAAAAGATAGGATCTTCTTGAGCACAAGACCTCCTTCTTGGAACACGCGGGTACTGCCCGTGACACAAAGCATTCATGCGTTTCTCTGATCATATTTGTTTTGACATCATTCAGCCTCTGATAACTTAGGTTCCATTAAAACTCTCATTGATGGAATCTCAATCTCCACAGGGAGTACTGCTTCCATGCCATTCACTCAAGAGAAGGGGGTTGCCCCTGTTGAGGTACGTACTGAAGTGCGATGTCCATGTAAAGCATACGGTAACATCCCATGCAGGTCCTTGTAAGTGGTTACCATCTTCTGCACCATCTTTTTGATGTATTTTCTTTCTTTGCTTTTTTTTTTTTTGCTTTTGTTTGTTGTTTTTTTGTTTTTGTTTTTTTTTTCTTTTGCAGCTTCGATGGCACCACTCATCTGGGATTTGAACAGGAATACTGTAATGGCAGTTCTTCAGAACCTAAGTTAATCATTTCGAGTACTTCTTCATGAGGCTGAATGATGTTCTTTTATATTCTAGTAACAGAGAGATCTTTTCGGGAATCTGTTCATCCTCCTCCTCTTCAGCTTCGTGAACAGGGAACTCAAAGTCGGGAGAGAGCATAGGGTTACAGTGTTCAACGGGCTTATTGATGTTCGGTCTACATATGATTGATGATTAATTTTAGAAAATGAGTGAAAAATGCAGACCTTTTGAAATTGATTTAAAATAAAATAAAGTATTTTTTTTTGGGTTTTTTGTGTTACCATTTTTCCAGAAAAAGCAGTAAAATAAAAATAAAAAGTCGCGAAAGAAACGACAATTTTTCATTGATAGTGGTAACTTGAAGACAAAAGTAGAGCCCTACATGATTTCACTTTCGTATCGGGCGAAACGAAAGGATTTTTGAAAAGATAAGACAACTAAAACACATTACTTGGACCCATGAGTAACTGAGAGAATGTCAACAGTGACCCAATTGCGGCAAATCCTTCCTTGTGTTTGCATGACCACACCCATTTTCTCTCTTTTGTCTGCACGATTGTTGTAGGTGCGAGTGGGTTTGTAATGAATGCACCGGGCCACTTTCTTTGACTGCGGCAGATTGACCTTTTTGTGATGAAACAAAGGATGAGACTCGATTTAGAAACTATGAATGCAGTATGATGCATGATTATGCTTATGCAAAAAAAGAAGGGTTTGTTATCGAAGGACTTTGTTGAAGTAATTGTAAACATCATGGTTTGAACATTTCATTTGAGCATCAAGGCATTACAAAATAGTTCTTTTTTAGAAACCAAGCCAAGGGACCAATTCAAAAGTCCTTTAGCGGAAGCTAGATTTTTTTTTTAAAAAAGATCTAAAGACTCCTAGCTTCCTTAAATTCAACAAATCAGGGCTCTTGAAGGTGTACTTCCTAGTGCTCCTCTATGAAGTTTAAAAAAACTTGTTTAAGTCCTTCGATAATTGGATGAAAAAAATGTTTATGACTGAATGCATGCATGCATGGTTATGCTAAAGAACGAAGAAAACATGGTGATGTTAAGTCCATAAAGTTGGAGCCAAGGGTAAACACGCCATTTGGTAAGGACTATGGTTTCACATGTACCTGTATCACGGGTTCTACCAAGTTCCCAAAGTCCTCAACCCCTTCCAAATATCGTCGGGTTACGAGATTGACTCCCGATCCAATAATATTTGTAAGAAAGTCTCGTTTGAGTGTAGTATCGCGTATCAACTAATTCAAGATTACTCTTGGTTAACCACCGCACTACGTCCTAAAAGGCCAAGATGGGTTAAAGGTAACTAAAGGTCCTCAACTTCATAGGTCACTTGAAAATAATAATGCCGGACATGACTACTCATGCCGACATAATAATACTTCCAAGATTCCTCCATTGAGCGGGGTTATCACATGTGCCACATCCGAAATTTACCCTCGGAAAGCCACTTTGATTATACCACCATCCTATCTTATGTTTCCCTCAAGTCCGGGTGTAGGACTTATCTCACCACTCACGTAAAAGGAAAAAAAACACATAGGCACATATTTACAACCTTATTTTTATTTTAAGCAAGTTATAGCACAAAAATAATTAAATAAATTCAAGTTAGGCTCAACCCTCTTAGGGCATCCCCAGTGAAGTCGCCATTTCTGTCGCGGTGATTTTCGGAGATCAAGCTATTGATTAGCGTTGACTCACTAATTTTATTTCACGACTGAACTTTTAATTTTTTAAAAGAAAGGTGGAAAAAAGTTCTAAATTACCACATTTTAAAAATTTAGGGTTCGGGGGTTAGTTACGTTTAGGGAAGGTGTTAGCACCCTAAACGTTCGTAGTACTCTACGAGAACCTCTTGATTTTATTTATTTATTTTGGCTATAACTTGCTTATTATTATTTTTTTTAAAGACGGAATTAAAGTAGTGAAAAAAAGAAAATGTTTTTTGTATTTTTTTATGATTTGGAAGGACAAGGTCCTCTGCCCACGTACCCGTGAGGGATCAAAACCTCGTAGTTCGGGGTAAAAATGACGTTTGATTTGTTTTTGTGTTTTTTATTTAGTTTTAAAAAAAGTTTTAAAAATAAAAGCCAAGTGGCAAAATGGGATTGGTTTGTGTTTTTTATTTTGAAAATGGTTAAAGTGTAATTAAAGTAGATTAATGATTATTTAAAGAAAATAAAAGAAAAAAGGGACACTTGATTGAAAATCAAGGTTTATTACGAAAAGATTTTTTTGTGAGTTTTTTTCATTATTATTTGCATGTTTTTTGTTGTTTTTGAATATGGACTAAGACTAAAAATGTAAACGCGAGGAAATTCCATGGTGACGTTGGATCACCACGAAAACCCTTTGAAATTAAACTAACCTACTATTTTTTGTATTTTTTTTTTATAAGGCGAAATAAATAAAAAACGTAAAGCAAAATAAAAAGGTGCGAGTGTCGGTGCATATTCTCATTTATATTTATTTACATTATACCTAAATACATTCTAATAAAGTAAAAATAAAAATGACAAAATGATAAACGAGAAAGAAAAAAAACGAAATTGCAAATGCTTTAAATAAATATGCTAAGAATAAAAACTAAAATAAAAATGCATGAAATAAAAGGAAAATGAAAAAAATAAAAATGCATGATGTGCTAAGGAATTAAAGGCAATAAAATGCATGAGAATACCAATAAAACTAAAAATAAAATGAAAGGAAAGAAATAAAAGGAAAGCAAATAAAAGAAAATAAAAATAGAGAAACAAAGGGGGTGCAGAAGCAGATGGGAGGGTGCGCAAGCAGCAATCAGAGAAAGAGGGAGAAGGAAAGATGCTGGGCTTAGCTAAACCCATTGGGCTGAGAGAGAAACAAACAGACCGGTTCGGTTCAAGAGAACCGAACCGGTTCAAGCTCTACATATGAGTTAAAAAAAACGGTTTTTTCATTTTTTAAGACCTTTCTCTCTCTACCTTCTTATCTCCTCTTACTTCTCTCTTGTTTTTTCACACGGCAGATCTGAAAAGGAACTCAAACCCACCAAGGCCTTAAAAAGAAAGCTGGTTATGGAAGGTTGTGGGGATTTTCGGTTTTGGGTCTATGTGCGTGGGTGAGGGAGAGGCGCGATTCTGGGTTTGGTGGTGGCTTAATGGTTGGTGCGGGAGGAAGGGCGCGGTTTGCTGGTTGCTGGGGGGTGATGGCCGTGGCTGTTGCTTTACGGTGGCTGAGTGTTAGTTGGTTTGTGGTGCGCGTTTTGATGGGGAGTGAGGTGAGGTGTGGTAGTGTGTGCGTGTTTGTGGTGGAGGAGTGATGTTGAATGAACAAAAGTAAGTATTAATTTTTATATCGTTCCACAGGGATTAATGTGATATCATAAACCGTTCAACTTCGATTATCGTCTTAAGTTAGGGTTTAATCATTTGTTTTACTACACTACTCATAATTTTAAAAACTTTATAAATAAATAGTAGAGTAATAGGACATAGAAGGTGTTAGGATTAACTTTCATCAATCAAACATCGTTTATATCCGATTGATTACACATACGAATTCTAGCGTTTTCTTATATATTGCATTATTACGTATTGCTCAACAACATCATTGATTTCCCAAATGACGTCGTGAGATCGATTGTATCGTTTAATCGATGATTTCTCAATCTATTAAACGATCCAAAAGCATTATGATCCAATACTATAATGTAATTATCAAAACCAAATCCCATTTCTAGAATTTCTTATCTTGATAGAAAATCATTCTAAACCTAGATTCAAAAGTCTTTTTCAACAACATTTAAATCAAACATAAGATTGAAAAGCAAGAAGAAATTCAATGGTATATAAAAATTGCTAGAATCATATATTGAATAATCAAAAGTTTACAACATGAGTGATTGATTACCTATCAATCCCAACAAAGGAGATTGGTTGATCATTGTCATGACAACACTTGCAAAATAAGAAAGGAAGATGAAGATATGTGAGAGCTTGATGTCTCAAAGCTTCTTAAGATCTTCTTCAATCCAAATCTAATTGCTATTTGAAGTTTTTCTCCCTCTATGCCTATTCTCTCTCAAAGATAATAAGTTTTCTAAGCTCTGGAAAATATTATAACTGATAAAAAACTATATCCTAAGAAATGAGCTTAAAAATCCTTAAATATGCTGAGAAAATGTACGCTCGCTACAAGCGACCAGCCTGTCGCTTGTAGCGAGGACTTCAGTTGGCCAATCATAGAGCTCCACGTCACCATCAGCATTAAACCGCCCCTTTGGTCGCTATAGCGACAAGGTCTGTCGCTACAAGCGACCAGCCTTTGAAATTCCCTGCCTAGGCTCGCTTCAAGCGTCCAGTTCATCGCTACAAGCGATGAACCCTGGAAAATCCCTGCCTAAGCTCGCTTCAAGCGATGGATGCTGCGCTTCAAGCGATGGATCACTGAAAATCTCTGCCTATCCTCGCTACTAGCGATGAGTCCTGCGCTTGTAGCGATGGCATCAAGAAAAGCTTCATGTCTTTGCATCAATCAGGTTCAAGCATGTATTTCCTGCATAAACACATGGGGTAAGGCCTAGGATCACAATCATTGCATTTTTAACACATTTATGCCCTAATCCTAAGGTAACTTGTACAACAAGTAAACATAAGTGCCTAAATTTGTACCAAAATATAACAACATTTAAACACTTATCAAACTCTCCCCAACTTACATTTTGGTTTGTCCTCAAACCAAAGAACAAAAGGAAATTTTTCATAGTTTTGAAAACCACAGAATTGAGCAATTAGCAAAGGATTCAAAAGTGCGAAGAATTAAACATCAAGTGAGTGATTCAAATGTGATTGCGCAAGCTTAAGTCCAGTTTCTCATTAAACAAGATACATTCTACAAATGTGAACTAGTTCTAAACACAAGGAATTAAATCATACAATCCTAAACAAGCAACATGTTTAAATTTGAACCAAACATAACACACTTCTTTATAAAGTATATGAACAATTGAAATTATTTGTAAGGGTTATGAACACTCATCCAATAAACATGATAACATACAATCAAATTATGTGTCTATCTAATTATCATTTCAAAAAGCATAAAAGGCATTGATCAAGGTCTTTAAGGGTTGTAGTTGGGCTAGGCTACAAAAGAATTGTCATATGTGGGATATTTGAATTCAAATGGCCAAGCAAAAGGAAACATTCGATCTAATTACAACTTCCTTCTTTCTCCAATACAACACTTGGTGAATTTCATTCTTTTCTATTCTTGATTGATTCTTGACAACTTTTCTTTTTTTTTTCTTTGAAATCTTGCAAACCTTTTCATTTTTCTCTTTTCTTTTTCTTGGTTTGCTTTTCTTTCTTTTTTCTTTTCTTTTTCTTGTTGTCAAGATCAAATAATACATTCACCCATACATTGACTTAAATATAACCTTCCTTTCTCCCCAACTTATTCCAATGATACCCTAATCGAATGTTCCTTTGTTATAATGGCAAAGGTCAATAAAAACGACGGATAAGGGTTCAAAAGAAAACAACTATCAGAATTTATTAAAGAGTTAACTATGAACTGAATTTTTTTACAAACTCCGGCAATTTAAATAAGCAGATGAGCTTATTAAATTGACAGTCCACAGTTAACAATTCTGATTCCATTAGGCTCAGATGGGTTAACAGATACTCACACATCTCACAGGGTAGGTTCATTTGGTCAAGTATTTCTCTCAATTTCAAAAAATTGCCTTGATCATTTCAATGCTCTTATACAAATTAAAACAACAACAGATTTAACATAATCTAACTGAGTTAAACATGATATTGGTCTCCTGCATATATATACATTGGTTGAGGATTCCTCACATTTTTGGCTAGTTCTAAATTGGTTCAAAACTAAACACATGCTTGCTTAAAAACTGAATAAATTAACTTGTGTGTGTAAAGAACTTATTCACATTTACGAATATACCTAGAAAAACAAGAAAACGAGTACCTTAGCTGCGCGCTTTAACACTCATTCTTATCATTATCACTCAGATGATTCACAGTTCAAGCATTGCTTTTGAATCATTCATCTTTCTTTCAAAATTTGTTGGGATCATTCCAAAAAAATTTTAACATAAATACTAAAGCATAAATAAAATATAACTATACTAACATGTAATACCAAATATAAATAACATAAACATAATGTAATATTATCCAAGGTACATAAAACATACTCAAAATACAAAGCATAAATCAAAATGTTAAAGAAGTACAAAGCTGAATAAATAAAACGAAAGGGAAAACAAATCAAGATCTGCAGCTCTGCATCATCAGTCTGAATCTGTGGCCATGTCGTCCTCAGAGTCTATCAAGTCAGCTGCCCTGCGATCAATAGAATTTGTAGCAGCTGAGGAATCATCACCCAGATCATCATCGACATCAGCGTCGTCATCACCATCGTCACCAGCATCCTGCTGATCACCAGCATCCGCTGCATCTGCCCCTCCTGGAAAGAATGGCCTGTCCCCAGGCCAAGCGATGTGCTCTGAGAAGAAAGCAGGTGTCCACGGGCTTTGGCCACTGTCGTGCAGATGGCTCTGGATCGTAGTAAGTGCCCGGTGATTTGACGCATTCTGCGCCAACAGGAATGAGCTCACAGTAGCAGAATCGCAACTTGTGAAGTCCAAAGGTGGAATGGTCGGGTGGCTAGGGTGGCTAGTAGTCTGAGGTGGTGGTGGCATATGAGAAGGTCCTGCTGAGGATGACGGTCCAGCTGAGGGTGGGGGTGGGGCAACAGGTGCAGGTGTAGAGCAGTACCTATTGATGTATCTATCATCAATAGGATTTTTAATTTCCTCATCAACCTGTGATGGCATGTGAACTCTAGCTCGCCTACATAGACCCATGATCAACCCGGGAAAAGTCAGAGGGCATTTAGGTTTGCCCGGGGGTAATAAACCACTCTCAGCAACAACCCTCATCTCATTTGCTATCAGTCTAGCAACGTCAACCTGACGCTGAGTGAGGATATAATGGATAAGAGGGGTCACATCTAGGGTGGTGGAGGATGTGTGAGATTTGGGGCGAATGTTATACAAAATCAGGGTAAGGATTACCTAAGCCTCAGTGGTCATGTCATCACGAAATGCTCGGAAAGGCTTACCCGAAGCCCTACTCACATCATAGCTCTTCCCCTCCTGGAAGATCTCTCGTGCTATCAGTTCATGATCCCAATTGCCACTCTTCTGATGCTCACAGAAGTCACATAGCCTAGAACGTACGAGTGGATGATCCTCTGCAAGTAGCTCCAGAGGCTTGCCCAAATATGCGTTGATAGACATGCGATCAAAAGTGATGGTGCGTCCTCGCACGAAAGTAGTCCAAGTAAACTCATCAGAAGGATCAGAGGGGATTGCGTTCGCGTAAAATTCGCGCACAATGTCATAGTTGATCTTCCGGGGTGGCGTGCAAAGAATACCCCACTTCCTCTCGTTTATCATGGCAGCTAAGCCTCCATACTCCCCCTCTTCAGAAATCTCAAACCTTTTATCTGACCAGATTCTTCTTGTCCTCAGCTCCTCGTATCTCTCTTGGTTCCTCCAGCTGAGGAAACGACTCGCATCGTGTTGTGGAATATTGGCTCTTGGTCTTGACGAGGAGCTTTCAACATTCCTTTGACGTTTTGACGATGTTTTAGGTGCCATTCCTACAAAATTGATCAAAACAGATGAAAGTTAAGTAGGATGCAAGTCAGGTTTCAATCAAAATCAAAATAAAACAATTTTCTGGTTTCATCGCTACAGCGACAGATTGGTCGCTTGTAGCGAGAAAACCCAGAAATTGCCTCTTTCCTTCGCTACAAGCGTACTGTAGCGAGGAAGACCCTTTTCAGATTTTCATGTTTTTCTGGATTTTGACTAACTTGTGGCATGCGAAAATAACATTAAAGCTAGAATAAATGAGAAACAATCACCTAAACTTCCTAAATCCTTAAAAACCCTAATTTATTTTGAATTTTTACAAATGGTTTTTTCCAAAATACGATTTCTATGAACAAGAGGATTAAAGGGAAGTTTTCCTAGTGATTCTAGGTCATTTATAACAACTTAAACTAAGTATAAGCAATGGGTAACAACAGGGCATGATTTAAGTTCAGATTTCTCAAAAACCCTAAACCCTAAATTACGAAATCAGCATGCAAGCACCAAAACACAGTAAAAAGCTGAAAAATAGGAACAGACAGGGACGATATACTTACCTGAGTGATTGTTGGTTGAGATTAAACAGGTACAGAGATGGATTAGCAAGATTGCAGAAATAGAAAGTGAACAGATATGCAGAAATGAATGGAAGTGTTTACAGAATGTTAAAGGGTGCGAAAATATAAGCTACAACGGTTAGAATACTTAATGAAAGTAGTTGGGGGCTACTGAAGCGACAGTAATGGCTTTGAAAAAATAAAACTGTTTTCTGATACGCTCGCTACAAGCGCGCGATTCGTCGCTACAGCGACAGGCCAAAAGCCCATCGCTACAAGCGTACTGTGGCGCTACAAGCGCAAGTCTAAAAGTCATCGCTACAAGCGACAAGTGCGTCGCTACAGCGACGTAGTGTAAATTCCATCGCTACAGTGATGAGTTGGTCGCTGTAGCGACCATGACAGGAAACAGAAAAATAAATTTTTGAGTTCTAGCCACTATCTCAACATGCATAAATACTTGTACAGAAGTAAACTAACACTAAAAACACAACATACTTACAAAATTGGGGTGCCTCCCAACAAGCTCTTGTTTAACGTCATTAGATCGACGCCTGATTCGCTTACGCATATGAATCGATGAGGGAAATTGTCGTCGTGTGCCGAACGACTTCACCTCCAAAATATGGCTTAAGCCTTTGTCCATTCACTGTCCATGTCGACTTGGTGATAGGATCCTCTAGTTCCACAGCTCCATAAGGTTTCACTTCCTTTATCATGAACGGACCGGACCACTTGGACTTCAATTTACCCGGAAATAGTCGTAGCCTTGCATTGAACAGCAACACCATCTGACCAGGTTTGAATTCCCTCTTCATGATCTTCTTGTCATGATATCGTTTAACCTTTTCCTTATAGAGCTTGCTTGACTGATAGGCTTGGTCACGCATTTCCTCCAATTCATGCATTTGAAGTTTCCTCTTCTCCCCAGCTTGCTCTTGATCAAAGTTCAAAAACTTGAGCGCCCAAAACGCTTTGTGCTCCAACTCGACCGGCAAGTGGCATGCTTTCCCATACACCAATTGGAATGGTGTGAAACCCGTAGGAGCTTTGTATGCGGTCCTATAGGCCCACAACGCTTCGTCCAGTTTCATCGCCCAATCCTTCCTTGAAGATGACACGGTCTTCTCAAGTATCCGTTTGATTTCACGGTTGGATACCTCGGCTTGACCGTTCGTCTGTGGATGGTATGGTGAAGCTACCTTGTGCTTTACTCCATAGTGCTCAAGTGCTTTTGCTAATTGTTGATTGCAGAAGTGTGAACCTCCATCACTTATTAGCACTCTTGGAGTTCCAAATCGGGAAAAGATGTTTCTTTTCAGAAACTTGACCACCGTTTTGCTATCGGCTTTCTGAGATGCTATTGCTTCAACCCACTTTGACACATAATCGACAGCCACCAGAATATACTCGTTGTTCAAAGAAGATGGAAATGGCCCTACAAAGTCAATACCCCAACAGTCGAAGACTTCGACTTCAAGGATACTTTGTAGAGGCATTTCATTCCTCTTTGAAATCCCTCCGGTCTTCTGGCAACTCTCGCATTCTTTCACATGTTCATAACAGTCTTTGAACAACGAGGGCCAATAAAATCCAGCTTGAAGAACTTTAGCTCCAGTTCTTTCTCCACTGTAGTGACCACCATATGGCGAGTTGTGACAATGCCACATGATGTCCTTGGCTTCTTCTCTTGCAACACATCTTCTTATTAAGTGGTCTACTCCAATCTTGAATAAGTACGGGTCATCCCAAATGAATTGAGTGGCGTCTCTCAACAACCTCTTCTTCATTTGCCATGTGTAATCCTCCGGAATGAACCCCGTTGCTTTGTAATTGGCCATGTCCGCGAACCATGGTCTTTCTTGCACCATAAGCAACTGTTCATCCGGGAACTCTTCAAGGATGTCCCTTTCATTCCTCGTTATCTCTTTGTTCACCAATCTGGACAGATGATCAGCTACTAGGTTCTCAGTCCCCTTCTTGTCCTTAATTTCCAAGTCAAACTCTTGGAGTAGCAACATCCAACGGATGAGTCTCGGCTTTGAGTCGGGTTTGGTAATCAAGTACTTGATAGCTGCATGGTCAGTCCAGATAACAATTTTCGAACCTATGAGATACGAACGAAATTTTTCTAATGCGAACACTATGGCAAGTAATTCTTTTTCAGTGGTAGCATAATTGACTTGTGCGTCATTTAAAACTTTACTTGCGTAGTGTATAGCATGAAAAATTTTGTTTTTGCGTTGACCTAACACCGCGCCTACCGCATAATCACTAGCATCGCACATAAGTTCAAAATCGTAAGTCCAGTTTGGTGCGGTGATTATGGGTGCGGATGTTAAGCTATCCTTTAAACTATTAAAAGCATTTAAACAGTCAATATCAAAATCAAAAGACTTATCTTTGTTGAGCAAGTTGCTCAAAGGCTTTGCGATTTTTGAGAAGTCTTTGATGAATCTCCGATAGAACCCGGCATGGCCTAGGAAACTTCGGATTCCTTTGACATTGACTGGTGGTGGAAGTTTTCCTATCACGTCGACCTTAGCTTTATCAACTTCGATACCCTTAGAGGAGATCTTGTGACCAAGGACAATACCCTCGGTTACCATGAAGTGACACTTCTCCCAATTGAGCACCAAGTTGGTTTCCTTGCACCGTTTCAGTACAGTGTCCAGATTCTTCAAGCATAAATCAAATGATGACCCGAAAACTGAGAAGTCGTCCATGAACACTTCAATGCTTTTCTCTATCAAGTCGGCAAATATAGCTTGCATGCATCTTTGAAATGTTGCTGGAGCGTTACATAAACCGAACGGCATGCGTCGATATGCGAATACCCCAAAAGGACATGTGAATGCAGTCTTCTCATGATCGTCTGGATTCACCGATATCTGATTGTAACCCGAATACCCATCAAGGAAACAGTAAAAAGCTTGTCCTGACAGCCTCTCTAGCATTTGATCCATAAATGGTAGAGGAAAATGATCCTTTCTCGTTGCTTTGTTCAACCTCCGGTAGTCGATACACATCCTCCAACCGGTCACGGTTCTCGTCGGTATGAGCTCATTCTTCTCATTCGTGATAACTGTCATACCTCCCTTCTTAGGGACAACTTGAACCGGACTAACCCAAGAGCTATCCGAGATCGGATATATCATGCCGGCTTCTAGTAGCTTCACTACTTCTTTCCGGACTACTTCTTTCATGTTTGGGTTTAATCGTCTTTGAGGTTGTGCTACCGGCTTATAATCCTCTTCCATCATGATCTTGTGCATACAATAGGAAGGACTTATCCCTTTTAAGTCGGATAGTGTCCAACCTATTGCTTCCTTGTTGGACTTCAAAACTTCGACCAATCTTGTTTCTTCATGGTTTGACAAGGAGCTACTAATGATCACCGGTTTGGTACCCTCTTTGTCAAGAAACACATACTTCAAATGTGAGGGCAATATCTTCATCTCCGGTTTCACTTCTTCTACTTTAGCATCATTCGTCAATTCCTCTATTTTGGCTTTGTGAGGAGGAATTTCCTTCAACGAATCGAGCTCCTTCAAACACTCTTCAAGCTCAAGCTCATCTTCTTCTCCTAGGATACTTAGTGCGTTTGTCAAAACTCTCTCAAGATGTGTCAAGTCATGCAACTGGTTTCTCGTATCAACTATCAATTCTTCCGTTGCATCCATCTTGAAGCACGCAGCTTTATCACTAGGGAACCTCATTGCTTCATGGATGTTGAAATTGACTTCTTCATCGTCCACACGGACTTTCATTAAGCCTCCGTCAAGATCAATCATCATCCGTGCCGTTTGCATGAAAGTTCTCCCAAGAAGTAGTGGCACATCGTCATCCTCCGGAATGTCCATCACTACAAAGTCGACGGGGAACAAGAACTTGTCGACTTTCACCAACACGTCTTCAGCAATTCCCAATGGACGAGTGTAGGATTTGTCGGCCAATTGCAAGGTTAAGTTGGTTCTCTTCACAACTATATCACCTATCCTTTTGACAACGGATAGTGGTATTAGGTTGATGCTTGAACCCAAATCAATGAGTGCCTTGCCGACATCAACATTGCCAATAGACACGAGCAATGTAACTTTGCCCGGATCTCTCTTCTTTCTTGACAATGTGTTCTGGATGATCTCACTACAATTTGCATCTAGCAAAATTGTTTCTTCTTCATTAAACCTCCTCTTCTTGGAAAGGATTTCCTTCATGAACTTGGCATAGGTAGGCATTTGCTCTAAGGCTTCCGAGAATGGTATATTGATTTGTAACCTCTTCAAAACTTCAAGGAACCTAGCAAACTGCCTCTCCTTCTCTTTTTTGGCTGGTGTAGTTGGGTAAGGTAGGTGCGGTGTTGGTGCATTCTTCACTATATCTTGCTTCTTGCCTTTCTCCTTCACCACATCCTTCTTCCATACAATGTTTTCATTTTCAACTACATCCTTATTATTTTTTTCTACTTCTACATCCTCTATATGTACATCCTCCGTTTCTTCCTCACGTCCTTCATCATCATCCTTCTCCTTCACCTCATTCTCAACCACCCTTCTCTCTACTTCAAGATTGTCCCCTATACCTTGGCCAATTACCTTCCCGCTCCTTGTAGCTATTGCCTTGCAATTTTCGTTGTCTCTTGTTGCAAGGACTTCCTCACCAAAATGACTTAATTGTCATTTCGATGATGATGCATGATCCTTAGGGTTGGTTTGTGTGTTGGCGGTAAAGGTTCCACCTTGTTGAGTAGCTTGAGAAAGTTGTTGTGCCAATTGACCCACTTGCGTCTCCAGATTTTTAATGGACGCATCAGTGTTCTTCTGGTTGGCCATTGACTGCTGCATGAATAAATTGAGGGTTTCATCGGTGGTTTGGTTGCGGTTTTGTTGTGGAGGTTGATATTGGTTATAGTTCTGGTAAGGTTGTCGGTTGTATTGGCCAGCTTCTCCTCTCCAACCTTGGCCATAATTTGGGTTATTCCCTCTTGGGAAGTTGTTTGGATGGCTTTGGAATTGGTTAGGAAACTGTTGAGGCCTTGGTTGATTACCAACATAGCTTACCTCTTCTGTGGGGGGTGGGCAGAATCCGGTTGGGTGGTCTCCCGAACAAAGCTCGCAAGATGCGACTTGGTGTTGTCTTCTTTGCTCGTTCTGGATGTCCTTCATTTGTTGGGGAAGGTTGGCCATTTTCTTTGTCAACTCTTCCACTTGTTGCGTGAGCAACTTGTTTTGTGCAAGGATCGCATCATTAGTTCCCAACTCTAAGATTCCCGTCTTCCTTTGGCTTTGGCTACGGTTGTGATGAGCTTGGTGATCGTTCAACGCCATTCTTTCTATAATAGCAACAGCATCCTCCGCGCTCTTGGCCATTAAAGAACCACCAGCAGCCGCGTCAAGCAAAAGCTTAGATTGTTGTTGCATTCCGTTCCGGAAGAGATGAATTTGTGTTAATTCATCAAATCCATGGTTCGGACATCTTCTGAGCATTGACTTAAAACGCTCCCAGGCTTCACATAGTGTTTCACTTGTACCTTGTGAAAACACCGCAATGGTTGTCTTCGCCTCCATAAACCGATTCTGAGGGAAGAACCTCTCAAGGAATTTCTCCTCAAGTGTATTCCAGTTGTCATCACCGTCGGAGGTTGGTCCAAGTACCACTCCTTAGCTTTGCCTATCAATGAATGTGGAAACATCCTCATCCACATTGCCTCCTCATTATTTTCCGTCTCACCAAGGGTTCCCGCAATCTCATAGAATTTTGTGAGATGTTGGAACGGGTCTTCATGATCTAATCCTGAGAATGGATTAGCATACAAGATTTGTAATATCCCCGTCTTCATTTCCGTTTGCTTGGCAGTCCGCGGAGTCTTCCCCAATTGTGCAAAACGGCGTGGACTATTAGTACATGGCACTCCAGAACCTCCTGAACCATCTCCAGCTGCAGCCATTTGTAATTCTTGGCTTGGATTAGGACTAGATGATTGACTAGAAACAGAACTCTCCTCTTGTTGCCTCCTCTTAGCTTGTTGCTTCTTTCTCCGATTCTTGCTATTGTTTCTTCTAGCTGTTCTTTCAATCTCGGAATCAAAAAGAAGTTGGTCCTCCGAAACTTGACCTCGCATAAACGATTTCAATAATCTGACCACAAAGGATTAGCAAACAAGATGGATAAGAAATATTAGTTATATACATAAAAGAATTTTGTGCAAAATTGCTTAAAACCATAATTAAAGTTGCAATGACTATAACATCAAAAACTTTAATTCCCCGGCAACGGCGCCATTTTTGTTGAATGAACAAAAGTAAGTATTAATTTTTATATCGTTCCACAGGGATTAATGTGATATCATAAACCGTTCAACTTCGATTATCGTCTTAAGTTAGGGTTTAATCATTTGTTTTACTACACTACTCATAATTTTAAAAACTTTATAAATAAATAGTAGAGTAATAGGACATAGAAGGTGTTAGGATTAACTTTCATCAATCAAACATCGTTTATATCCGATTGATTACACATACGAATTCTAGCGTTTTCTTATATATTGCATTATTACGTATTGCTCAACAACATCATTGATTTCCCAAATGACGTCGTGAGATCGATTGTATCGTTTAATCGATGATTTCTCAATCTATTAAACGATCCAAAAGCATTATGATCCAATACTATAATGTAATTATCAAAACCAAATCCCATTTCTAGAATTTCTTATCTTGATAGAAAATCATTCTAAACCTAGATTCAAAAGTCTTTTTCAACAACATTTAAATCAAACATAAGATTGAAAAGCAAGAAGAAATTCAATGGTATATAAAAATTGCTAGAATCATATATTGAATAATCAAAAGTTTACAACATGAGTGATTGATTACCTATCAATCCCAACAAAGGAGATTGGTTGATCATTGTCATGACAACACTTGCAAAATAAGAAAGGAAGATGAAGATATGTGAGAGCTTGATGTCTCAAAGCTTCTTAAGATCTTCTTCAATCCAAATCTAATTGCTATTTGAAGTTTTTCTCCCTCTATGCCTATTCTCTCTCAAAGATAATAAGTTTTCTAAGCTCTGGAAAATATTATAACTGATAAAAAACTATATCCTAAGAAATGAGCTTAAAAATCCTTAAATATGCTGAGAAAATGTACGCTCGCTACAAGCGACCAGCCTGTCGCTTGTAGCGAGGACTTCAGTTGGCCAATCATAGAGCTCCACGTCACCATCAGCATTAAACCGCCCCTTTGGTCGCTATAGCGACAAGGTCTGTCGCTACAAGCGACCAGCCTTTGAAATTCCCTGCCTAGGCTCGCTTCAAGCGTCCAGTTCATCGCTACAAGCGATGAACCCTGGAAAATCCCTGCCTAAGCTCGCTTCAAGCGATGGATGCTGCGCTTCAAGCGATGGATCACTGAAAATCTCTGCCTATCCTCGCTACTAGCGATGAGTCCTGCGCTTGTAGCGATGGCATCAAGAAAAGCTTCATGTCTTTGCATCAATCAGGTTCAAGCATGTATTTCCTGCATAAACACATGGGGTAAGGCCTAGGATCACAATCATTGCATTTTTAACACATTTATGCCCTAATCCTAAGGTAACTTGTACAACAAGTAAACATAAGTGCCTAAATTTGTACCAAAATATAACAACATTTAAACACTTATCAAGTGACGCGGTTGTGGTGGAGGGAGGAGTATGGTTGAGTTTTGCTGGCTGTTTGGTGGTTTGTGATTGGGTGTGAGGGTTGTTTGGTGGTTAGGAGAAGTGTGGTGCGTTTTGCGGCTGATGGAGGGGCATGTTTGAGGGCGTGGCAGTGGGATGTGGTTGCAGGTTGTTTACTGGATGGTGAGGGTGATGGTGTTGTGTATGGCTTTGCTGTGTTGTGTTTTTGTTTCTGATGAATTCTGATTTTTTGGTTCTTGATGGCTCTGAATTGATCCAATTCCTCTCCCCCCTTTTGGCTGTGCTGCTACTGTGTTTAAATACTAATTGCCAACACTAATCATAAAGAAATTGTTGACAAATTAAAAGACAATAATACTCAATAATGGACAAATTAAAACAAATTAAAACACAATGAATATTAACAAAGTCTCCTCTACAATAAATGAAAAAAAAAGTCAGCTGTTTTTTTAAAAAAGTAAGTAAATAAAAATGCTAAATAAAGTAACAAATAAAATATTTAAAAGAATAAAAATAAAGATAGAAATAATAATAAACAAAAAGACGGACCCGGACGATATTAAAAAAAATGAGGTATTTTAAAATACCTCTCTGTCGAAATTTCGTCTGAGACGACGAAAAATTCCGAACTAAAAAGACGAGTAAAAAATAAATTTTAGGTCAAAAATTGGGGTATGACACCAGCAGAAGCAACAGGCATATTTCCTCCTTCTTCCTCATCCTGCTCACCCTCAGCATCAGCTTCAGCCTTCAAAGCTGCAATGATCCTGTCAATCTTCACCTTCCTAGCTCTTAGAGCCACACTTGTCTCAGTAAGATCAGCAATCATTTGCTTTCTGGAGAGCACATCAGATGTCCGGACAGAAGTACCAGCTACATCAGCATCAAGTGTCTCAGACAGCAAACTGCAATCCAAAGCCATAGGACTAGGCCTCTTGCAGGGCTCATCACTACTGAGCAAAATATCAGGGTGTTGCTGAAGAATAATTCCACACAGGAGGGTAGGAAAAGCAATTGGAAACTTAATAGCAAAAGATTTAGCATGCTCCAAAACTTGATAATAGATGTAGGCTCCATAATCAAAGGGTGACTTGGTCCCCACAGCATAAATGAACTTAGCCAACCCAGAAGCAACAGAATTTGAGTGAGTGGTTGGAGTCCAATTTTGAGCACAGATCCTATTCAAAGCAGCATACATAGGAGACAGTTGAGCAGACGACAAATGCTTTGGCCAATGCTTAATCTTGTTATCAGTGATTGCCTTGCAGATGGTGTCCTCAGTGACCTCCAGCTCAGGAGTCTCCTCAACAGATCTCTCAAGGTATGTGTTGACCACCATAGGAGAGAAGTTGACACACTTACCTCGAACAAAAACCTTCCTATACTCAGGGTTTCTTGTGTCATCACACTCATCAGAAACATTTACCAGAAATTCCCTGACCAGCTTATCATAACATGGACCCAGATTTCTCACAGTCTTCATTAGACCAGCAAATTCCAACACATCAACCAGCTTTTTACACTTGAATACTTCTTCCTTCAGATTTCTTTCAAGACCAAGTCTTCTGTGGTATATAAACTTCCACCTAGAAGAACCATTTTCCAAATGAAAAGAAACATTATCAAGAGGGGCTGGAGGGATAGTTAGAGGTATCTTCATACCCTTCATTGTTTTTCTGGAAGCCCCACCAGATGTGGCAGCTTCAAGCTCAGCAACTTCAAACTCAGAATCACTAGAGGGAGGGTCTTTTCTTTTGAGACTCTTCTTCTTGGGATCACTTTGAGCCACCTTCTTGCTCCCAGCCTTGGGAGGACCATACATAGGCCTCCTCCCAGCATTAACAGTTTTCTTCTTACTTTCTTTTTGTCCTTCACTAACAATAGCAGCAGTTTTGTCAGATTTGCTCCTAGTCCTGCGAGCAACACCCATAGCACCAGTCTTTTCCTGAGGTCTTTCTTCAGGCACAGCTTCCTCAACAGCAATAGTGTCAGCATGGTCTAAAATAACAGTCTCAGCATTATCTACAACATCCTGAGTCTCAGTACCTTCATCTTCAGACTCTGAGGACTCATTCTCAGGGACACTCACAGAACCAGAAATGTTTGGAACCACCACATCAGGCTCCTCATGAGCTTGTGACAAAGATGCTTGAGCATCTGTCACAGCATCCTTTGTTGTGGCAGGGGGAATAGCAGGTGTCTCAGAAACATCCGGATTAACAACATTCTTTTCAACAGAAATAGCGGTAACATCTTGCTCAGTAGGGGAATTTGAAGAATCATCAACTAATTTGTCAGATACCTTAGGGTTATCAGGACCTAGGGTTTCAGATGTAGCTACAGTACTTTCAACAGCAATATTCTCAGATTCGTTGACAGAAGGTTCAGCATTTGGTTCAACAACAGTTGATATAAATGGATTGTCCTTAAGGTACAAATCATCCATGCTAAGCCCTATACGCTGAACAGCGGGAGTGGTAGATGTCTTACCTTTTGATTTCGACCTCGTGTTCACAGCAGTAGAGGAGGTAGCTTTGCTAGATTTTGCAGGAGTCTTCCTTCGTGATGCAGACGACCTAGTACGTCGCTTCTTAGTAGGAGAGCTGAGAATAGTAGTGAGAGGTAGTGCGTCGGTGATGACCGCTTCAGGAGTTTGATCTTGCATAGTTTGATGAGGGGTAGAATCAGCCATGGTGATGATTTTGTGTTTGAAGGTATGAAGAGAGGACGATTTTTGAATGATGATGCGCGTGGTAAGAGAGGAGATGAGAGGTTTTGAGAAGTTAAGACACAGACAACAATGATAGCGTGTGAGCGGTCTAAAAAAGGGAAGTTCAAAATAACCTCCTTGAGTGACGTGCATCAAGCAGTTGAGGAGGGAGAAAATTTCAGCTGCACGCCTCTCGCACATTAATTGCTACAATTCCTCAAATAAACATATCCCTAACTTCCGTCTTAATTTTTCAAATTGATTAGCATCAAGAGCTTTGGTAAAAATATCTGCTAATTGCTCTTCAGTTGCAACATGTTCAAGAGTAACAATTTTTTCTTCAACCAGATCCCTAATAAAATGATGTCTAATGTCAATGTGTTTAGTCCTGCTATGTTGTATAGGATTTTTGGAGATATTAATTGCACTCAGATTGTCACAATATAATGTCATAGCATCTGTCTTGACATTGTATTCACTCAGCATCTGTCTCATCCACAACAATTGAGAACAACTACTACCAGCTGCTATGTACTCAGCTTCAGCTGTAGACAAGGAAACGCAATTTTGCTTCTCACTGAACCAGGATATAAGATTGTTACCCAGAAAGAAGCATCCACCAGAAGTACTCTTTCTATCATCTGCACTTCCAGCCCAGTCAGCATCACAATATCCAAACAACGCAGTGCTTTCCCCATGAGAATACAACATACCATAGTCACTGGTACCATTCACATACTTCAGAATTCTCTTTACCTGAGTCAGATGGCTTATTTTTGGTTCAGCTTGGTACCTGGCACACACTCCAACTGCAAATGTGATATCTGGCCTACTTGCTGTAAGATATAGAAGACTCCCTATCATACTCCTATACATGCTTTGGTCAACATCCACACCTTTCTCATCCTTTGATAATTTTACATGTGTGGGAGCAGGGGTTCTTTTATGAGCAGCATTTTCCATCCCAAATTTCTTGACTATATTTTTAGCATACTTACTTTGAGAGATAAATATAGTATCTTCCATTTGTTTCACTTGAAGACCAAGAAAGAACTTTAGCTCACCTACAAGACTCATCTCAAATTCAGATTGCATTTGCTGAACAAAATGCTCTATCATCTGGTCAGACATTCCTCCAAAGACTATGTCATCTACATATATTTGAGCAATCATCAGCAGTCCATTTTCATCTTTCACAAACAAGGTTTTATCATTTCCTCCCTTCCTATAGCCATGGTTAATTAGAAACTCATCAAGTCTCTCATACCAAGCTCTAGGGGCTTGCTTCAGGCCATATAGAGCTTTCTTCAATTTGTAAACATGGTTTGGAAAACTTGGATCAATGAAGCCTTTAGGCTGTTCCACATAGACCTCTTCATTTAAGTACCCATTGAGAGAGGCACTCTTGACATCCATCTGATACAGCTTGAATTTTAGTATGCATGCAATCCCAAGTAACAATCTAATAGATTCCAACCTAGCTACAGGAGCAAAAGTCTCATCAAAGTCTACACCTTCAATTTGAGAATATCCTTGTGCAACCAGTCTAGCTTTGTTTCTAGCGATAGTACCATTTTCATCAGACTTGTTTTTATAAACCCACTTGGTACCTATGACATTCACATTATCTGGTCTAGGGACTAAGTCCCACACATTACTTCTCTTGAACTGAGTCAATTCTTCTTGCATAGCATTTATCCAGAACTCATCAGTTAGAGCTTCCTTAACATTCTTTGGTTCAAGTTTAGATATAAAGCAAGAATTTGATACCTCATCATAGTTCCTTCTAGTTGTGATCCCTTGGCTAGGATCGCCAATGACTTGATCTATGGGATGGTTTTTCTGAACTCTGATAGATGGTCCTTTGTTGGGAGCAGTCTTCTCTGGATCAGTTACTTCAGAATCTTGCTTACCACTTGCTTCATCTACTTTCTTCTCTTCCTGTAGGTCAGATGCTGAGGCAAATGTAGCATCATCTGGCACAACATTATTTCCTTCATCATCTACAACAACATTTATAGATTCCATCACTGTCTTGGTTCTGGAGTTGTATACTCTATAGGCTCTTTCAGTGGTAGCTTTCTTCATGCTTCTGAGATTCAGATGTCCAAGCTTTTGGTGCCATAGCTTAACTTCATCTTCTTTGGTTATTAGACAAGTTGATAACTTTGCTTTATCTTGAGAGACCCACAAGTAGCAATTGTCCTTTGATCTAACACCTTTCATCAGGATGTCCCCTTCACTGTTAGCAACTAAGCATTCACTCTTTGTAAAGTTGACCTTCATTCCTTGATCGCACAGTTGACTAATACTAATTAAGTTAGCAGTTAATCCTTTCACAAGAAGCACCTTATCAAGTTTGGGTAGACCCTCTTCCACAAGATTTCCTACACCCTTTATTTCTCCTTTGGCTCCATCCCCAAAAGTCACAAAACTTGTAGCATAAGGCTTAACATCAGTTAAGTAATTTTTATCACCAGTCATATGTCTGGAACACCCACTGTCAAAGTACCAATCATTTCTGGATGACACTCTCAGAGATGTATGAGCAATTTGAGCAATCTCATCAGCTTCTGGTTCTATTTTTCTAGGATCCACAGTGTTGCTTGTGAAATTATCATTTTTTTGCTTCCACTGCTTCTTGGTGATCTTTACCTTGGGATCAGGTCTTGGTGAATAGGTCCTGTCTGGGTAACCATATAATTTGAAACAGAAAGGTCTGATATGTCCTTTTCTTCCACAGTGGTGACATACCCAACCATAATACCTTCCTTTTGATCTGAGCTTATATCCAGATGCCTGTTGTCTCACCTGATGCTGGGGCATCTGTCTTGTCATAGTATGATCACAAGTACTAACAGATGGCACAAACTGTCTCACTGGTAGTTGTTTCTGCTGAGGCAAGGATCTGTAATCAAACCCAATACCTTTAGAATCTCCAGGTTTCTGTCCTATTTCCAGAATTTCGTCTAAAGCATCAGTACCTTTGTTCATCATCCGCAGTTGCTTGTTCATATTGTCAATCTTGGAAGTAAGTAAGACAACCTCATCATTGAGATCTGAGTTTATCTTCAGAAGCTTGTCTTTATCAGCTTGCAAGAGAGCAATGATCCTCTTTTGTTTTTCTAAAGTTCTACAAACTTCCTCACTTTTGAGACATAGATCCTTGTAAGAATCATCCAATTCATCATATGTTACCTCTTCATCACTAGATTCATTGTCAGATGTGCACACTCCAGTCAAGACATTCACATGTTTTGCAGTTTCAGGTTCTTCTTCTGATTCATCCTCATCAGACCAAGACACAGTCATAACCTTCTTTTGTTTCTTCAGATAAGTTGCACACTCAGTTCTGATGTGACCAAATCCTTCGCATTCATGGCATTGCACCCCTTTGCTTTGATTGATTTTGTCATCAGTTCTAGGTTTCCTCTGATTGTTGACATTTTTATAGATGCTGCGACTGTTGTCCGGAGCATTTGTCCTAGGGCGTCTGTCCATACTCTTCACAACTTTATTAAATTGTTTGCCCAACAACACAATAGCTTCAGAGATGCTCTCATCAGTATCTAAATTACTCTCCACATCATCTTCATCAGTGTTGGAGATGAAAGCAATGTTCTTGTCTTTCTTTTCAGATCTTTCATTAGCCTTCAATTCAAAAGTTTGAAGAGATCCAATCAACTCATCAACTTTCATATTTCCAATATCTTGGGCCTCCTCAATAGCACATACTTTCATATCAAATTTCTTAGGCAAGGACCTGAGGATTTTGCTTACCAGTTTTTCATCAGACATCTTTTCCCCCAAGGATTCAAATGTGTTAGCATATTCTAGCACATTCATGTGAAAATCATGAACACTTTCTCCTTCCTTCATTCTCAAATTCTCAAACTGTGTTGTTAGCAGTTGTAGCCTTGACTTCTTAACCTTTTGAGTACCTTCATGAGCTGTTCTTAGGATATCCCAAGCTTCCTTAGCAATAGTACATTGTTTAATCAACCTGAACATGTTCTTGTCTACACCATTAAACAAAGCATTCAGGGCTTTAGAGTTTCCAATAGTTGCAGTGTCTTCTGCTGTAGACCACTCCTCTTCTGGTTTTAACTCATCAGTATCAACATTATTCGCATCTTTTATTTTAGGAGGGACCCATGCCTTGATCACAGCCTTCCAAGCTCTGCAGTCTAGAGATTTCAAGAATGTTGTCATGCGTGATTTCCAAATGTCATAGTTCGACCCATCCAACAGGGGTGGTCTGTTCACCAGTCCTCCTTCTTTATCCATTAAGCCAGAAAATTCTTTCCCTGGAGCTCACCCACACAAAACAGGGTGCCAGCTCTGATGCCAATTGAAATTCCTGACAACCTGACTGACAGATGCTGTGCACAATGTTGGCACAACTGTCCGAGCACCTGTCTACTCAGAACTACAATTAAAATAACGCAGCGTAACAAAGCACAAATTAAAAAGAACACAGCAGAAATATAAAGTACACAGTGAGTTTGTTAACCCAGTTCGGAGCAACTCTCCTACTCTGGGGGATACCAATCCAGGAATGATTCCACTATTATAGTTCTAGTGAAAAGACCAACGCAGACACACTACTTGACTTTACACCCAGACCCTACCAGTGGCAACTCTATCTAGGAACTCCTAGATATGAGACCCCGTCTCAATTCCTACCAACAGCACAAACAGTATAGTTATCAACTACACAAAACACACCAAGAGAAACACACTCTAATAACACATACTCACTCCGTACTTAAAAGCTTAGGAGCAGCTTACAATTACAACTCAAACAAACTCAGTCCTTAGCTTGAATCAGGGAGATACAAGCAAGGCTCACAATTAACAAAAGAAACCCTAAAAACCTTAAACACACGCTTTGCTAACACACACGGTTTTTTTGTTACACAACTAGGGTTTGTCTTCACAAATATATAGTACTGAGATAGCACGGGTTTGGGCTTCAAAATAGAGCGTGGACATTGTCCGGTCCAGTTGAAACAATCTTCTAGAAATAATAAAAAGCTTCCAAATATAGAACAATATCTTGTGGAACAAATAGCAAGGCAAAATAAACTTCAAGCAAATCTTCAATCAGATACACGCGCCTTGAACAGCAAGCTAGAGGAAAATAAATCTTCAGGCAAATCTTTGGAAGATTGCGTACACAAATATAAAGCGCTAGCTGGCGCGAAAATCACAAGTCACATAATGCTGTTCCATATGCTACAACATCTGTCCCAGCATCGGGCTAGTAGGTGTTTTTGCAAAATGTAGCCAATCTACAAAAAACCAACACATTGTCCACTTCGGTGACGTTGAGATCAAGATCTCTGAACTTTTCATACAAACCACAAGTATGCATCATCACTTCTGCTCTAACCAAGGTCTTCCTGCTCAAGGCGTCAGCAACTACATTCGCCTTTCCTGGATGGTACTTCAAGTATTCCATCCATCTCCGCTGCCTCATGTTCAATTCCCGTTGGTTAAACAAATACTTTAAGCTTTTATGGTCACTAAACAAGTCGAACTGCGCACCATATAAATGATGCCTCCACACTTTCAAAGCAAAAACAATAGCTGCTAACTCAAGGTCATGAATGGGGTAATTCTCCTCATGAGACTTAAGTTGTCGTGAAGCATAGGCTTTTACATTCCCTTCCTGCATGAGTACACTACCAAGTCCTTTGGAGGACGCATCACAGAAAATAACATATCTCTTGTCGGAATCCGGTATTGCTAAAACTGGGGCCATAGATAATTTCTTTCTCAAGGTTCTAAAGCTCTTCTCACACTCCTCGTCCCACACGAAGGGCACTTCCTTCCTGGTGAGACGTGACAAAGGCAAAGCAATTTGAGAAAACATCATAATAAATCTTCTGTAGTACCCGCTAAGTCCAAGAAACTTCTAACTTCAGCCACACTCTTAGGTCTGACCCAATTAAGGACGGCTTCGACTTTCGATGAATCTACTGACACTCCTCCTTTAAAGATGACATAACCCAAAAATTTAATTTCAGACAACCAGAATTCACACTTACTGAATTTGGCATACAACTGATTTTCTCTGAGAACGTTCAAAACAATCTCCAGATGATGGACATGTTCCTGAGGGTCCTTTGAATAAATCAAAATATCGTCAATAAAAATCACCACAACCTGATCCAGATATGGCTGGAAAATCCTGTTCATGTAGTCCATAAACACTGCTGGGGCATTAGTCACTCCAAATGGCATAACCAGGAATTCGTAATGTCTGTAACGTGTTCTGAACGCCGTCTTATACACATCTGATGATTTGATACGAATCTGGTGATATCCTGATCTAAGGTCAATCTTAGAAAATACTGTTGCTCCCTTACCCCGCCTCATGGGGCATTCTCACAAGAAGTGCCCAGGCTGCTTGCACCCGTAGCACACATTAGCACCCTCCAAGCATTTTCCCTTATACGCTTTTCCACATGTCTTACAAGTAGGATTAGACTGTGGAGGATTTGACCGTGGAGAGTATGATTGCTTTCCTCTTTGTGGGGAACCCTTTGGCTTCAACTTATCATGATACTTTTCTTGAAGTTTCCCCTTTCTCTTTTCATATGCCGCATATCTCTCTTTAGCGGTCTTAGCAAGACCCGCTTCAGCAATTAGACTGTCATGGACCAAGTCATCATAACTAGTGTTTCTCTGTAAACTCATTGCGGTGTCCATTTCACCTCTTAGTCCCCGCTTATATTGATTCATTTTCCAGTTTTCATTTCCTGCGTACTCGTTGTGAGTAGAATAATATGACAACTCCTCGAATTTCTTAGTGAAATCTGTAACAGACATGTTACCCTGTTTCAATTCGAGAAATTCCTGTTCCTTCTTCACCTTGTAAGATAAAGGCAAATATTTTTCTAACATCACTTCCTTGAAATTCACCCAATTAATCTCTACATCATTCGCCAACATTCTACGGTGAGCAGATTCCCACCAATCTTCTGATGCGCCTCTTAATTGACTCGTGGCATACACCACCTTATCAACTTCCGAACACTCAGCCATCCGGAAGACCTTTTCCATATGTTTCAGCCATCTCTTGGCTTCCTGGGAATCACCTTCTCCATTGAACTAAGGAGGGTTATTCCTATTGAATTCTCGAAAAACCGGATTACCAACCACGGGAGGTGGTGGAGGCTGCTGATAAACTCCATGTCTCTGCTGCATCATTTCCATCCATTGATGCTGAGACTGGGCCTGTTGTTGGGCTTGTTGTTGCATCATAAGCATCATCTGCTGATGTTGTAATGCGGTCTGAGCCTGTTGCTCCTGATATTGTTGTTGCAACGCTTGTTGCTGTTGCATCATCTGAGCCCAAAAATTCATATTAGGATCTCCACCTGCTTCCTCATTAGCTTGACTTGTTCTAGGCCTCCCTGGTCCTCTTCTTCTCCCAGACATCTTATCATAGCTGTCATATACAAGTCAAAGTGATCAGTTTAAAATAGATATAACATTTAGAATAATGTCCTAGATCCAAAAGGTCCATATACTTGGATTGTATTTTTAATGACCCAAGGCACGATCAGAATCGACCTGCTATGATACCAAATGTAACACCCATATAAAGATTGCCTAGGATCTTATACGAGTATTAAATTTGGTACTGGATGCATTAATTTACAATACAAAAGTTTGTCTGAATAATATACGTAACATAATGTATTAATACATCCATCTGATAATAGATAACATCTCTGGTATTATACATCATAATACAACATTGATAAGTGCCTAAAAGTTGTTATCTTTTGATACATTTTAAGGCACTTATGTTACTTGTTTTACAAGTTATCTTAGGATAAGAGCATATTTGTGGTTAAAATGCAATATTTGTGATCCTAAGTCTTACCCCATGTTATTATGCAGGAAATTCATGTTTGGACCTGATTGGAGCAAAGAAAATGAAGTTTTTCTTAAGCCATCGCTTGAAGCGCCAGAAGCCACGCTAGAAGCGAGGATAGGTAGGGATTTTCATGAGTTCATCGCTTGAAGCGCCAGAAGCCTCGCTAGAAGCGAGCCTAGGCAGGGAAAATTGAGAGTTCATCGCTTGAAGCGATGAACTCGACGCTAGAAGCGAGTCTAGGCAGGGAATTTTAAGGTTCCATCGCTAGTAGCGACAGACCTTGTCGCTACAGCGACCAAAGGGCGGTTTAATGCTAAAGGATGACGTGGAGCTCTCCCATTGGCCAGAAAGTTTTCCTCGCTACAGCGACAGGCTGGTCGCTTGTAGCGAGCGTGCAAATTCTCAGAATATAAAAGCATTTGAAGCTCATTTTTTCATATAGATAGTTGAATATCAGATTTTACAACTTCCAGAGCTTTAAATATTTGATTTCTAAGAGAGAGAATAGGCATAAAAGGAGGCAAATTTCAAATAGCAAAAGGATTTCAAGTGAAGATTACATTAAGAAGCTTTGAGAAATCAAGCCTTAACATATTCTTCATCTTCCTTTCTTGTTTTGCAATAGTTATCATGAGAATGATCAACTAATCTCCTTTGTTGGGATTAATAGGTAATCAATCACTCTATGTTGTAAACCTTTGATATTTTAAATATATGATTCTAGCATTTTTATATACCATTGAATTTGTTCTTGCTTTTCACTCTTATATTTGATTTAAATGATGTTGGAAAATACTTTTGAATCTAGGTTTAGAATGATATTCTATCAAGATAAGAAATCCTAGAAATGGGATTTGGTTTTGATAATTACATTAAGTATTGGATCGTTAAAGCTTTCGAATCGTTTAATAGATTGAGAAATCGTCGATTAAACGATACGATCGATCTCACGACGTCATTTGGACACGAATGACGTTGTCGAGTAATACGTGATAATGTCGTATATAAGGAAAAGCTAGAATCCGTATTTATGATCAATCGAATACAAACGACGTTTGATTGATGAACGTTAATCCTAACACCTTTTATGTCCTATTACTCTACGTTTTATTTATAACGTTTTTAATGTTGAGTAGTGTAGTAATGAAAAAAGTTAAACCCTAACTTAAGACGATAATCGACGTTGAACGGTTTATGATATCGCAATAATCCCTGAGGAACGATATAAAACTTATACTTACTTTTGTACATTAACAAAATGGCGCCGTTGCCGGGGATTAACGTTATGATATTATAATCATTGCAGCGATAATTATGGTTTTAAGCAATTTTGCACAAAATTCTTTTATGTATATAACTATTATTCCTTATCCATCTTGTTTGCTAATTCTTTTTGGTCAGATTGTTGAAACCGTATATGCGAGGTCAAATATCGGACGACCAACTGCTTTTTGATTCTGAGATAGAGAGAACAGCTCGAAGAAACAATAGTAAGAATCGGAAGAAGAAGCAGCAGGCAAAGAAAAAGCAACAAGAGGAAACTTCTGTTTCAAGTCCTTCATCTAGTCCAATTCCAAGCCAAGAGATACCAATGGCTGCTACAGGAGATCCTGGAGGTTCAGGCGGACGTGGGATGCCATGTCACAATAGCCCACACCGTTTGGCCCAATTGGGGAAAACGCCACGGACGACCAAGCAAACCGAGATGAAGACCGGGATCCTTCAAATACTTTATTCTAATCCTTTCTCAGGATTGGACCATGAGGATCCGTTCCAACATCTCACCAAATTTTATGAGATCGCCGGTACACTTGGAGAGACGTTGAACAATGAGGAGGCTATATTCATGAGGATGTTTCCTCATTCTTTGATTGGGAAGGCCAAGGAGTGGTATTTGGATCAGCCACCAACGGTGATGACAAATTGGAACACTCTTGAGGAGAAATTCCTTGAGAGATTTTTCCCTCAAAATCGTTTCATGGAGGCGAAGATAACTATTGCTGTATTCTCACAAGGTTCAAGTGAGACGTTATGTGAAGCATGGGAGCGTTTCAAGTCGATGCTTAGAAGATGCCCTAACCATGGATTCGATGATTTGACACAAATCCATCTTTTCTGGAACGGGATGCAACAACAATCCAAGTTATTGCTTGATGCTGCTGCTGGTGGTTCTTTAATGGCCAAGAGCGCCGATGATGCTGTTGCTATCATAGAGAGAATGGCATTGAATGATCACCAGGCTCACCATAACAGAAACCAAGGCCAAAGGAAAGCGGGAATCCTAGACTTGGGGACAAATGATGCAATCCTTGCTCAAAACAAGTTGCTAACGCAACAAGTGGAGGAGTTGACTAGAAAGATGGCCAACCTTCCTCAACAAATGAAGGATATTCAAAACGAACAAAGGAGACAACACCAAGTCGCATCATGCGAACTTTGTTCGGGAGATCACCCCACCGGATTTTGTCCGCCACCCACCGAAGAGGTAAGCTATGTTGGAAATCAACCAAGGCCACAACAGTTTCAAAACCAATACCAAGGTCATACAAACAACTTCCCAAGAGGGAACAATCCAAACTATGGCCAAGGTTGGAGGCAAGAAGCTGGGCAACAAAACCGACAACCTTACCAAAACTACAATCAATACCAACCTCCACAACAAAACCGACACCAAAACATCGACGAAACTCTTAACCAATTCATGAAAATGTCAATGGCTAACCAAAAGAACACTGGTGCCTCCATCAAAAACCTGGAAACACAAGTGGGCCAGTTGGCACAACAATTAGCTCAAGCAACCCAGCAAGGCGGAACCTTTACCGCCAACACACAAACCAACCCAAAAGATCATGCATCATCATCAAAATGGCAATTAAGTCATTTTGATGAAGAAGTCCTTGCATCAAGAGACAATGATAATTGCAAGGCGATTGCTACTCGGAGCGGGAAGGTAGTTGGAAGAGGTATAGGTGACAACATAAAGGTTGAGAGAAGAGTTGTTGAGAATGAGGAGAAGGATGATGATGAAGGAAATGAGGAGGAAACAGGAGGAGTAAATAGAGAGGATGAAGTCGAAAAAAATAAGGATGTAGTTGAAAATGAAAACATAGTGTGGAAGAAAGATGTGGTGAAGGAGAAGGGCAAGAATCAAGAAGTAGTGAAGAATGCGCCAACACCACATCTACCGTATCCAACTACTCCAGCAAGAAAAGAGAAAGAAAGGCAGTTTGCTAGGTTCCTTGACATATTCAAACGTTTGCAAATCAACATACCGTTCTCGGAAGCCCTAGAGCAAATGCCAACTTATGCCAAGTTTATGAAAGAGATTCTCTCCAAGAAGAGGAGGTATAATGAAGAAGAAACAATTCAGCTAGATGCTAATTGTAGTGCAATCATCCAGAGAACATTGCCAAGGAAGGAGAGAGATCCGGGTAAAGTTACACTACCGGTGTCTATTGGCAATGTTAATGTCGGCAAGGCACTTATTGATTTAGGTTCAAGTATCAACCTAATCCCACTATCCGTTG
Source organism: Medicago ruthenica (assembly GCA_018208015.1). Taxonomy (NCBI): domain Eukaryota; kingdom Viridiplantae; phylum Streptophyta; class Magnoliopsida; order Fabales; family Fabaceae; genus Medicago; species Medicago ruthenica. The sequence goes on along the minus strand of CM031371.1, from coordinate 27,449,981 downwards.
TCAAAAGGATTGGTGATTTGGTTGTGAAAAGAACTAACTTGACCTTGCAATTGGCCGACAAATCCTACACCCGTCCGTTGGGATAGCTGAAGACGTGTTGGTGAAAGTCGACAAGTTCTTGTTCCCCATCGACTTTGTAGTGATGAACATACCTGAAGATGATGATGTGCCGCTAATTCTTGGGAGAACGTTCATGCAAACGGCAAGGATGATGATTGATCTTGACGGAGGCTTAATGAAAGTCCGTGTGGACGATGAAGAAGTCAATTTCAACATCAATGAAGCGATGAAGTATCCTAGTGATAAAGGTGCCTGCTTCAAGATGGATGCAACGGAAGAATTGATTGTTGATACGAGAAACCAGCTGCATCACTTGACACATCTTGAAAGAGTATTGACAAACGCACTTAGTATCATAGGAGAAGAAGATGAGAAGGAGTTAGAAGAGTGTTTGAAGGAGCTCGATTCGTTGAAGGAAATTCCTCCTCACAAAGCCAAAATTGAGGAATTGACAAATGAAGCTAAAGTGGAGGAAGTGAAGCCGGAGATGAAGATCTTGCCCTCACATTTGAAGTATGTATTTCTTGATCAAGAGGGTACCAAACCGGTTATTATTAGTAGCTCCTTGTCAAACCATGAAGAAACAAAATTGGTAGAAGTTTTGAAGTCCAACAAGGAAGCAATAGGCTGGACACTATCCGACTTAAAAGGGATAAGTCCATCCTATTGCATGCATAAGATCATGATGGAGGAAGATTATAAGCCGGTAGCACAACCTCAAAGACGGCTAAACCCAAACATGAAGGAAGTAGTCCGGAAAGAAGTGGTTAAACTACTTGAAGCCGGCATGATATATCCAATCTCAGATAGCACTTGGGTTAGTCCGGTTCAAGTTGTCCCTAAGAAGGGAGGTATGACGGTAATCACGAATGAGAAGAATGAGCTCATACCGACAAGAACCGTCACCGGTTAATTGGAGGATGTGTATAGATTACCAGAGGCTTAACAAAGCTACAAGGAAGGATCATTTTCCTCTACCATTTATGGATCAAATGCTAGAGAGACTGTCAGGACAAGCTTTTTATTGTTTCCTTGACGGATATTCGGGTTACAATCAGATTTCGGTGAATCCAGACGATCACGAGAAGACCGCCTTTACTTGTCCTTTTGGAGTATTCGCATATCGACGCATGCCGTTTGGATTATGTAACGCTCCAGCAACATTTCAACGATGCATGCAAGCCATCTTTGCAAACTTGATAGAAAAGAGCATTGAAGTGTTTATGGACGACTTCTCAGTTTTCGGGTCATCATATGATTTATGCTTGAAGAATCTGGACACGGTTCTGAAACGGTGCAAGGAAACCAACTTGGTACTCAATTGGGAGAAGTGTCACTTCATGGTAACCGAGGGTATAGTCCTTGGTCACAAGATTTCCTCCAAGTAAAGTTTTAAATGACGCACAAGTCAATTATGCTACCACTGAAAAAGAATTACTTGCTATTGTGTTCGCATTGGAAAAATTTCGTTCGTATCTCATAGGTTCAAAGATTGTTATCTGGACTGACCATGCAGCTATCAAGTACTTAATCACCAAACCCGACTCAAAGCCGAGACTCATCCGTTGGATGTTGCTACTCCAAGAGTTTGATTTGGAGATTAAGGACAAAAAGGGGACTGAGAACCTAGTGGCTGATCATCTGTCAAGATTGGTGAACGATGAGATAACGAAGAATGAGAGGGACATTCTTGAAGAGTTCCCGGATGAAAAGTTGCTTATGGTGCAAGAAAGACCATGGTTTGCTGACATGGCCAATTACAAAGCAACGGGGTTCATACCGGAGGATTACACATGGCAAATGAAGAAGAGGTTGATGAGAGATGCAACTCAATTCATTTGGGATGACCCGTACCTCTTCAAGATTGGAGCAGACCACCTGTTAAGAAGATGTGTTGCAAGAGAAGAAGCCAAGGACATCATGTGGCATTGTCACAATTCGCCATATGGTGGGCATTATAGCGGTGAAAGAACTGGAGCAAAAGTTCTTCAAGCAGGCTTTTATTGGCCCACTTTGTTCAAAGACGCATACGAGCATGTGAAGGAATGCGAGAGTTGCCAGAAAACTGGAGGGATTTCAAAAAGGAATGAGATGCCTCTGCAAAGTATCCTTGAAGTCGAAGTCTTTGACTGTTGGGGGATAGACTTTGTGGGGCCGTTTCCATCCTCCATGTCTAATGAGTATATTTTGGTGGCTGTAGATTATGTGTCAAAGTGGGTAGAAGCAATAGCATCCCCAAAAGCCGATAGTAAGACGGTGGTCAAGTTTCTGAAAAGGAACATCTTTTCCCGATTTGGAACTCCAAGAGTGCTAATAAGTGATGGAGGTTCTCACTTCTGCAATCAACAATTGGCAAAAGCACTTGAGCATTATGGATTAAAACACAAGGTAGCTTCACCATACCATCCACAGACCAACGGTCAAGCCGAGGTGTCCAACCGTGAAATCAAAAGGATACTTGAGAAGACCGTGTCATCATCAAGGAAGGATGGGTCGATGAAACTGGACGAAGCATTGTGGGCCTATAGGACCGCATACAAAGCTCCTACGGGTTTCACACCATTCCAGTTGGTGTATGGGAAAGCATGCCACTTGCCGGTCGAGTTGGAGCACAAAGCGTTTTGGGCGCTAAAGTTTTTGAACTTTGATCAAGAGCAAGCGGGGGAGAAGAGAAAGCTTCAGATGAATGAACTAGAAGAAATGCGTGACCAAGCTTATCAGTCAAGCAAGCTCTATAAGGAAAAGGTAAAACGGTATCATGACAAGAAGATCATGAAGAGGGAATTCAGGCCCGGTCAAATGGTGTTGCTATTCAATGCAAGGCTAAGGCTATTTCCGGGTAAATTGAAGTCTAAATGGTCCGGTCCGTTCATGATCAAGGAGGTTAAACCTTATGGAGCTGTGGAGCTAGAAGATCCTATCACTAAGTCAACATGGACAGTGAATGGACAGAGGCTGAAGCCGTATTTTGGAGGTGAAGTTGTTCGGCACACGACGACGATTTCACTCATCAATTCGTGAGCAAAAGCGAATCAGGCGTCGATCTAATGACGTTAAACAAGAGCTTGTTGGGAGGCACCCCAATTTTGTAAGTATGTTGCATTTTTAGTTTTATTTTAGTTCTGTACAGCTTTTTATGCATGTAGGGATAGTGGCAAAAACTCAAAATTTTATTTTTCTGTTTTCTGTCATGGTCGCTACAGCGACAGATTCCATCGCTGTAGTGATGAACTTTACACTACGTCGCTGTAGCGACGTACGGTCGCTTGTAGCGATGCCTTTCTAACTTTGCGCTTGTAGCGCCAGTTAACGCTTGTAGCGATGGGCTTACAGCCTGTCGCTGTAGCGACAGGTCGCGCGCTTGTAGCGACCGTAGCAGAAAAACGGCTATTTACATTTCCCAGGCCACTATAACCTTTCCCCTACCCCCCAACCACCTAATTAAATGCACTATCCGTTTTTACTATCATTTTCGCATCACTTAGTACAAAAGTAACACACCATTCCATTTTTACTTTCCTTTCTGCATTTCACTTTACATTTCTGCAATTTTCTGCTATATTTTGAAATCAATCTCTGTACCTGTGCTTTCTTGCAAATATCTTCATCCAGGTATGTTTTTCGTAATAGTCTGTTGTTGTTGTAAGCTTTATACATGTTCAATTGTGCCAGCATGCGTTTTTAGAACTTAGGGTTTTAGGGTTTTCAATTTTTTAACTTAAGGTTATGCCTTTTTGCTATACCCATGATTATCTGTAGTTAAAGCTATAGAAAATGAACTAGAATCACTTAGCAAACTGTCCTCTCATCATCTTTGGCTAGCAAATCGTATTTTTGAAAAACCTTTTTGTACAAATTCAAAATAAATTTAGGGTTTTTGATGATGAGGGAGTTTTAGTGATTTTTATTCATTTGTATTAGCTTTAGGGTTATTTTCGCATGACACAAGTAGTTTAGAATCAAGAAAAATTTGATTTTTGAAAATGGGTCAACCCTCGCTACAGAGCGCTTGTAGCGCAGGCAACCAGCATTTTCTGGGTTCGCTCGCTACAAGCGACCAACCTGTCGCTGTAGCGACGAAACCCAGATTTGGTTTTATTTTTCTTTTGATCTAATACTAACTTGAATCCTACCTGTTTTTGTCTGTTTAATCTTATTATGTAGGAATGGCACCTAAATCATCATCGAAGAGATCACGGAATGTTGAGGGATCATCATCTAGACCACAACCAAACCCTCAACATGATGCAAACCGGTTCCTAAGCTTGCGTAACCAAGAGCGTTACGCAGAGCTCAAAACTAGGAGGATATGGTCCGAGAAACAGTTCCAGATTTCAGAGGAAGGAGACTATGGAGGGATTGCACACATGCTTAATGAGAGAAAATGGGGAATATTGTGCACTCCTCCACGGAAGATTAATTATGATATCGTGCGGGAGTTTTATGCAAACGCGATTCCAGCTGATCCCTCGGATGACTTCACCTGGACAACATTTGTCCGAGGGCGTACTATCATGTTTGATAGGAATGCAATCAGCGAATACTTAGGTAATCCCCTGGACCTAACGTTCCCGGATGACCTAATAGATTATAAGCGGTTGTGTGCCTATCATGAGCATCAAAGAGCGGGGAACTGGGATCATGATTTAATTGCACGGGAAATCTTCCAAGAGGGGAGAACTTATGATGTGAGCAAGGCTTCGGGTAAGCCTTTTAGAGCATTTAGGGACCACATGACCACACCAGCTCAGGTAATACTTACCCTTATCCTCTATAATATTAGGCCTAAGTCTCACACTTCATCTACTACACTGGATGTCACACCTTTACTCCACTATATCCTCAGCAACCGTCAGGTTGACGTTGCAAGGATTATAGCTAATGAGATGAGGGTTGTGGCAGAGAGTGGTATCCTGCCGCCAGGCAAACCTAAATGTCCATTGACCTTCCCTAGTTTGATAATGGGATTGTGTAGAAAGGCCAGGATACACATGCCTACCCAAGTGGATGAAGAGATAAAAAACCCTATTGATGACAGGTACATCAATAGGTATTGTTCCACCCCCTCTCCTACTGCTCCACCTTCTTCTGCTGCTGGACCTTCCACTTCAACTGGACCTTCTACAGTACCACCCCCAGCACCACAGGACCCTAGCCAACCTCAGGCCCCAACCTATCCACCATTGGATTTCTCTAGTTGGGACCCTTCTCTAGTTGGCTCATTCATCATGGCGCAAAATGCGTCTAATCATCGCGCTCTCACGATGATTCAGAGTCATTTGCACGAGAGCGGCTACAGTACTTGGACTCCAGCCTTTTTCCACGAGCATATTGCTTGGCCTGGGGACAGGCCTTTCTTTTCTGGAGGGGCAGGTGCAGATGCTGGTGATGATGATGCTGCAGATGATGGTGATGATGATGCTGGTGATGCTGATGATGACCATGGCGATGACTCCTCGGAGGCCACTCGGAGCATTGACCATGAGGCTGCAGACTTGATGGATTCAGACATAGACATGGATTCAGATTGAGATCTTGATGCAAGCTGCAGATTTTTGTTCTATCATTTCTTTCGTTTTATTTATTATGCTTTGTACTTTATAACATTGTTCATGCTATGTACTTTGTTTTAGTTATGCTTATGTACCATGGATGATGTTATTTTGGTTATTATGTTATTTATTTTGGTTATTATATGTTTAGTGTATATTATGCTTTATTTATGCTTTGTTATTTATTTTTGGTTAAAATTTTTTGAATTATCCCAACAATTTGGAAAGAAAGAGGACAAAGATTCAAAAGCTAAGTGCTTGTTTGAAAGCAAAGCATTGAGCTTAGAATCAGTTGAGTGATAATGATAGAATGAGTGATAAAAGCGCGCAGCTAAGGTACTCGTTTTCTTGTTTTTCTAGGTATATTCTTGAATGTGAATAAGTTCTTTACATACAAGTTTAATCTATTCAGTTTTACGCAAGCATATGTTTAGTTTTGAACCAATTTAGAACTAGCCAAAATGTGAGGAATCCTCAACCTTTGTATATATGCAGGAGACCAACATTTCATGTTTAACTCGATTAGTTTATGTTAAATCTATTGTTGTTTTAAATTGTATAAAAGCATTGAAATGATCAAGGCAATTTTTTGAATATGAGTGAAACACTTGACCAAATAAACCTACCCTGTGAGAAGTGAGTATCTGTTAACCCCTCTGAGCCTATTGAATCAGAATTGTTAACTGTGAACTGTAAATTTTAATAAGCTCAATTGCTTATTTAAATTGCCGGAGTTTGTAAAAAAATTCAGTTCATAGTTAACTCTTTATTGAATTCTGATATTTGCTTTCTTTTGAACCCTTATCCATCGTGTTTATTGACCTTTGCCAAAATGACAAAGGAACATTCGATTAGGGTGTCATTGAACTAAGTTGGGGAGAAAGGGAGGTTGTGCTTATGTCAAGTAGTGGTGAATGATGATAATTGATCTTGACAACAAGAAAAAGAGAAAGAAAAAGAAAAAGAAAAGAAAAAAAAAAGAAAGAAAAGCAAACCAAGAAAAAGAAAAGAGAAAAAATTAGAAAGGTTTGCAATAATTCAAAGAAAAAGTTGTCAAGATCAATCAAGAAAAGAAAAATATGTAATTCACCAAGAGTTGTATTGGAATAAGGAGGAAGTTTGTAAATAGATTGAATGTTCCTCTTGCTTGGCCATTTGAATTCAATATCCCACATATGACAATTCTTTTGTAACCTAGCCCAATTACAACCCTTAAAGACCTTATGATCAATGCCTTTTATGCTTTTAGAAATGATAATTAGATGGACACATAATTTGATTGGAATTTTATCATGTTTGTTGGATGAGTGTTCATACCCTCACAATAGATTTCAATGTGTTCATATACTTTATATAGAAGTGTGTTAGGTTTGGTTCAAATTTAAACATGTTGCTTGTTTAGGATTGTGTGATTTGATTCTTTGTGTTTAGAACTAGTTCACATTTATAGTATGTATCTCGTTTAATGAGAAACTGAACTCTAGCTTGCGCAGTCACATTTGAATCACTCATCTGATATTTATTTCTTCAAACTTTTGATTCCTTTGCTAGTTGCTCAATACTTTGGTTAAAAGCTATGAAAATTTCCTTTTGATTCTTTGGTTTGAGGACAAACCAAAATGTAAGTTGGGGAGAGTTTGATAAGTGCCTAAAAGTTGTTATCTTTTGATACATTTTAAGGCACTTATGTTACTTGTTTTACAAGTTATCTTAGGATAAGAGCATATTTGTGGTTAAAATGCAATATTTGTGATCCTAAGTCTTACCCCATGTTATTATGCAGGAAATTCATGTTTGGACCTGATTGGAGCAAAGAAAATGAAGTTTTTCTTAAGCCATCGCTTGAAGCGCCAGAAGCCACGCTAGAAGCGAGGATAGGCAGGGATTTTCATGAGTTCATCGCTTGAAGCGCCAGAAGCCTCGCTAGAAGCGAGCCTAGGCAGGGAAAATTGAGAGTTCATCGCTTGAAGCGATGAACTCGACGCTAGAAGCGAGTCTAGGCAGGGAATTTTAAGGTTCCATCACTAGTAGCGACAGACCTTGTCGCTACAGCGACCAAAGGGCGGTTTAATGCTAAAGGATGACGTGGAGCTCTCCCATTGGCCAGAAAGTTTTCCTCGCTACAGCGACAGGCTGGTCGCTTGTAGCGAGCGTGCAAATTCTCAGAATATAAAAGCATTTGAAGCTCATTTTTTCATATAGATAGTTGAATATCAGATTTTACAACTTCCAGAGCTTTAAATATTTGATTTCTAAGAGAGAGAATAGGCATAAAAGGAGGCAAATTTCAAATAGCAAAAGGATTTCAAGTGAAGATTACATTAAGAAGCTTTGAGAAATCAAGCCTTAACATATTCTTCATCTTCCTTTCTTGTTTTGCAATAGTTATCATGAGAATGATCAACTAATCTCCTTTGTTGGGATTAATAGGTAATCAATCACTCTATGTTGTAAACCTTTGATATTTTAAATATATGATTCTAGCATTTTTATATACCATTGAATTTGTTCTTGCTTTTCACTCTTATATTTGATTTAAATGATGTTGGAAAATACTTTTGAATCTAGGTTTAGAATGATATTCTATCAAGATAAGAAATCCTAGAAATGGGATTTGGTTTTGATAATTACATTAAGTATTGGATCGTTAAAGCTTTCGAATCGTTTAATAGATTGAGAAATCGTCGATTAAACGATACGATCGATCTCACGACGTCATTTGGACACGAATGACGTTGTCGAGTAATACGTGATAATGTCGTATATAAGGAAAAGCTAGAATCCGTATTTATGATCAATCGAATACAAACGACGTTTGATTGATGAACGTTAATCCTAACACCTTTTATGTCCTATTACTCTACGTTTTATTTATAACGTTTTTAATGTTGAGTAGTGTAGTAATGAAAAAGGTTAAACCCTAACTTAAGACGATAATCGACGTTGAACGGTTTATGATATCGCAATAATCCCTGAGGAACGATATAAAACTTATACTTACTTTTGTACATTAACAAACATCTGAATACAAGATAACTGGAAACAAATCGAAAACCAGCATGATCAGTCCAAAGCTTTCTCCTTACCCTTGCTGCGTGCTACCTGTGAACCTGCATCAGAAGGAATGGGATGAGACATAATGTCTCAGTGAGCTCCACCCAACCTAATGTGGCAACCTCGGGGAACCTAGGGTCGCCATGCCTACTTTGGCAATCTTGGGGATTCCTATGATCGCCAAGTCTTAACCTTTCCCATAAAGGGATTAAACCTGCCTGAACCTAATAACTGTATAGTCATAAAAAAACTAGACTATAACCTGATAACTTTGGTGATCGAGGGGACACCTAAGATCACCACCTGATACCTTCCTGATAGGTATATGTACTGCATGATAACATAATAAAGTATAAACTGATACATATTATGTTAGATGTTAGCGTGTAACAAACATTATTATCTGAGTTCATTTTATGGAATGCCCCCGAGTGGAGTAACCCCGGAGCACATTCCCCTGATAACCGGTGAAAATTCCTATAATAGGCTAATCACCGGACTCCTCTTGCCTGTGTGTGTGGTTATCCTCACGGAAAGTTCCTGCCCGTTTCGGGTGAATCCGAAACCCCCTGTGCTCTAACTAGCGAGAATACATAAGACACACTATAAACTTATGCGTGGTTATCCTCGCGGAAAGTTCCTGCCCGAACCAGTAATACTGGAACCCCCTGCGCTCTCTAACTGCGAGAACACAGAAGACACATAGTTTATCCTGATAATAAATTATTCCTTATATATAAGTATATACTTGTCCTGATAAATTCCTTGTATCATAACTTGGGTACATCCTATCCTGAACTGATATGTGTACCCTCAGTGTCACTCTGACGTGAACAGCTGAGGCACGCCCTGATGTGCATATAAATGCACCTCCTAGTTAAGGGTATCCTGAAAAACTAACCCTTAACTAACCTGAAATCCTATGGATATAAAATACTCATCTCTCTGTATGATATCTATCCTCATCCTATATTAATCCTTGAAGGTTCACAAGTATCTTTACCCCAAAGCATATCAAAGATCATTGGCATGGTACAGTTGTTTGAAAATAAAATGCCATTCTGGGCAACTTCGCTCTGCGAAATCCTGCGTCTGAACCTTCAGAACCTGGTAATCCTGAGTCTGAAGCTTCGCAGAGCGTCTGAAAGCTTCGCTCTGCGAACTCAGCTTCTGATTACTTTGCAGAGCGAGATCTAGGCGATGGCTAGGCGATGATAGGCAGTAGCAAAACTCTGTTACTTCGCTTTGCGACCCTGGGCGTCGCTCTGCGACTGTAGCAGAACACAGAATTTCTGAAAACATGTTTTAATCTTAAAAACTTGATACCCAACTGGCCAGTGATCTTTGAAAACATGTCAGAGACTCATTTTTAAACTCTAAAACGTACTGTAATCAAGGATTAAATAAGATCAAGCATAGAATCAAAAATAGGGAAAACTAACTTTTTTCCTAATAACTTAGAAATTCAGTTATAATCCTCACACAATATAACCCACAAGGGATACTGCTACTCTAAGGAACTCACATAGAATTATGCTGATCTTTGACAGCTTCGTTTACCAAGAACCCTAGCTTGGCTTTTTCCTTAAGCTTCCTTAAGCTTCCACATCAACTTTCCCAAGACTTGCTTGCTAACAGTTCCAGAATTCAGGGAATAAAAACTGGTGGATCAAGCTGCTGATGCTGTTGACCGAGTTCTAGAGAGAGGGAGAGAGAAAATCTGATTGTTTTAGTGAGAGAAAGGAATGGCATAATGAACAATTATTCATACTTATCTCTATAAATACCCATTCCTCTCATATTTACAACTTTGTCACTACTCTCTCTTAATTCCTCTAATAACGATAAAAGTTACATCTGAGCGGAATATTACAATATTGTTGACATGTTTTTATGAAAAACATACCATTAAGAAAGGATTGACACTCTTATAGCAATATTTCTTGGAAACAAGTTACTGGAAAAAGTTTGAAATGTTATTATAAAAAAATTGTCTGTAATTATTATAAAAATGTTATTAAAATGTGAGTTTTATTTATCTTAATTGAATGGCTACAAGGGTACCAAGTGTGAGGATATGAGTTGAATTAAGTGGCTCACAGTGTTTTTCATGCGTTCTCTGCTGCTAACAATAGGATTTTCATGGGCCTGCAAGTTGGGCACTGTAGGATTTGAGTTTTCCATTGTTAATAAAGGGAATTAGAAAGAAAATAAATGAAATGAATATGGGTAGAAAAATGAGAAGATATAAGATGTTATATAGAGGAGAAAATACGGTAGATAAAGACAAACGACAGGCTGAGAAAAACGGAGACATGGAGGAAAAAAATTCACCCCACCACTGCTTTTAATCTTATAGTGTGAATGAATGAGTGTAAACTAAGATTTCATTTGTCTCTTAGCAGGGGAGTTTGAATCGAGGGAATGGAAAAAAAGTAAATGAAATGAATTATGGGTAGAAAAATGTGAAGATATGAGATGTTATATAGAGGAGAAAATATGGTAGATGAAGACAACCGATGAGTTGAGAAAAACGGAGAGACATGGAGGAAAATAAATTCATCACGTCACTGCTTTTAATTCTATAATGTGAGTGAATGAGTGTAAACTAAGATTTCATAGCAGGGGAGTTTGAAATAGGTGAAACTAAGATTTTTTTAGTTTGGAAATCGAGGAGGGGTGAAATGAGAAATAAAATGAAAGAAGAAAAAATATGGTGATGATGTTGGTAGTATTAGTGATGCGCAATCTGGACAACAATAATAACAATCAAAACATTAATAACAATACACAGGATCAGGGCAATAACAACAACAACAACAATCAAAACAACAACTAAGATCATGGCGACGTCAACGTCTAAAGAGGAAGTTATCTTTTTCATTTGTTTTATTATCTTATTTGTGATGCTTAACTAGCAGTAGTATTCATGTTATCCTATTTCCCATTGTTTTTCTAGGTTGTTCTTTTGGTGTTTCTATGCTCTTTATGTCTCTCTATGTTTCAAGGATTACAAGTTCATTCCTTTCACTTGTTTTTTTTTTCTAGGTTGCTATTTATAAAGTGTTTCTATCTTCCTTGTGTTTCTCTGTATTTCAAGGGATACAAATCCATTCATTTTACTTGTCTTTTTTAGGTTGTTTGTTTAGAAAGAGTTTATAGGTTTAGATCTTCTCTATCTTATGGTTTTTAACTATGATGTATTTCAAAGGCTACAAGTCCACTCGAGTAATCCATTCTCTTTTGTTTGTAAAAAAATTAATTTTTGGATGAAACCAACAATTTTTTAATAAAATATTTCATTATAAATAAAAATAGTTTTTAATGAACATTATCTGCGTTCATATAACAAATTGTTGACATTTTTATGGAAAAACATGACACTTAAGAAATGTTGATATTGACACACTTATAACAAGATATCTTGGAAATAAGTTATTGAAAGAAAGTTATAAATGTTTTTTTAACCAATAGTTATAAATGTTATTATTGTTCTTTCAAAAAAAATGTTAGTATAAAGAAGTTTGTCCAATTTAATAAAATTAAATATAATGTAATTTTTTTTTTGGAGAGATAAATATAATGTACTCACCAGTGGAAAATATACATTTTACAACATGGTCAAAAAAGTTTTCACAACAGTTGAAATAATACCTGATGTAATAGTTAACACGGTGGCATTTTTGAAATTACTAACAACGTTTTCACATCAGTCGAAAGGAATAACTGATGGGAAAAGTAAATGATAAAAAGTTTTCACAACAGTTGATATCATACCTGTAGGGAAAGATACACGCGGTGGCAGTTTTGTAATACTGAGAAACTACATTTTACATCAGGTCCTTATGACCTGTAGGGAAAAACACCTCTCTCGTAAAACAAAGTTCCTAGATCTGGTTTTTCCTCTAACCTCAGACTCACCCTCTCACACTCACGGCCTCTCACACTCTCACCTTCACACTCGCCGTCGTTTACCTTCTTCCATAGATCGATTCCCCTATCAAGTTCAGACCCTCTCAGCTTCACTCACTGTCGTTTAGCCTCTCACACTCACCGTCGAACAAACTGTTTTCCATCTTTCACGAACAACCCATATCTGTTTTACTTCTTCTAAGAACTGTTGTCGTCGTTCTCGCCATCAACATAAGTAAAATCGTCGCCATCTTCGTTATCAATCGGTAAGATTTATCAGATTTTTCTCTTTTAGTTAGATTTTGATTTTAGTTAGGTTTTGATTCAGCAACAGAAGGAAAAATGGTACCCATGTGTTATGCTTTTCTAGGTTTTGATTTTTTTCCCTGAATATAGGATTTGATTTTTCTAGGTTTTGTATTTGTTAGCTTCACTGTAAGAGTTAATTCTCTGCTTAGGTTTTAGCTTTCATTTTGTTGATTCATGTCATTTTTTGTACCCTATGACCCTGCTCAATGCTTTGTTAGACATTTGAGTTTTATGCCACTTTAAGTTATTAGATGATTATATTTGATTATGTCTTTTTCCTTCATTACTGCCCCTTCTATGTCAATCTGTGAATGATTGTGGTTTGTAAGTTGATTATGGTCCTCATATACCATTGGCAGACTTCTCGGCAAGTGATTTCATCAATCTTTGAATTTTAACTAACCTTGGTTGAATCTAATTTATGATTATGATTTGATTTATTTTTGTTTGAATTTGAAGTTAATCATAACAACAATGGAATTTGGTTAAACAAGAAAATTATTTTAAAGATACAAAAATTACTCAATACTTTTTTACTAAAATGATGATGATGTTGTTAGTAATGTTGAGGCAGGTACTTGTCAACATGGTTCCTAATGGATGTGGCATCAACTATACCATTTGAAGCAATAGGCTACTTTTTAACTGGCAAACACAAATTGGGTCTGCCTTACTACCTCTTAGGAATGCTCAGATTTTGGAGAATTAGACGTGTCAACCAATTCTTCACAAGGTTCTTAATCTTTCTTTTTCTAATTAATGATCTACTTTACCATATGAATGTGTGTGTGTTAGAATTGATCTAGCTGCATTGATTTATTTTCCGTGCCAGGCTTGAGAAAGACATCAGGTTCAGCTATTTCTGGGTTAAATGTGCCAGGCTTCTTTCTGTATGTCACATTTCATTTCATTCTAATTTCAAAAACATGTATATATGTTTCATAAGATAATAACGGTTATAAACTAGTTGATAGCTGATAATGAAATAAGTTACCAGATTGAATTTAAAGAATGTATTTGGTAAAGTTAACAATCGATAAATATAAAATTATATTTTAAATTTTTCCAATTCAGATAATGAACATAAAAATGATACACTATACACTCAAATGCTACTTGAAGTAGCATATAAAAAAAAATATGGAGAATGATGTTACCAATAGAGCTATATGTTTAACTATCTCATAAAATTGTTCCTTTCAAAATTTTGTCAATAGAGCTATATGTCCAAATTGAAACAATTATGTATCATTATGTTGAAAATTATGGTGCAGGTAACACTTTTTTCAGTTCATTGTGTTGGGTGCCTCTATTGCATGCTAGCTGATATGTACCCTCATGAAGGAAAGACATGGATTGGAGCAGTGATTCCAAACTTCAGAGAGACAAGCCCTCGGATTAGATATATTTCAGCAATTTATTGGTCCATCACTACCATGACAACTGTTGGTTATGGTAATCTTCATGCTGTCAACACCATGGAAATGATTTTCATTATTTTCTACATGCTCTTCAACCTTGGCCTAACTGCTTACTTGATTGGTAACATGACGAATCTTGTTGTTGAAGGAACTCGCCACACCATGGAATTTGTAAGTATTCCATTGTTGTTATGATTAACTTCAAATTGTTGTTATGAATCTAATTCCATAGCTGAATTTGATTGAATTTTCGTGTTTTGATTAACTTCAAATTTTTAAGACTATGTTTTGTTTTCATTTGCCAAGAGAAAATAATATTATCTTTCAATTTCATCTGGTTGCGTACAGAATTTATAGCTTTGTGACTTCTATGCTAATAATCTTTCTTAGTAGTGATTTAGCTGATAACATGGCAGTGGAAAGGTCTGGAATTTCCGAAGATGTTACAGAAGAGAGTTTTGTGTTCCTTCTTGATATAAGGTTTTTTTCTACAGTGCTAATGTAAATCCTAACTGCTTCTATTTTACTTATTCTCTCACTATTCTTAACCAAAATGTTGCCTTCTTGGGTTACCGGTTTGAAGAATTTAGTACCGGTTAGCTTGACTTGAAGCCTGCACCATATGTCTAAATCTACATTTTGTTGGTGGTGGGCTGGCAGGCATAACTGCTGCTACGTCTACTTATCCCTTGGATCTTGTAAGAACGCGGCTTGCTGTGCAGGTAAGATTTAAATATCAAATGCTTTTTAGACACGTCATGTGCATCGTCTTAATTTGGATCTTGGAACCTTGTAATAATTGGACTCTGACTTTCACTTTGTCTTATTTTGAAACTGTTCATACACAGCTAGTTATTAAATATTCTTGCATTTGTCTTTTTCTTCGTAACAATTAGAATTGTTAAAATTTTGCAGACGAAATTTACATACTATAGAGGTATTGGACATGCTTTACAAACAATTGTCAAGGAAGAGGGATTACTCGGCCTTTATAAGGGACTTGGAACTACCCTCTTGGTATGTTATTTTCAATTTACCATTACTCAAAGTGTATATTCCTTTCTTGTGGACTTAGCCACTTACTGGTGCTAATGCAGACTGTCGGGCCAAATATAGCAATCAGCTTCTCCGTATATGAAAGCTTGAGATCGTTTTGGATGTCAAACAGGTATTAATTCTTAAGTAATTCAGCATTTTAATGTAACCACTGATTTTCCTCTAATTCATGTATATTCATAACTACAACTATATTAATTTTGATTGTTTCTACTCACCAGATCCGATGATTCAACTGTTGTTGTTAGTCTGGCTTGTGGCAGTCTTTCAGGCATTGCATCATCAACAGGTTAGTTATCAGAAGGCAAAATTTTAACTTGCACTTTTTAATTTCTTTTTCTCATAATTATTCTTGATTATTTGAACTGTTGAGGTTACTTCCCCGATACATATTCCTGATAATTTTCCTTTTGATGTTTCTTGCAATTGTGGTTTGCATATTCTTTTGGTACTTACCTTTTTCCTACATCTCTTTTTTTCACTTTTTTTCACTGTAATAAGTGTGGTAAGTGATATCACTTTTTTTCCTATGTTTTTTGCTTAGTTCTTTAAGTAGCAATGCCATAATTATGAAATGTAGTACTTATTTGACATCCATGGTTTTTTTTGCATAGGTTGTTGCTACTCAACTCTGCTGAAAAACAGTCACCCATGTGTGGAAGGAGCAATGCATCATGATTGCCCTGTTTGTTTTGAGGTAACATTTACAACTTCATGGTTTAGAACCAATTAAATAAACTTCGAATAAGTACTTACAAGAAAAGACTTATTCAAAGAATCCTGTAATAGGTATGAATTTTGTTAACTTTCTTCTGCTTGTAAGGATTATTATATCAGTCAGTGAAGAGTTGTAAATATTTTAATTAGAGTTAATTTAAATTGGATCTCAAATATTATTATAACTGCTTTTTAAATTGCTGGAATCTGATTCATATGGTGACAACATTGATGAATGCAGTATTTGTTTGAATCAAGAAATGATGTCATTGTTATGCCGTGCGGACATATAATCCATAAAAGCTGTTTGAATGAAATGAGAGAACATTACCAGTGAGTGCTCACAGAGCTCTAAGTCTACTTTTTTCGTTATCTCTTTCTGAATATTGTCTTTATTCTTGTATTTGATTGTATATCAGGTTCACATGCCCCCTCTGTTCAAAGTCGGTCTGTGATATGTCGAAGGTTTGGGAGAAATTGGACATGGAGATTGCTGTTACGCCAATGCCTGAGCCATATCAAAACAAAATGGTCAGTTTTTTTCCCTATCTGATGGTTGTTTATACTACGCGTATGCTTTACGGGTATCTGCACAAAATAAGTAGTTGTTATATGTTTAATGTTGCCTGTACGCATATGAATTTGGTCTGTTGGTTTCTTAATTTTTGGCAAATTAAAAGGACTCTACATGTTATTCATACTGAGTGTATTATATAATACATGTTTGTACCAAGGATGTCTTATTGATGCTATGGAGGTATATATCGTGATTGATGAAATATTGGTTACTAGAGTCTGATTTAGCCTTCTCCTCCTTCAAAATGCACCTAGAAGCACGGTTTATTTTATTGGCATCTTAAATCCAAGGACACTAATACCGTTATCCTTAACATGCAGGTTTGGATCCTGTGCAATGATTGTGGAAAAACCTCTAATGTCCGGTTCCATTTTGTAGCGCAAAAATGCCTCAACTGCAATTCCTACAACACACGACAGACAAGAGGCTGAACACATGACACTAATTATGTATTGGTTCAACGAAATGGAAGTTTCCATTTCATCTCATTTTATTTGTCGTGAAGGCAGTGGTACGTGATGCTGTTCTCTCTTGGCTACAAAGATGATGTACACTTGGAATTTCAACGCGCTTAGACACATTGGAAAAATGATTGTTCAGTTTGATTTTAGGTTGGGGAGGAAGAGTTGGTTCAGCTGCAGTAATCTGTCGTTTGATGGATTCAGGTTGGACTTGGGTTAGGGCGAGTAGTTGAAATTTCGTAGCTTTCATTCATGTATTAACGTGAAATATTTTTAATTATTTGAACTATATGCAATTATTGAGTATCTTTGCACTTTTGAACTATATGCAAATTTGCAGTACTCTTGCACTTTCATTCATTTTCTTTTCTGTACTTATTGCTGCATATCCATTTCATGTTGACGCGTTAGCCTTTTCTTGCAAGTTTTTGCGCTTTGATTTATAATAATTTCTAGTTGTTATGTGAACAAATGTGAAAAAATATAGATTAAGCAACAGTGGATTTATTAAGCAATTTAAAAGAGTAAGTGTTAAGCTTATTTATTAAGCAATTTAAAAAAAAAAAGTATAGATTTCGCATCAGTCCTTAACTTATACCTGATGTGAAAAACACATATTTTACATCAGCCCTTAACTTATACCTGATGTGAAAACCCCGTTGTGAAATTTTAAAGTGCATCTATTACAACAGTCGAAAATAGAACTGATGTAGAAAATAGGTTTTTTACATCAGTCCGTACCCGATGTAAAAAGTAGTGCACATACTACATCAAGCCACCTTACATCGGTTGGCAACTGATGTAAAAAGTCATTTTCGACTGATGTAAAAAGTCATTTCTGTAGTAGTGACTTTGTCAATACAACAATTTAACCAAATTATATATAATTAATTTTTTTTATTTAGGTTACGGTTTTAGGTTTGTGTGTTAATCAAGTTAGCATAAAATGTTCATTAAACATTTTTATAAAATCATGATAGAAATTTAATATTGATAATTTAAATTAATTCTTACTGGAATGTTAGTTTATTATCTTTATTTTTTGCTACATATTTATATATTCATCCATATCAAAAAGAAATTGAGTCATTAGTGCAACTTCCCCTTGGTTTTAGTTTCCATATACATACATAAAAAATAAAAAACTAATATTATTTTTTTAACCTAAAAAATATAGCAGCCAACATTCATATTTGATTTAAAAAATAATTTTTTTTTCTAAGAATCACTTGAGCTTATTGTTGTACCAAGTCATGCTCTCTATGTCGTAATCGTTCATATCTCTCCTTATTTTAGCATTTGCAATGCCATTAGTACCAAAGTTATACCGAATCTTCCATTTGGAAGATCATCTCTTTTATCCTCTTCAACTTCTCCACATTTTTTTACTTCCTCTTCTTCAATTTCTTCTTCTCAACATTCTTCACCTCCACAGCCGTAAATGACAATTATGTGGGTTTTTGTTGAGGGTTTATGGTGATGGACGACATCAATTGTAGCCATTGTAGGTCCTTTCTTTAGCATTTTTAAATAGGAAATTTATTTTTTAAATATGTTTTATGGTTCTTCCGAGTTGGAAGATCCCTTATTTGTTGTTTTGCATGACGCAATTTAATCAGGTAGGTTTTTGGACCCTTGCTCCTTTTCATACCTTTCGAGTATTCTCTCGCGTTACTGCATTGAGAGCTTCATCGGACACAAACAATGGTAAATAACCATTGAAACTCACACACAAGTGGAAGGACCGGGGTTTGAACCCCAGTTACGGTGTTCGGCCTACCAATTTTGAGATTTTCACTAGTTGAGTTAGGGCTGATGGACAACTAACATTTTTTTCAATGGAACATTTTATTCTAAATAAAAACACTTTTTTAATGAACATTAATTCTATGCAAATAATAAACCGTTGAGAATTTTTATGAAAAATATGCTACATACAAAAGGATGATGTGGACACTCGTATAACAAAGTATATTGAAAATAGACTAATGGAAAAAAGCTTTGAAATGTTATTTCAAACATATTAGTTAATTTTTCGATCTAACAAACAATTTTTTAATGAAAATTAGTTGTATTGAAATAATAAATTTTGACCTTTTTTTAGGCAAAACATGTCACTTAAGAAACGATGATGTTGACACTCTTATAAGAAAATATCTTAGAGCAAGTAATCATGGGCTTATCATTAGTTGTAAGCATTTAAATGTAGGAAAATTGTTGTCTACACTTAAAGGATAGCTAAAACACACCAGGAATTGACCGTTTTACCCCGGCGGCAGTTAAGTGCCGCCGGCTCATTCCATCGGCACTTAGATGTCGTCGGTTTTTTGAATTCATCGGCAGTTAACTGTCGTTCTGCTCGTTGATATGATTGTTTACAACAACCTACTCCTACACTATTCCATCATCACCTTTTTCAACTCCCTCTTCAATCTAAACCCCCAAATCCAATTTTTTTTCTACCCAAATTTTGTCCAAAATCATTGAAGAAGCAATCCTAGAAGGTTTCAACACACTTTTGACGTCAAGAAACAGGTAATGTATCATTTAATCCGTTTTTTTGCTGATTTTTCTATCATTTTCGTAAAAATGATGACATGAGGGGAGCGGCACTTAATTGTCGTTGTATGGGGCCATCGGTAGCTAACTTCCGATGGGAAACTTCAAAAAATAGGCTTAGTGCCTGATTTTTTGAAATTTTTTTATTTTTTTATTTTCTAGGTTTAATTAATTTTGATATTGATGTTATTGCAATTGTAAGTTATTTATTCATAGTTATTTTTTGTTTATTCATAGTTATGGATGAAAATGCGGATGATGATCCAGTCGAAACAAAACCTATTTTTGTCGATAAATTCGGAAATATCATACCGCCTAAGGTTGAAGCCAAACCAAATATTGATGAAGCTTCTGTCCATGTTGAAGCTTCATTATATGTTGACTCTGGTGTCTTCCCTCTTGAGGCCAACGAAGTTGACACGGCTCATTTTTTTCAAGCGAAGTTAAATGGAAAGATAGAGATGACTTGCTTAATTGGGTACGTCGTCAAGCAAATAAGGTGGGATTTACAATTGTTATACGTAGCTCCAATTTGATTAATCCAATGTTGCAACTAATTTCTGAAAGGAGTGGCGACCACAAAGTGCCGAAAAAAAGATTGAAGCATGAGGCATCAACTTGGGAATTTGAGTATTTGGATCAACAAGCTAGGTTCCGAGACCTCATGAACATTGAAAAAAGAGAGAATCCGCTCCCGCCAAAAAAGGAGTCAAACCAAGCTAATCCAATTTTGTGTGACACTCCTGAAAATGCAAAGCAAGAATTTCAAGTTGTTACGGAAGATGAAGATGGTTCAAATTGACTTGATGTGATATGAGTGATTTTTTATTTTTGTCGGTGTTCATCCTTTTTTGGTCGATATTACACCGACATATTTTTTGTGGTCGATATTGTAACATCAATTTTTTGTTGCCAATATATGACTAACATATTAATATATATATATATATATATATATATATATATATATATATATATATATATATATATATGACTTTTATGTGGTAGAATATGCACCTACTTTGTTATTGGTGATAATGTTTCCGCAATTGATATATATATATATATTGGTTATTACGTTGCATTTAATTTTATTTTGATGTTTGATATTTCATAAACTTTTGTGAAGTTAAAAATGTTTGAGGTTGCACAAATTGAAGCTCATGTCCGGTACTCTGCTTTTAAAAAGACAATTAAGGTTTTTCTAACTCCGACCGACACTATGGATGAGTTGAAGGCACAACTTAACAATTATGTTCTCCATGTTGGTGAAAATCATCATACATGTCATGTATTTGCTCAGATGCTATGTTATGACCTGGGCGCAGATAAAGATGAAGACATGTGGAAAACGGTCTATTTTCCTCAGCTTATTCGTGACGATAGTGACGTTGGATTTATGTTTAGGCATATGGTTGAAAATAATTTATTATATCTTTGTGTTCGTTCCAACTGTATGTGCAACGAATGTCGGTAGAGATTTCATGTAATATTATGTAATGTGTTGTTGAATTTCAAACACTATTTATGTTTTTGTTGAATTTCAAACATTCGTGTAATTTTAACGAAATGTCGAATAGATTTTATTTTGGTCAATTGTGAAAGATTATGTATTGTTCTTGCTAGAGAAAATAGCAGGTTCTGTTCTGCATAATTTCCCGCAGCGGCAGTTAACTGCCAATGGAACCGGCGGCACTTAACTGCCGAAGGGGCAAAAACCGTAAAATCCTGGTGTGTTTTAGCCAATGTTAAAGTGTGAACAACAATTTTCTAAATGTAGTTATTGTCCTTTAACTTAATTTGGCACCTCAAATTGCATAATTTTTTTTCCTGGAATAATCGAAAGTTAAATAAAAATTGAATATTTTTTTTTTTCAAAAATTTAAAGTTGAATAGACTGTGTGTAATAATCGTTTAATATTTGGCTAATAAATATAATATTATTGAATGAGGCAAGGTAAATGGACATTAAAATAACTTATGGTTCATGTATTTAAGGATGCGATTAATGTAACTTAAATGACCGTTATTATTGTTTTTTTTAACATCTAAAAACATTTTAATTTTAAATCGAGTAATTTAAGTTAGGGTCTTGCTAGGGCACTTGTTAAGAAAACTAAAAGTAATAGTTTTGCATTGGAAATTACAACATTTTGACTTTTAGAAAGTTGAATTTAAACTTTTCACCATTTTTCAACAAATTATTTCTATTTATATTATCTTAACCAATGCCCCAATGTCACTCTTTAGCATTTTCCTTTAAGCTATTACCGTGGCAGTTCTTGTGACACGCCATATTTATCAACAATCAAAGAATTAAATAAAAATAAAATTAAATCAGTTTTATATAATAAGAATTTATGAGTGGATAAAATAACTAGAGTTTTGGTAGAGCAAATTGAAATCACTTCCATGATAATATAAATGATTTATGTTGCTGTTGGATGTAGTATTAGTGTAGCAATTTTTAGTTAATTTTTTTAATGTTAGTAATTTGCATAATAATTGGTATTTTTTTATTCATACCCTCCATGTGAAAAAAACGGTATATATGCCTTGTATTGAAACATGTTACATGCAGGTAATTTCGCTAGCTTATGAAGACATACATGCAATGGTAGCCTCTTATATTCTGCAACGTGTACACATCTTGTCAATTGTGCAGCTAAAACTTGTTTAAAAAGCTGAAAAGTTAGTTATGACTTTTCCTATCCGTTTGCAGTGAATGCAGAAAACCTTGTACTCGTATATTTATTTTTTGAATAATCACAACTCATAAATTTAAATTGATAAGACTAGGAAGATAGTTGAATAATAGTATTAACTAGACTCTAACCCGTGCGATGCACGGATTTTGTAGAATTTTGTATATAAATGTCAAATTGATTATGTTTTTACTTACAGATTTAGTGCTTTGTTATGAAACGATTGAAAAAAAAAAAACAAAAGAAAAGGTGCAAAAATTACACCAATTTAAGTTATTAACTTTATTTTGTTACCAAATAATATTACCAGTTTGTGTTCCCGAATTCCTTCTTTCTCAACCTTTATATTCGATTACATTCATGTAAAAGAACAACTAAAATAAGCAAATTGAAAATAGTAAACATGTTTCAAAAGTCAAAGTGAGAAAACAAATAATGTTATAATCTAGTGTAGTGATTTTTGCAAATAAAAAGGCAGAATAAATAACTTCAAGTAATTAATATAATATAGGAGAAACAAAGAGGTAGACAAAATTACACTAAAAAGTGAAGTTTCTAATGATAAAATTATCATCTGAATTAGTCAAATTATCAACAATTTTAAAGATGCAACTTTAATATCGTAGTACGTAGTAAGCGTACACCAAGAAACAGACCATAACCGCAAGGGCTGTTAAATCTATAAAAAGGAAAAACAACTATTATGTGGTAACCGAAAGAAAAAAATAATAAAAAGGAATTGTTATGTGGTAATTGAAAGAAAAAATAATAATGAAAAGAAACCGTTAATAATGAAAAGGAACTGCTATAAAAAAAGGAATTGCAATGACGTTAGTGACTTTTAAAAAAATGACATTTTTATGTGCTACCTGATTCAATTCCTTGCAGACCTTTTTTTCATAAAAAATAATTAGGTCCGTCAAAAAAGGCGGAGTTATGGTTATTAGGTTCAACTGCATGATAGTGAAAGAGATGAAAGTGAGTGAGAAATGATTTAGGGATTGTGAGATTGAAAGAAAGAGGACCCAAATTTATGTTGGATACATAACATTGAATCAATTGCATGTCATAAAAAACATCAGTACCTTGGTGGTAAGAGTTCTGATTTGGAAGCATGTGGTACCTGGTTCGATCCCTACCAGTAGGGCTAATCATTAGGGTCAGAGGAACACTACTTAACATTTAGTATTATAAAGAAAAGATAAAGATAAATAAATAAAATTAGAAACATAGGAGAATGGGAGAGAAATCAAAGAAATGGGGAGAAGCATATTTTTTAAAATTAGTAATAGAGGAGAATGGGAGAGAAATCAAAGAAATGGGGAGAAGCAAATTTTTTGTACACAATTTTATTAATTTATTATTTATTCAATTAAATATATTTTTAAGGCATCGTACAAAATTATTTATATTGTAAATGAGTCGCATCTGTGATAGTATATAAAATGAAAGCAATTATAAGTCATAGAAAACTTTAGTGATCTAGTGGTAACATTTGTCAGTTGTTAGAGCTTGGTCTGTGGTTCAACTCTTGGCAGGAATTTTTTTCATAATTTCTTTCAAAACCAAAAATTAGGGTTAGGTAGGTCAAGACTACCTAACATTTAGTATTATAAAGATTATTGGTTTAACGTGTTTTTTTTTTTAATTTTGTTTCTCCTAAAAAAATTATTTGGTCTGTATTTTTCTCATAATTCATCATTTTATCTTCGAATCCCTAACACCTTCTCTATGACAAACAAAGGTTTGTTGAACAACTTCGTCATCCCATTCTTAACAACACGATCTTTTCTACTAGCAAATCCATGTACACGTGCATACCAATTGTAAAACTTAAATGCAAGTCCACGATCCGCAAAATAGTACTAGTACCTCATAATTTCATTAGAGCTTATTTCCTTTAAATTTATTTTTTCAAGATCAACTGTACAATCAATAGCCGTTTCATCATCAAAGTTGCACCCATACCACGAATTGTAGGTGTCTTCCACATCTTCATATGAGGAAATAGAACACTCTCCGAACAAAAACTACTTTCCAAATCCTGTACAATACAACATTCAAAAAAACTTAGTAATTGAAAAACATCATCCCAACTTTACACAATATAATTTAATGACTTCAACATACCCACGACCCTTCCCCATCTAATTGGCTTACATTTGGAACTTCAAAAATATCAAGAATTTCCTTAATATCCATTTTGCTGTTAATAACAAATACAAACATAGATTCAATTAGTTAAAAACATTCACAATTTATTATCAACTACCACCTATTGGAAGCAATTATGAGCCCTACAACAGTAACTTAATACGACTGAAGCAATACACAAGAAACATATCAGGAGTTTTACACTACAAAACAAATGCTATCCAATTCCTCCAATCTTTCTATATGGGTCATTCGAATTAAATAGTATAACTCAATTATTATTATTATTATTATTATTATTATTATTATTATTATTATTATTATTATTTTAAAAAAAGTCGAATTTTTTGTTAAAATTACAGAGAACACAAATCAAAGAATTGCATGACCACCCACTATACCAAGTAGAATTGGAAGCAAGAAAAACAATTGTAAGTGTTGCTGTCATTTTCTAAAAATAATACAAGAAACGTAACAGGACGAAGAAAGGATTTAATCTACGCTAAGAATATAGACCAAGACATTTTATCAATCCGGACAAAGAACAGAAGAACTACAATAACAAATGTATTAGACATAACTTAGAGATTAAAAATTACAGAAATCAACAAATTATCAATCCAGATCTGGAGAGTGTATGAACTTCAGTAGAAGATGGAAACAAATTGAACAAATTAATTGAAGTTTGTTGGTGAGTATGAACTTCTGGAAATCAATTGAAGGATGGGGACGATGCTTCTTATTGGAGATGAAGAGATTAAGAGGATGGAAAGAAAAGAACAAACGAATTTGGGAAAGTAAGTAGTATGTTGAAATTGTTGTAATTTATTACTGCTAATGTTTGAGTTAAAGGGGGGTGCATCCAACAAAAACAAAAAACCAATATTTTGCATTAAACAATGTTTGATTAATTTAATGCATTTATTATCATCAGTTTAATTTTGTCCATAACCTTTTAATTTGTGCATGCTTGTGTAGCGTAAACGCCACCCCTAATATGGACCCAAAAACAAAGGTCCACTGGTGGGCCTATCTATGTAGATGACCTACTATAGCCAGTTCCCTGCAAAAGAAAGCAAATTAAAACTCGACCCACGTGCCAACATCATTTTTTATTTTAACAAAAACAAAATAAAAAACGCAAACAACATACACATAGTCTTTCACGGCTCTGTCTCCCGTGCGCGCCCTTCATGGGTTGCGTACGGTGCGAGACTAGTTTTTTTTTTTTTCAGCAAAATAAAAAAATAATAGTTTTTTTTTCCAGCAAAATAAAAAATAATTTTTTTTATTTACAATTTTTAAAACTTTAAACCTTTCTAAAATTTAATTTCCTTTTATATTCAATCGTCCTTTAATTATTTTTTTGGTGTCGCTTTGGTCTCATAATTAATAAAAAATCTGTTTGAGTCCTTTAATTTCATCTCTGTTACATTTTTTGGTCAAGTTACATTCCTTTTGGTGGATGAAGACAACTAACATTAATGTTCGTTTAGATTCTCATTTGTGGTGATCGAGCCCTTTTGTTTGTATGGACATCGGCAAATCCGTTTTGGTTTTGTTTTTCTTGTGACTTGTTCCGGTGTAAACTTTTGAGCACCTTTTTGGCACACCTTGTGCTAATTTGGTGTCTCCTTTTGTCGTAATATATTTCATTTTTGTTTGTCAAAAAAAAATTTCTCCATAAAAAATGAGCTCAAAATTTTATTTTTAGATTTAATTTTTCATTACTTATATTTCAAAATTTTACGTTTAAAAAAAATTCACATTTTATTCTTTAGATGTTAAAAAACTATAATTTTTTGTTATAAGGACCAAAAGTGGTAATTCAACTCATATTTGACTTTTGTGTTTATTAATGAAATTGTGCAAAATGTATAGAATATTATAAAAAAAATAGATCTTTCAAGTATTTTATGATGAAATTCATTATTTGATATTATCATTTATTATTTTTTACGCTAAAATATAGTGAAAGTAGGTTATACAATTTTTTTTAGAAAATAAAAAAGTTGAGTATTTTTTATGAAAAAAATACGAGGACTCGTCATTTAGTCATTTAATATAAAAAAATAGAAAAATAATTTGGGTAACCCACTAACCCCAACCCAAACCAAAATTAGTGGGTTTGCCCAAACCGGTCCAAAAGTCTAACGGATGGTTAATTTACCTCACCCAACGGGAGTACCTTATATGGTTCGGGTCATAGGTTTGGTCAAACCTAACCCAAACCAACCCATATACACCCTTAAAATGTATATCATTTAGTGAAATACAATTAATAAATTATAGTATGATCAAGTAAATTTTGTTTTGCAATTGAAATAAAATTGGATAAAATGAAGGGAGAGACTCATATTTAAGTCAACTCATATTTAACTTTTGTGTTTTTTAATGAAATTGTGCAAAAATGTGTAGAATATTATAAACATCTCTCCCAAAAGAAATTAGAATTTTTTAACAAAATATGAATTAAATATGAATTTTTAACCGCCATAAAGGTAAAAATTCATATTTAAAGAATCTTTTGGGACTAAAAGTCGAAGATTGTCATAAAACGGAAGTTAGTCTTGGTTAGATAGTCATAGAACGTAAGTTAGTCTTGGTTAGATAGTCATAGAACGTAAGTTAGTCTTAGTTAGGTTGTCATAGGTAAGAATCTTGGTTCTTAGGAAGATTCGCATAGAACGGAAATTAGTCTTACTGAGATTGTCATAGATAAGCATCTTAGTTTTAACAAGATTCGCATAGAACAGAAGTTAGTCTCAGTAAGACTATCATATGTAAGAATATTAGTTCTTACAAAAATTCGCATAAAATGGAAGTTAGTCTTGGTAAGATTATCATACATAAGAATCTTACTTCTTAAGAATATTCTAACAGAACAGAAGTTAGTCTTGGTAAGATTATCATTCCGTTCTTTTTTAAGTGTCTCTTTTGTAAAAACGTTATGTTTCTATTTAGTCGTCAATTTCAAAGTTCAATGCAATATTAAATATTGTTTTACCAATATTACCCTTAATTATTTATTACAGTGAAAAATATATATGAAATAAGATATGAAATGAACGAGACTA
This sequence comes from Medicago ruthenica, assembly GCA_018208015.1. Lineage (NCBI taxonomy): Eukaryota > Viridiplantae > Streptophyta > Magnoliopsida > Fabales > Fabaceae > Medicago > Medicago ruthenica. Next base: position 27,422,367 of record CM031371.1, on the reverse strand, counting down.
TTATTAAAAAAAGATAAATTATTGTATTAAAGTAGTAATATTTATTGATTGTCTTGATTTTGTGTAAAATGTCAGAAAGTGATTATTAAAAAGGAGCAGCGAGAATATCATATACGTCATTTATTGAATGAATCTAAAAAGTCTATTTTTTTTATAATTTAGATCGGAGTAGTATAATTTATATTTCAATTAATTTCTTTTAAATAATTGAAGAAGTATTAATAATTTATGAATTTTATAATGGGTTAAATAAGTTTTTTGTCAAAATAAATATAGCGAATTTCATTTTTAGTCCTCATAAGAAAAACTGTCTTGGTCCCTATAAATTTTTTCAACATGTAATTTTAGCTCCTATTAAATTAAAAATTGTATATTATGATTAAACTTTTAAAATATTTTTTACAGACATGTCACTAACATTTTTATAAACTCTTTTACAAAAAATTATAGTTTTTTAACATCTAAAGAATTAAATGTGAATTTTTTTTAAACGTAAAATTTTGAAATATAAGTAATAAAAAATTAAATCTAAAAATAAAATTTTGAGCTCATTTTTTATGGAGAAATTTTTTTTTGACAAACAAAAATGAAATATATTACGACAAAAGGAGACACCAAATTAGCACAAGGTGTGCCAAAAAGGTGCTCAAAAGTTTACACCGGAACAAGTCACAAGGAAAACAAAACCAAAACGGATTAGCCGATGGCCATACAAACAAAAGGGCTCGATCACCACAAATGAGAATCTAAACGAACATTAATGTTAGTTGTCTTCATCCACCAAAAGGAATGTAACTTGACCAAAAAATGTAACAGAGATGAAATTAAAGGACTCAAACAGACTTTTTATTAATTATGAGACCAAAGCGATACCAAAAAAATAATTAAAGGACGATTGAATATAAAAGGAAATTAAATTTTAGAAAGGTTTAAAGTTTTAAAAATTGTAAATAAAAAAAATTATATTTTATTTTGCTGGAAAAAAAAACTATTATTTTTTTATTTTGCTGAAAAAAAAAAAAAAAACTAGTCTCGCACCGTACGCAATCCATGAAGGGCACGCACGGGAGACAGAGCCGTCTTTCACCAAATCACCACTTCCTTCCTTTCTTTCTTGACGAGTCTACATATCTTCATTTTTTTTTTTTGTTGTAATGGAACATGAACATCTTATGTTATGTTCTCGGTGATTTACCTTTTCCATTTTTATATAGAAATTATTTTTGCTTTAATTATTTGGAAACAAAAATCATTTCCTGTATATAAAATAATCTCGTCATTGAGTAGATCTGGTAATCTGGAAATGATTGTGTAAGAAATGAGAGATCCAAGCTCATTGTTGGTATTGAAAGCATATTAGATTATATCAACAAGACATGAAACGAAAAATGATCCTTCCGATTCGTTGTGACGTTGCCATTGTGCAAAAACAACATTAACGGTCATGAACATTTTACATTTATAGATCTGCAAAAGAGCCTTAACAACCTCAACATAATTTTACAACTTTTTCGTTTTTTTAGCTTTGATCCTTTTTTTGATAATAAGGTTCGATCCTTTAATTGTGAAGATAGAGGAAATATGTGTCGAAGATTTTCTGCATAATTTTATTTTTTGATGAATTTCTGCATAAGTCTATTGAATTTAGATTTAGACCCTCATCATCATTCGTCACTGTTGTGTTTCTATTCATATTTAATTTGTACCGTAAACGTAAGGGGCTATATGAGGACATTCTAATAAAATTAAAATTATTAACTTAGGTGAGAGTACCAGGTTGTAGGAGGTCATTTGCATAGGTCCACCAATGGATCCTTATTTTTTTTTTTGGTCCATATTAGGGGCTCCCCTTTTATAATTCTTACTAGAGTGTGAGTTTTTTTATCTTTATTTAATTGCTACGAACGCACCAAGCATGAGAATAAGTTGAATTGAGTGGTTCAAGATGTTCTTCTGTTTCTTCTTCTAGACATTCTTCACATCCAAAAGACCAAAACCGTAAATGACAATTGTGCGAGTCCTCGTTGAGGGTTTATGGTGGTGGATGACGTCGTTGTTTTCGCACCACTTATCCCATGCAGAGACGTCAAGCTTAGCCATTATTGGTCATTTCTTCGCCCTTTTTAACATTGCAGTTTTATTTTTGAGTATGTTCTCTATTTCTTCAACTAGATCAAATTGAAACCCTGAATCCCCTTTCCATGTCATAGTCGTCAAGATTTGAGGAGTTGTTGGCGGAGAGGATTAAGAATGAGTTGCGCAAAGAGGGTGGTTAGAGTTTGGACGATGAGAGGTTTGAATTTAAAGGAAGGAACGAGGGTTATAAAATTCATAAGAGAGGAGGCAGAGACGGTGGTGAGAGGAATAAGATTCTGAAAATGGTGTCTCTGAAAACCCTAATTTCCCACTTTTTATTTTTAATCTCAGGAAAATATTTAAATTAAAATTAAATAACACAAATAATGTTTTAGTATAACTTGTGTTTATTTATAAATTGTTTAAATTAGTCACAAATGCCACATATACCATTTACATAGTCGACACGATCAACACGTGCTAGGCTCAAATAGGCCAAATCAGCAAGAAATCCACCAACATGACTTCTTGAAGAAACAAAACCCTTTGAAGGGTATTATTTAAAAATAAAAAAATACAGGGACCAAAATTTAAACTTGTTATATTTATAGAAAGCAAATGCATATTTTAGCATTTAAAATATAAAATAATTGTTTTCATGTAGTAATTAATTCACCACTTTAAAATTGAATTTAAGTAAACAAAAAGTTATTTGGATTATTACAATCAAATAAGGAGTACTTCGATTAAGCATAGAAAATACTAACATGTGTCATGTTAAAGAATTTAATATAGTAGAAATATTGTCTTAACAATAGTGCATTTAATTCCTTAAATGTTAAAAATTTATTCTTTTTGATATAAAAATTTTACTTTTAAAATGTCTGTGCTCTTAAAAAACAAGTTATCATGACACATGTTAGTATTTTCTATGATAACTTGTTTTTTAAGAGCACATACATTTTAAAAGTCTCTGATGCGACCCAATTCGGACAACGATGAGTCTCCGATGCGACCCAATTTGGACAACAAAACAGGCATGTTAAGGGACACAAAGCTAATGGATTGGCCTAGACTAGCTATTTTTTTTAACAACACATCTGAAATGAAATTGATTGAGAAGACACAACTCCTTCTTAGAATCTCAATTAGTTCATGAACAAGTCTACCAAAATTCACAATCAAGTAATGATGTAAATTTATCAACAAAGTTGACTACAGAGTAAAATTGCAAAAGTGAAAATGTAATTATTCAACGATGGGGTACAAGGGAACATTTCAACAAGACAAAGCTTTATCTTTAAAAAAAAAAAAAACTAGACAAAGCTTTTTGATAAGTACTAATTGATTGATCGGGTTAACACTTTTTTGTGGTGGGCTTATGTATATTAATTATTAAAATCTCTTATAATTTTGCCTTGCTATTCAAGTTAATTTTCTTGTGTTTATTGGGTCTTCTTCCTCTCTCAATTTTTTACACATAACAAAGTAACTAATTGAATAATTTAACAAAGTAACTAATTGAATAATTTACTTAATAATAATGACTATTATGAGGGGTTAATCTTCTAGTAATTAACGAAAGTATGTCATGAAAGATACTTTGCTCAGCTGCTTATGTCATCATCGCTTATTGCTTGACAAGACGAAATATTAATTAAGATGTTTATAGAGACAAAAATAATTAAGATGTTGTTAACAAAAACTTATGAAATTTGCATGTGCCTGTGTTTCCAAAAAGCCTTAATGGGCCAATTTATCAGGATAACAAAAGTCTTCTCAGATTTGAAATTTCTGTGACCCATACAAAATAGTATCCAACAAAATGAATGTGGAAGCTGGCCTGCCACAAATTCTTCCCCATCATTTGTGTACTACTTGAACTTCATAATATATACTATTGACTAAATAAGGTGTTCTATTTTTAATCCTGATTGACAAGAACATAAATGGTTTAAATCCTAAATTTATTCAAAGCACTGCTATTGAATCAATGTCTCTCCTCTGCTTGCAATCTTGATAATAAGAGATACATAAATCACATTGCTGTTCTTCACAATCGGTCCAAAAAAATAAAAAATTACTAGTGTTGTAGATTGTTTGGTATTGGGTCGCGATAAGGAAAATTGCGGCAAAAAGCCACGTTGATGTGATATAACTTCTTTGTTTTCATGTAAAAACACTTTGAGATACGAAAATGAAGCTCCGATCTAGGTTTCAAGCACATACTTGATGATAGATTCAAAACTATACCATCTTGTGAAAATAATTCACTACATTTAAAATATATTAATATTCACATAAATATCATTCATACTTATATATATAAATCAGTTAAAAGTTTGTTTTAGGCCTACAAATACAAATGTGTTAAGCCGGATTGAACAACAATTTTCTCAAATTAAAATTAAAAACTTTTTTTCACACCCCACAAATACTTTGAACGGATAAATTCGAAAATAATGCTATTTTTTTTCTCTTCAAAAGGGTAAAATAAACATGATGGTGGAACTTTGAAGCTGCAACTATTTCTACAGCAGCATGTAGTTTATTTTAATCAAACAGGTGCAATTTTTTAACTATTGGAACTACCTAAAGTAAAGAAAAATAATGTCATGAAATAATGAGATATAACGATTACTCTTTCTTGTCAATTAATTGTCCGTTGAAGAATTAGATTAGGAAAAGATGGTTTTAAGGATAATGCAGAAGCATCTTCATTTTTCAAGGGCATGTGGATTATGTCTCCCTCTCTTTCAAATGCTCATTATGATTTTCCAAATCTTTCGCCTCATCAATTTCACTTCACAAATTTCCATCAACATTATAGTACTTATATATAAGCCTTTAAGCTTTTAAAATAATATAGATTGCAATGAAACAGTTCAAATAATATAATGGCTATGTTTTTTCAGCTTAAATTTGGAAAAAATAATATAGTAATAATAATTGGAATAAAGTTTGGACCAAGGCCAAGTGTCTTTTCAATATGTCAAACGCGGAGGGCGTTTGTGAATACTATAATTGCTTGGACCGTGTTGTTTAAGGGAGAGAGGGCTCCTTGATAGGACAAGATTAATATTGATGTTTCATTTCAACATTAGTAATCAATGATTTTCTAGACTAATTTAAAGCAAATTAACAAAAAGAATAAAATTCAATACAATTAAGGGTGTTTTAATAATTTGTTTAATCCTCCTCATTTGTGGCACAATGCATTGGACCTAAATAAAAAGTTTGATTATAGACATGGCCTACCAAGATTGATTAATAGAACATATTCACATTGACAATAATGCCAGACAATTCTTTTCATATGCAGGTTCTCTTTGGTGCAGAAAAAAATTGAGGGACCGGTGGCTCAATTTACTAAAATTTCTATACAATTTCAAATTTTCCAAAAGGAATCCCAGCTCATGCTCTTGTGAGACAAATACACATCAAAGTGTACAAGTAATATATGTGTGGATTTGTTTCAAGCATTGTCTCAAGCAGAAACTGTAACTAACTAATCAATAAAAAGAAAATTAATTATCATATCTCTTGTTGGGTAATTTATAAAAAAATATTTAATTTTTTTATTTACATAATCGAATTTTGAATTTTTCAGTGTTTATCATAAAAGCAAAAAAAAAAATTGTCCTACTTGATATTGAGATAAGAACACAAAAGTTAATTTGTACCATGGAGATACTTAAAGATTCAGTTTGTACCCTTTTTATACGGGTACTTCCAAACATGAGTGGTTCTAATTATTCCAACAAGAATCAAATTGCTACTTTTTCATATGTCATACTCATATAGTTGTTACCTAAAAAATACATATGCCATACTCATATCTAGAAATATTTGCCTTTTTTAGTGAATTGAATAGTGGGTAAAAAATGTTACTCCAACACAATTGGATTGGATCTCAAAGGGTGCAAGGCAAAGACCCAACTAGAGAATTATGTTCAAGGATTTCACCTTGAAGCTAGTCATTAGTCTTTAAACGTGGTTAATTAATCTGGAGTCCTTCAATTAATTATCTATACACACCAAACTTTGATCATATATGATGAAGTCCAATTTTAGATTTTGTTACATTATAGCTAGCTGTTTCGTATATATGTTCCCAATCATTTGCTGTCAGAGAATATTGATTCCCATAAAAAGAGACATCAATTTTTGATTGCAAGGAATCAAAATAAAAAGTAAAAAAAGACGACGAAGACGTAGCTTACCAACTTTTTTTTAATCACACTAATTATTTATACGACCCAATTGATTTTGGTTATATTATATTGTAGCAAATATACAAAAGACAACGAAGCCGACACATATTATTAACGTAGAGTAATGGAAAAATATCAACATCTTACAATTTTTGGAGTTTGACTTCGCTTAACAGCTCATATGAAAATATGAAATTCTATAAGATAAGTCTACAAGCTTATGATGAGGTGCGGATATTTAAAGCATCTCATAAATTTTTTATTTATAATTTAAATGTACAATGTATACAATTGGATGGCTGCATTGGGACATGGCTAAAGCCATGGAAGCATCACAATGTCAGAGCCAAGACAGGCTTTCGCATAAGATAATATTGTTTGTGTGTAGACGAAATGTCATACACCACCTTAAACTCACACAAATATGAGATCTAGAGTTATAACTTAAGTGAATCTGTCCAATCTAACGATATTAACATATTGTCGGTTGAACTAAGTTTTATAGACGAGGATAATACTAACTTTTTCCGTTAATGATATTTAAGAGTGTGAATCGTTGAAGATGAAAAAATTAAGACTGAGTTTAACTTCTTTTGGTAAAAAAACTAAGTTCCAAGAATATTCATGTAGACTTATCATTTGATATAACTTAAATTCATTTAACGGACTCAAACATATACCATATGTCATATGAACGAATGCATGTTGTGCCTAGTGGGGGCACATGCTTACACTATAGTTTGAAAAAAATTGAGTATTGCATATATATACTCCTTCCATTATAAAATAGTGGTCTATTTGGCTAGCGTAATAATCTAGTTTGTAGTTGATAGCTTATAAGATTATATGACTAAAAAACAATTTTTGGTAACCGTTATTTTCTCATAAACTTATAATTTGTTTTTACTGGTGTATAGTTGTTTTTGATAAGTAGCTTATGATTTAAAACTTGAAGCTAATCATCTTTTCCCCTTATTATCTTAATTGAGAAAAAATTAATTAAACATATATATTTTTTTGTCATTTCATATTTAAAAACTACATAGTTCAACCATTCATTTTATCAAACACTACAAATATTATCATCTAACATCAGTTATGTTTGGTGTTTTAGTAAAACAAAGGTCGTTTTACTTTATCTATACTATATATAAAAAAAATAGGCTTAAAATAGATGAATTTGGACTGTCTTTTTCATTACCTATTTTACCCTCTGTTTAAACTATTTTATTTAATATTTTATCATTTGATATTAATATTTTAAATTTTAATTAAAATAATTAAATCCGATTAAAATATGAAATATCTCACTACAATAGGAACAATATTATCAATATTATATATGAAGGGGATTGAGATTTTGGGCTGAATTTTTTATAATTTCAATTATACCCTTAAACAAATTTTCTTATATTAATGTTATATTGTTGGTGGTATTAAAAAAGATAAGGATTTGTATTATTTTTTTTAAATTACTATTGTTATTGAAAAAGATAAACATGGTTTTTTTGGGTTTGTTATGATTTGAAAGTCACAAATATTTGTACTTTATAATTTTAATCAAAATCAAAATTTCATATAAAATACCGTTAATAATTTACACGCGTTAGCGCAGTAAAAAGAGCAGAAAGACGGTCACGTGAGTGCCCATCTTTTCGCTAGTCAATATAATATTAATTGATTCATTTTAATTTTATTCCAAAATTAAAAGTGTGAGCACCACTTTGATCAATTTATTATATCTCATTGTGTATTTTTTATAATCTTTAATAGGCAATAATTAACAGGAACAATTATTTAAAATGGTTATACTTTCTTTTTACAGCATAAAATGATCACACTTATTAATTCATTTAATCTATGTGAAAAAATCTTAAACAAAACATATTTTAGGCCAGAGTGAGTACATTCTATGTTTGACATATTGACCAACAATAGGGTAAAAATCTACAACTTACCAATATTGATTTTGAGCTCGATACAAAGAGAGTTTTAGACTACTTTAACAAAGGTAACCACAACAAGATTACAACAGTGATTGGTCAGCTTTGCAATCTCAAAGTAATCAATCTAAGTTGCAACCACCATTTCGAAACTGCTCCTTCATCAATCAGAAAATTGCAGGAACATGTGTTGTTTAAAAGATTACTTTTAATTTCAACCATCTATTTTTAATCTAGGGTCGATATGTATTCCGGTAATTCTCACATAAAAAGTTATTCTCACTAAATATTGCCTCTACTATTCAAAAAAAATTGGATTCGTCTTTGATGTCATACCATGTTGGTAGACCGGGTTTAATTGAACAATATATTGTTTAATTTTATTTTGTAACTTCATTTATAAAAATATTTTATTTTTTATTTTCAGATAAATGTTTAAGAAATTATTAGGATAATGTTTGTTAATTGTGAGAGGATAAATACATCATACATTGAGTATTGGTGAATACTCTAGCTACGAAATCCCACATCAATTCATTGATTATTTAGTTTAAAATGGGTAAAAAGAAAACAGACCTTCTCTTACAAACAAACTTTTTTTTATACCATAATAATAATATTATACATTTTATCTTTCACAAAAATTCAAAGGATCGCATATCGCATGATGTGTTTTTAGGTCTATAAATGATGTTTTTAAATGGATTGATTTTATCGTTTAGAAAAGATTAACGACGTAGTTTGTTGCTTGTTTGTCTTTCATGTAATTTTTCACAAAATATTGAAACTGAAATTTTACAATAATTTAAATATTTGATAAAAATTTATTCATACTAAATAGGTAGGCATGTTTTGTGTTACTTTTTGTGAATGGAGGAGTACCTATTTAAATGATCAACAAGCATAAGAGCTTATTATTTTTCTATTGATTGACTGGCCTTACCTTCTCCAAACATGCATGCTAATTACTAGCCAGTTCCTGATATAGTGATTTAACTATCTGGTTTTCTTTTTCTGTTAGTCTTTGGATTCAAGTGGCCATTCAACTAAAGAGAGTGAAGACCCAAGTTCAAAGAATTGTAGTTTATGCATATGCAATCATTAATCCCTCTCCCCCCCTTTTACATTTTGGGGAGTCCTCCATTCATGACGATAATACCGTAGCTAGCTAACAGGGTGGTCACATAAATGTAACATTATCTCATTAAATTAATGACTTTGTTTCTTTTAAATTGTCATTTTGAGATTGTTTACACGTAACTATTAACAAATTTTGTTACTTTAGTAGTATTATATTTTAGTATTTTATAAAATATTTTTAACTATTGATTATCTTATTTCACATCCTCCAATAAATAATTAGAGATAATACTATTTAAACTCTGAAAACGACAAATAAAAATGAACATTAAGAAAAAAAAACTGATGGAGTATCTCTTACTATTTAATGTTACATATGTTTTTTAATTCCAATAAAATTCTTGCATGATTTTTTTATTTGTGTTTTTAAGAATTTTCTTTTATTATTTTGTTATTGGCTAAATGACCAACCCATACACAAATAAACAAGAAGAAAGAAGGGGTTATAGATCAAAACCATGTAGCCACTTTATTTCCAAAGACACCACATTTTAACTTTGACAGACAATGGTAATTATTTTATTGTATGTCTATGCAACAGCTATAACCTAGCTATATGTATGATTGCCACTTTGGTCTGCCATTCTATTGTGTTTTTGAAGTAACAAACACAACATTCTCTTTTGATAAGATATAGCATATCTTTCTTCCCTCTTTATTTTGGATTTGAATACTTTGTAGTCACTGGCATAGGAATGGATCTCAGCTGTTAGATGAATATCTAGTAATTCACAGTATAATATATATTTGAAAGTTAATTTGGTAAAATTAAAATATTAGTCCAAGTGTATGTTTAAGTTTAAGACGAGTTCGGCAAAAACATGTTGACATCGTGATTTTGTGAACCTCCAAAGTCTATATATGCCAAAGTTACGGTGGTTCGCCGTCCTTCTGGCAACCTCGTGTTAATTTAAATGTGTGTGGATCTCCAATAGGTGTTTTATGGTGTGCCATAAAACATCCGTAGTCCAGAGGATCCAAACATGCACTAAATCATTTGATCTTCATTCAGTGGTGGAGATTCATTAACCGTGTGAGGATGGTTGCCATTTGTATTTTGTAGTACTCAATCCTCCAAAATTGTCCTGTTTACGTATACATTTGTGAGGCAGAAATGCAGGCTACAAGAAATAAACAAAGGACAAATACATTATTGTTGACTGTCTCATTTGTATATGGAAGTACAGTTTTTTATTTCTATTATTAACTTTGGTTTTAGTACCCTACCTAAAAAAAACTACACTTTCATTAGTATATTTCCACACAACCACATAGGAGTCGTATGAAGTCAGAAAATTGACATTGAAGAAAACCATATTTAATTCAAAAGATAAGCAATTTTCATATTGCAAAAAAAATGAACCATTGAGATAGTTAGTTGAACTTTCAGCAATTTCTAAGGGAAGAAATATATGACCTTAACCTTCTCATATGTCAAAAGCAATTTTGCATTATTTATTCCCAAATGATGATAGTGAAAAGAAAAAAAAAATCATCTCATAAAAGCCAAAAACAAATAGAAACTTATTCAAGAAAAGGAAAGGGTGATAGAGTTTTCAAAATTTTGAGTCTTATCACCAAAGGGAACAAAAGAACCTAGAGAATTAAGGTTTCTGTTATCATCAATTTAATGCACTATACTATATTTTGCATACCTTGCTACTCTCAGGATGTACTTGTCCACATGAGAATTTTTCCTTTCTAATATCTTTTAGTTAATTTATATTAATTCATATTACTTTACTTAGAGTAGGTTTAGACTAGCAAAGCTACCCTTTCAAATTCCATATATAGCATTCTTTTTCTATTATATCATGCGGGGATGGGGACATTTCGTCACATTTTATAACTTTCAAACGCACAATATAAGAATCTCAAGGCTAAGCAGTAAGCAGCATGGCACATAACAACCAAGGTCGGTTAAAAGTGAGAACTTTCCTAGCTAGCTTTGTAGCATTTGTTTAGCAAAATTTGGTATATAATAATGATGATCATCACTACTCATAAACTAATAACTACAATATAATATATAATATAGTTACAATTACATTACATAAAAAGTCAAACTAGCTAAATAACATTGTGATGTACTTGCACTACTCTCCTATATGCAACCATTGGATATGATGTAGCAACAGTTACGTTAAGACCGTCCGATAATGATTGGTGGGTCCCATTTGATTATGTGGATTGTGTGTCCCGTGAAGAAGGGAGTAAAGCATATATATGTATATATTTTTAGTCTAGTTCATAAGAATTCATCGGTTCTTATAACGATATGAGTTTGAATACCGTTATTGATGTAAGGACTTCGATGGTGGTGGTAATATATAAGTACATTTGGTAGCGGTTTCTCAATCTTAAAAATTTATGTGGGATTAATGAACCCTAAGACCCAACTCACGTAAACTTTTATTAATAAAAAAATGTCACATATATATCTTTATTAAATGGTACCTGTCCAATAACCTGTTGAGTACAACTTTCTCTCCTCTAAGTCTCTTCCTATTTATTCAATTCCCTATCAAGCTGCCATTTTATTTTTTTCAACTTGCTTGTCTAAGGGTCTCTTAACACTTTCTCCTCCTCACCCCACCAAACGTTCCTCCTTAGTTTCCACGTAGGTTTGTTTGGACAGAAAAAACTTTAACATCTTTAAAAAAGAGTTTCTTCCAAAGCAAAGTTTGTGAGTTGAAGATAAGATTTTGATCAACGTACACATGGGAAGACACTCTTGCTGCTACAAGCAGAAGTTAAGGAAAGGACTTTGGTCTCCAGAGGAAGATGAGAAGCTTTTGAATTACATTACCAAACATGGTCATGGATGTTGGAGTTCAGTCCCCAAACTAGCAGGTACAAACATACATTATATATGGTTTGTTTCAATGCTTCATTCATACATTTTCATCTGATGTATATTAATTTGAGCATGCAAAATGAATAACAAAACAGAAGAGTCATGTTAAACTTCATCTTTCTCAGGTTTACAAAGGTGTGGGAAGAGTTGCAGGTTAAGGTGGATAAATTACTTGAGGCCTGATTTGAAGAGAGGAGCATTCTCACAACAAGAAGAGAATTTGATCATTGAACTTCATGCAGTACTTGGCAACAGGTAATTGTAATTCATTTGAGTAACTATAGTATAACTATTTTTCATAAAAGGCCTCTTTAAATTTTTATAATATAGTTTTGGATTTTAATTATGTGTTTGAATTGTTGTTGCTTTATATCAGATGGTCTCAGATTGCAGCACAGTTACCAGGAAGAACAGACAATGAGATTAAAAATCTATGGAACTCATGTCTCAAGAAGAGGTTGAGACAAAGTGGCATTGATCCAAACACTCACAAACCACTCTCTGAGGCTGAAAATGACAATGAAAAATCACTCACATCCAACAAAACCAATCAAAAAGCTTCAGTTTCATCTAATGAAGTTATGAGTTTGGTAATTGAACCTACAAAACCTTCTATAGAAGGATACCCTCTAGAAGTTTCTACTACCTCCAAGATCAACAACAGTAGTAGCAGCAGCCATGAATTATTCCTAGATACCAGGTTTGGTAGCACCTCAAGTTATTTTTCTTTCCAGAACTTGAACTATGGATCAAACATAGGAATTTCTGAAAATCCAAATGCATCTATTTGTTTCACACCAACTTCAACTTCTTCACAAATTATGTCAGATACAACAAATTCTGTTATTACTTCCAATATGCTCCATTCTGTTTCACCCTCAATTTTCTCAACTCCAACACATGTTAAGCCAACTGTTTCCGTTTCCTCGGACGGAGTTCATAACTGGGAAGCAAGTAACTACAGCAACATTAACAACATAAACAACGGCACTGTACCGTTACAAGAAGAAATGAAATGGTCTGAGTATCTTAACACACCATTTCTTATGCAGAATCAACCTTCTCCATCAATGTACACTGAAGCTAAACCAGAAACAGGTTTCATAACAGATGAGTCATGTACTAGTTGGCAGCAGCAGCAACAACCAAGTTTTCAACTTTCTGATATATATAGCAAGGATCTGCAGAGATTTTCGGTGGCTTTTGGACAAACTCTGTAGTCTGAAAGAGACAAAGATGGTGATGGATAAATTTCCTATATGAACTATATAGGTCAGAAGTTTCTTCTTATGTTTCTGACCACAGGTGTGTGCTGTAAATTTCCCTTTTGATAAATCTTCCATATTGTATATGTGTCTGATACCAAAAAAATATTTCTTTTCAGCATTATGTAACAGTATAATAATTATGATTGATTCTATTCTATCTTATTCCAAGTCATTTTTTCCCTCAAGTATAGAGGCAATAGTTTTAAATAAGGCTTGTTCCATTTAGGCTTATTTTCTTGAAAAATTCTTCTTCAGTTATTATTATGAATATGTATTATCATGTGAGTTTTGTGTATATATAGTTGAGTGCATTTTTTATAATAAGGGTTCAATTCAATGTATATAATAAGGTTAAATTGTACCACAGTTGAAGAGTTGGCATTAAGTTTATGGAGCGTGTGTGTGAGTAGGTCCTTTTCAAATTTAGAATCCATTGAATATCAAAGCTGCAGCAGGGACCAAATTTCTTAAATTAGTGTCTGTCATTGTCTTGTAAAGATAGAGATTGGTTTCACTTTTTTGAAAAACATGAGCATGAGCTCAACCCTCCTTCATAGTGATTGAAAGTCAAGAATGTATGTATACAATACAAATATATATATATATATATATATATATATACATCACTTTTCTTCCTTTGATTTTCTTGTTTGTTTGAAATAGTCCATCACAGTTGTACTCAAAACACACTTTAGACAAACACTTATGGACACACCACCGACAATATAGGTATGAAATTCAGTTCATTTCAATAAAGGCCACAAAAAATAGCTTATTAACATATTTCCTTGATTAAAGTTGTTGTACGGACACAGTAATGTAATCAATTTTAGAAGGAAATATTTTATTATTCCCAAAGGATTGTTCTATTAGTCCCTTTAGGTGATATAAATCTTTTTTTTAAAGGGTCTAATGGTAAAACTCAAACACACAAAATGTAAAGAAAATAAATATTGCGGTTCTAACTCTACACCCCAGCATATCAAATATCTTCACGCTGTTTTACCATACGAGCTATATGTAAGAAGGATTTGACTTCCCTAGACAAAACATCACCCCTTCATCATAATTTATAATATATACATTTAAATTATCATTGGTTCAATTGGTAAAGAGTTGACTCATATCTACATAAGTGTAAAAACAAAAAAAGAAAAGAAAAAAACCTACAAGAGTGTGGGTTCAATTCACGCTTGCAACGTAAGAACCTTGTTAACTGATAGTACCTCTATTAGCGCTCACTAAACGTTGAATTATGCTCAAGCATGCAATTCACTTAAAACGTTTATCATATATTTTAAAAGAAAAAATTAGAAACATATATATAATTGTAATGTATTGGGAAGTGACACATAGTAACCATTGTAGCAATTCAAATGAAAACAAAAGGGTTCTTCTGTATGAATGCTCTTACAACGTGGTCCTATACCTCTAAAAGCCTTGAACGTTGCATCAGATATATAACGGGTCCCTTGGGTGGGTATCTACACGTACTGATGCTGAAAGAGAAAGTTGTATCATAAATAAAGAGAAGGCATGGGGTATTCACTTAGACATAACAGGAATAACTGGGAGAGACAAAACAATGCTGTCAACTACCTTCACTTTTGTAAATCATTACTTAAAAATCAATAAAAAATTACATGCAACTTGACCTTGTCCGCAGTTAAGGTTATCAATGTCTAATAAACTCAGAAACTATATAATTAAAATATTGACGTTAAATTTACACTTTGACCAGATGCAAGGTTAAAAAATATAACTAGTTACAAAGCAAGAAATTATTGTGGTGCACTTTATAGTTTGGCAATTAGTCAAAACAGTTTCAACGCATGATAGTGATTCATTTTCGTTTTCAACATACTACATTTATCCAATTTACCGAACAAAAGGCTAGTTTACAAACTACGTTACCAAAATCATATGTCATATTTAATCAGAGATGTCCCTATTATAAGAAAAAGGTGAATTTATATTAAATAGTAGAAATTTAGAATTTGCTTATTCATGAGTAAGGACAAACCATCATCTTCAATCTTTGCTCCTTGATTGTCCTGTGAATACATATATTTTCAATTAGTCTTCTCAATTATTTTATATTTCCATGCTTAATGTTTCTAAGATTAAAATTATTCTTAATTAATTTATTTTTGGAGATAGTGATGTTATATTATGTTTAAAATAATAGCCATGCATGTGAAGCAAATTATTGGGTCTATTTTCATGGGTCCCTACAATCATCACTGCACAGGAAAAGAACAAAAATCCCAAGAGACATGATAGGGTGGTGGCAATGCAATCCCAAGTTTGATTCCCCAGCAAAATATTAATATATAAGTATATGTATAATATGGTTAAATTAAACAAGCTTCATTATAAGTTTTTTGTTTTATATTATTTGCATTCATATAATTGTGCGAGGAACAAACAAATTATATTCAAACCTTATAATGAAGTATTTTTTATTATATATATTATATAATGCAAAATGCAACAAGGACAAGTAAGTAATAAAAAAATGGCTGATTAACTATTATGGAGAGATGATGATTGAATTGATAATGACGGTGTTGATGAAGGTACATAAAATAGCCTTATTAGAATAATTGTTCCGGTGACAGATAATTCATACATAGTTTTATGAAAGTGAAAGAGAATAATAAGAATAAGAATGAGGCAAAAGTTGAATAAACAGCAAAATGAGCTAGCAACTGCAAAGGCAGGCATACGCTCATGGGAAGTCAATGAGGAAGATATATTCAATTCATTCTAGTACAAAAAATAAGTAAAAAAAAAAAAAGGATTTGACTTCCACAAATTTGTTGTTGAACTTGAATGTTAATTTGAAGAAACTGGCTAAAAGCTATCAATAGTGATTTTTTTTTCTTCAAATGATTACTTGTTAATTGTTATGCAAAGAAATTAATTTTGTTCTTCTGTTGTGGATTTTATGTATAGACAAAAAATGAACTCCCTTTCAAAAAAATGAAAAAGAAAGAACTACTAGTTAAAGAAAAATATAAGTAAAATTTAAAAGTAGATAAATTTGATTAAAAAATAGTTGTGTTGTGTTGTGTTGATTGAGATTTTTTTAAGGGCAACTATGTATTTTAGTTTATTGTTATTACTATGTTGTGGATTTGGCCAAAAGAACCATAATTTTCTATATAACTTCACTCTTTAATTCTCCACTCAACCAAAAAAAAACATTGTATCCCATTTTATAAACAGAAATCAATTTTTGGGATTCAAAAATCAATTTCAATGGTAAAACGATCTTTCCGTTTACATAAATCGATTTTCTCAAGTTATACTACACGATGTTGTTTTTACTCAAATAAATCAATTTTCTTTGTTAGAAAAATCAATTTTTGTTAGTCATTGTCGAAAAACATAGTCTGATACATTTTTTGCGAAATTTGAATCCAAATTCAAATTTAAAGTCCTATCTTTTGAGACATTGAAACCTTGTTTATAAAAGGAACTTGAATTAGAGATCATCCACTTTGATATGAACCAAAAACCTGAATTTGAGCTAAAATTCCCAAAAACTCAAATAACCATAAATGTGTCAATACTCGATTGATTTCAAATCGGGTTGATTTTGTGGATCACCCAAATCAAGGAGCATAACATCAGTATTATTTCTCATCGGTCATAATCAATATGTGATTTGTTTTGCGAGTAATATTATCAGATGCTGGATCTAGGTTTTTTTGTATTGGGTCTAAGCGAATGGGTTTAGGAAATTTGCTCGCTCCAGAACTGTTTGATTTAGGATATTACAAAAATAATAAACCTTACGCAATTAATTTTGAACAATCTTAATGTTTGGGAAACGATTAATAAGCCTTAGTGATTTGTTACCGTCAAAAGAAAAAAGCCTTAGAGATTTGTTTGATGTATGAAAATGTGTGTGTCTATATATATTGAATTTTTTAGGCCTTTTTTTGGCTCAAAATTTTGATCACTCGTGTACAATTTTGTCAAAAATTATTAAAATTGCCTTGATCGCTCGTGTATAGTTTTGCAGAAAAATGATTAAACATGTTCATATTTTCTGCATTTTAATTTCTCTCTCTGGTGTAGTGTTTTGATCCGTAAATACACTGATAAAAGGTACACTTGTTGAAGGTAACCATTTGTATTCTGAAATGAATTGGGCTACTACGAATTTACTAGCCTGGGTAGAGTCATTCAACACAAGGTAGCTTGACTAATTCACTCAGTTTTGTAGGTAGGCTAGGCTCTTCGTCCATAATTATTATACTCTTCATGTGTAATGTATCCAAGTATTGTGATTTATTCCACTTTAACCACACTCTTGGACTATTGTTCTATACACACTGTTTATGTAAGATTTAAGTTTGCATGAAAATTGTTTTTGAACATGGCTTCCATGGTTTGCTAAGGAGTGTTGAGGATGATTTAATTGAGGGTAAAAGTTAGAATTGATAGAGATGTTGCAAAATTGAAATGAGAAACCAATTGATCTTTGAAGCTATTTTTCTCCCTGAGTTGTGATTGTGATATTTTGTTCAAGCAACCCTTTATCGATCATTATGGTGCAACTTTGAAACTATGCATGGATATACCCGAATATAAAGTACATTGTGCCACTAATTTGAAGAAAAAAAATCACAAATTAAATTAAAGATTGTAGATACCAATGTTGCAAGGTATGAAAAGAAAAAAAAATTGTAATGTCGTTTTCTAACATCGTAACATCGTTATACACATATTTCTTTTTGAAGAAGTCAAAATAGAAATAAAAAGGTTAAATTTAGTACAAGATGTGGATAACAAAGACTCAAAAGAAAGTTAAAGAAATAAAAAATGGAAGTACCATTTGTGCCCCTCGAGTCACGCTCTCCTCCATACCCATACCATACATAGGTACATTGATACATATTCATTTCTTCTCATTCTTTTTATATGATGCTAAATATTTTTCTATGTAGTTATATACTACTCCGTATTATATAAAGTAAAATGCTGTTTTAGTTTTTGAAAGACACGCAAGTTGGCAATTTGGCCACTTAATTTGATCCCTTGAAAATTCAAACTTTTAATATCTTAGCTAAGTATATCCAATGTTGTTAAATAGCGACTATAGTGCTATTGCACAACAGAATTTTTGAACAAATTAAATCGCTATTGTGAAGTTCCGGCTATAGCAGTGTTATAGCACTATTGTATAGTGGAGTTCGAACAAACATCTATTTTCCGTGATCCACAATTGACAACATTGGTATACCCCTTTTCAATGTTTTAAATACAGAACTTTATATAAAAAACTGCTTTATTAGACTGGTTAAACAAGGCCCTCAGGGAACACATTAGCATGTGAAGCCCCCGATATATACCTGACACGATACAGATGCGATACAATACCGATACGGCGATACGAGAAATTTTTCAAATTTGCCCATACAACACGGCCTCGATACGTTGATAAAAAATTAAATTTAAAATTAATAGTATAAATGCACAATGTATAAACATAACTAAAAATGATAATAAACAAACATACACATTAATGAAAATGATCAAAACAAGTGACAATTACATATTTTTTTTCGCACAAACTAGAATATAGCTAAACATCATTAGTACCATCCAAAGAGAACACCATTAGTACTATAAAAAAAGAACATCATTTAAAAACAAACAGTTTTTTCCGGTTAGAGAGGAGAATAGAAGAAGATATTAAAGGGAGAAGAACACAAGAAACATAGTAGAACTCACCGGAGGTGTTGATGGAGGCAACCGGTGATGTTGATGTTGAGATTGAGTTAATTGGTGGTAATGGTTAGAAGAGGGAATAACTATCGCTCAGTGGTGACGAGGAGCCATATTTTTTTGGGGTTAGGAGAGGCAATATGTTTTTGATAGCGTTGCCGGTCTTTATGTATTTTTATTTCTTACTCTTTTATTATTTTTTTAAGGGATTATAAGTTAGATGTATCCGACACGTATCAGTCATTTTTTTTTCAAAAAAATAAATATTAATTGGCCGATACTTCTCTGATACGCGTATCGAGACGTATCGGTATCGGATACGTATCAGACACGATTCTTCACCATTTTTGGAGTATCGGGGCTTTAAATACGACTCAAACCAGTATTTCATTGAATTTTATGTGTTTTAGGTGAGGTTATCAATGTTTACACTCACTAAAGCTTTAATTATTCTTGCAGAGACAATTTCAGTCATTACAAATGATGGACGAAATATAGTGGTAAGCCTTGCGTACTCTGCATGAAGTTAACTCTGGACAGCATATATCTTTTACATGCAACATTGTTCTAACTTCCAATTATTATGTGTTTCTATTAAGGGTGTCCTAAAAGGCTTTGACCAAGCAACAAATATTATTCTTGATGAGTCACATGAACGATTTTATTCTAGCAAGGTATGAATGGCATTCTGCATTTGTTTAACTTTAAAATTTGATTAGTCGTAACTTTGGTGATTGTTGGTGGGGAACTCATGGCTTCCGACAAGCTGGGAACGGCAGTGTAACAAATTCTTTTTATATATGTTTGGATTCATTTTTGTAAGAAGTGATAGTAATTTTAGGAACATAAAATTGATTGATTATTATTTGACAGC